>NW_012193676.1:4334104-4381129 GCF_000504015.1 Erythranthe guttata | reverse complement strand
CGTTCGGGTGTACCATATCCAATGGAACAAACGTAACGCCCGAAACCCGAAACCCGAAAACCCGAAACCCGAAACCCGAAACCCGAAACCCGAAACCCGAAACCCGAAACCCGAAACCCGAAACCCGAAACCCGAAACCCGAAACCCGAAAACCCGAAAACCCGAAACCCGAAACCCGAAACCCGAAACCCGAAACCCGAAACCCGAAACCCGAAACCCGAAACCCGAAACCCGAAACCCGAAAACCCGAAAACCGAAACCCGAAAACCCGAAACCCGAAACCCGAAACCCGAAACCCGAAAACCCGAAATTTTGGATAACTTTTAGAAGTCTATAACTTTTTCACGATCATTCTTACTGTGTGATTCCAATTTTATCCAAAATTTAATGCTATAGACTTCTTTTAAGAATGATCGTGAAAAAGTTTTTTGGACGTTCTACCAATTTTACCTAAAATCAAAGTACTATAGTATACAGATTTTGGTGATTTTTATCGTGAAAAAGGTTTTTGGACAATCCACCAATTTTTGGTGATGCTGTGGTTCAGGACTAATGTCTGCTCATCAATAAAGGAATGCAAGTTTAGTTTTCACCAGATCTAATGTGTGATTTCGACCTTTATCTGTTTGAAACGAATTGCCCTACGTTCAATAAAAAGAAAGACTGTCTGGCTGTAGCCATGCCAAGTGGAGAAGGAGGGGCAAGGGTAGACCGCTGCTTGTAGCCGTACGTAATTGGGTGGCGCGCTATAGATCGGATCCCCACACCACAACGTGATGGGACAACGCAAAGAGTGGCCAAGAATAGTACATTACAAGTGGTTGACCGATTGCGAACGTGCACAACTTTTGACGCCGACTAGAAAAGTTCTCAATGAAAACATTTCCAGCAAGCACCCTAAGAAGTGCAGATCCGGGGAATGATTATTCGGTGGTTATGTATGGGATGGCCGGGCATTGATTGAGAAGGACGCTGGTTTTTGAGGCGCATCTGTTCTATTAGCCACTGCTCTCATAAGAGACAGAGTCTCGGCGGCTGAATCCCTTTCGCGAAAGAGTTCGATTACCAGCGCTTCCTTTATATCTCCGATCGAGCAGCAGATCAATCAATCTTTTTTTCCTTCCCTCAGCCTTTTAGAATCACTTTCAGCTACTAAAAAAATTACTATTTCAGCTATTTTTAGCAAAAAAAAAAAAGTGATCTAACTCCCAAATCCCGTCTTTTTTTACGGTTATTTCTTGACCTAATTTCCAAAAGAAGAAATATTTTGGAGAATCAATCAACCAACACCAAGAAACACCGATACATTGGTTATTTCAACGATCGATCCAACGTATTTCTATGAGGTATTTTCTAATGTATCGTCTCTTTTTTCATGTTTGCAATCCCAGTACTTTTCTATCTTTCGAATTTTTATTGGATAAGTAGGATGAAGTTGCAGGAGCTTATATAACTCAAGATTATGTGGGCAAGTAAAATTCATATGAACACGAGTGAAACCATTTCAAGAATGATTAAATAAAAATAATGACAGTTAAGTTGTAAACAGAAAATTTACTTGTGGAGAGCTACAACAAAGAAATGAGTGTATACTAACAAAGTACTGGTAACAGCTTATTAAACTTGAGTGTATACCAATCAAAACTGTTGTAATTAATTACATGTCCGCCACTGATTGACACCTGAGTTCAGTTCATTAGGGAGATCAGCTGACCAGGTATTCAAATCTGGCAAAGGTCCCGTCAAAGCCAGATAGTTTTCGCCTGCACTCTTTGCCATCTTTTTCCAGTTTACCTGATGATATTTATTGCAAATTCTGAGACAACTGAATCCCGATACACAATCACAATTCATGCAACATGATTATTGATGAGTCCTTTATTATCTTTTATATAAAACAATTATCAGCATATTGTAGGATAGAACAATTATATTCATATAAATCTCTCAGCCTTGAGATGTAATCTCCAAGTGTCATACCGGTTTATATTTAACTAATTATTATATTATATTGAACATAATTAAAAAAGCAGCATATATACTTGTCCAGGAAATGCTTGGCATAGGGCTCTAATGGTAGCATTTAATCTCCAATTAGTGTCATCCATTGATGTAACATCATTCATATCTTCACCAGCACCACAGTTGACCATGAGACGTCCGTTAGGCATCAATTTATCATTGAGTTCCAACAAAGTAGTGGCCTGCAGGTTGACCATATATATAAAGTAGCATGTACGAAGTAAATGGAGAGAATGGCTACGAACTGGAAGAGTTGGATTTCTTCAAAACAAACTAGAGATCATGAGCTCATTTATCGAAAGAGGAACCCCCCAATTGCAGAATTACTGCAAGTATATCACATCTATAATAATAGTCTGTGAGGACAACCATGAATAGCAAAAATATAGTCGAAAAGAATTTTATTAATTAATGTTTTTGTCACAAGGTTAGTACGTACGTATGTAGTACCTGTTCTAACTGTGGCACAACATTTCCGCCTGCGAACAAATCAACAATGATTCCTGAAATTTGTTGAACAGAAGAAATTAACAAGTTGGCAGATCGATCTCTACTACATATAGCTGCCTAGCTAGTAGATACAGGAGAAACAGATCGATCGATGTACATGTAGATAAATTGTACCAGCATATCCTCCGTTAATAACAGCATCTGGAGAGAATACATCACCAATGTGAATATTAAGTATTCCACCATCCGTATTGCGCTTCTCGATATCACACAGCCCAAGATAGTCTCTTGATTTATCTATTAACTGGCATCAAATTCAAGTATAAGCATATATATATATATCATTAGATAGAAAGAAAGAAAAATACTATATATTCAAGTATACATATATATACGAAATTGTTTTGCAATGAAATAGTGTTATATATTCACTCTTTAAAACCTGATTACGTGTATCAGTTATGATTAATGGTGAACATGTACTACGAGCATTGACAAAATGAGGTAGCATAGCAATCAATCAAATCTGAAAGTAGGAGAAAAAAGGGTAATTAATTAATTAGGATAATACAATTCCGTCTATCTCCCAGCCTTCGAGCTGCAACGAAGGCCACAATTGAAGTATCAAATGTGCAGCTGTTCCTCCACCCTGAAAGTATTTTCCATGTATTCCATGAATCATCAGCAATTAAAAATAAAAAAAAAAAAAAAAGAATCACCTAATTAATTAAGAAATATAGCAACAAGTACAATTAATGTATTACCAAGCCAAAGATTGCAATAGGGCCCTTTGGAACCACAGGCGGCAATACAGCAAACTCATCCTGCATGCACAATTAGTGAAACAAAGGGGTTACAAAGTAAAGCAATAATCAATATCCCGATACATTGGCCAATTAATGAATTGTACAGCTAGCAGAAGGATGATGCATTTTAGACAGAAAAGAAGATCAGAAAATGTATATATATATATGGCGGCGTACGTACGTACCCAACAAGAACCGGTCCATTTACTAATTGATTTATTAAGCATGCTGTGAACATTATCTGCAGGAGAAAATGAAAATAAAAAATTAAGAAGAGAAAGGGGATCGAGAGAATTAATTAAGGGAAATATATATTAATAAATATTAATACGGGTGGAATCGAGAAGAAGGAGCCTTGAATTGGGAGTGTCAAGGATCACAATTTGGTTGTAAGAGGTTTGAACTGACGTCAGCACATGGAATTCTTCTTCTTCTTCTTCATCTTCTTCGTCTGGTTTGTTATGGGAATCAGCTGCAGCTGGTTCAGACTGAAACAAAGCTTTCACCTTTTTGGTGCTTCGTCGTCTGTTCATGTGAGCAGAATCAGAAGCAGAAGCAGAAGCATGCAGTGGATTTATATTATGATGGTGGAATATTTGCATTAATCCCGACAAGGAGCCAATATTAATAACCATGCTCATTTTGCTGCCCTACTATAGATTCAAAACTGTACTCACTGTGAGTGGATAACAAATAAATAAATTAAACAAGAAGAAATTAAGATGGCCAATATAATAATAATATATAGTATTAATGGATGGATGCTGGTGAATGAAGCAGCTGGTACCCACGTACAAGCCCCACGTACAAGCCCATTTAGGCAACGAGAGTGGGCCTGATCAAAGTTCCACCTCCGTTGGATGCATGCATGGCCATTGGCCAGTGCAGTGGTGATTTAATTTCGAAAATTAATACATTATTAGCATACAGCAGCATGTACATTTTTAATTATTATGTGATCCAACTTTGAGCCGAAGTTAGGATCACATATATATGGGCTTCCAATTCTCTTCCACCATCATTATCTACTTTTCTGATGAACTATTTTTTAATGAAATACTTTTCTGATCAGGAACTATTTTAGACTACTTCTGAAAAAACATTGTTTATACTAATTGATTTCTCATTGGAGTATTTAAAAATGATTTTACCTTACGATTTAAGGTAATTTTTAATTTTTTGGTTACGGTTTACGTTTCTGATTATTGTTTACGGTTAGTTTTTAGGAATTCGAATACAAAAGGAAGAAAGAAAAAATGAGATTGTACGCTAAATGAACAATTCTTATGTGTCGAATATTATCGAAACTAACTTGACAATTTAAAAAATTAAAATTTTAAATTTGGAAAAAAAATGAATTTATTTGTGAATAATGAATAAAATCCTTTTGACAAATTTTATGTTGAAAAGAAATAAAGAAATTAAGATGGCCGTACCTAGGCTATATATACAAGTAAAAAATAGGCGTCAGAAAGATCAAGTCTTTTTTTACCTTCCGTTATCACTTATCCGACAATACATCCTCCTCCCTCCGTCTTCTCAACCATTCGTGGGCTTTATGGATTTCAGATTCGATTCCCCTTCCATCGCCGCCGCCACACCACCTGTTACGCCTCGATCTCCGTCGGATTATATCATCTCAATTCGCACAATCCCCCTCCTCTCGATACGCCAATCCCGTCTTACCGATCCCCAATAGGTTTAAATATTCTATCTTCTTTTGTCCCCAATTTTTTTTCCTTTTCCTTGTTAAAATTCCTCATTGCTCAATTTTATCTTAAGGCGGAATTTTAAGTTAAGTTAGCAGATATCCGGCTAATTTATTATTTTTTTTTGGGGGGTGGGGGGCGCCGCCGCTTAAGATATATGAGCGCCTCCACCAGTGAAAGCCCTGGGGGTGGGAATAGGGCTAAAGCTAAAAGTAGCTCCGGTTGGAGGGCTTTTGACCTTAGTCAAAGACGGAAACAGCTGAATATTGAATCTGCAGATGATTCTGAGTCTGCGGCGTATCCCTTGTTATCAGGCCCACCTGTCGTCCCACAAAGCTTACTTAACAAAAATGGAGTATTATTAGAGAAGAAGCCCTTTTCTTCTGTTGTTGTAGATTCAATGAATTTCCCTTCCTTACTTGATACCCAAAACAGAAACTTTCAAACACCAGTTGTACCACCTACCAATAATTCGATTCCTGTCACAGTTAATAAGGCTTATCAGAAGCTTAAGTTTCTTCATTCGTGGGCGGAAGAAACCTTGATTCTGGATGTCTTGGCTGGTGTTAATAACAATATTGATGAGGCTTTATCTTTACTGCAAGCAATGCTCATCTCTGATGCCAACACCAACCAACTTGAGTCGAGCACGAATCATTTTACAGGAGAATCATCTGCAGATATGAGCATTTCCTCCAACGATATTAAGGAGGATGAGTCACGACCTTCCGTGCAATTACTGGATGCTGCCAAGTCTTTGCCCATTGAACCCGAGTTTGAGTTTGAACAAGATGATGTTTATCTAATTTATCGAAAAGATGCAATAAGGATGACAAGGTATGTATAATATATTTATTGTCTATGTCTACTGCTGGAAAATTTTCTCATTGGCATCTTCTCTCCTAAAACTTTGCTCGTTGTATGATTAGATCAGCTTCTCGTCATTCTAAAGCTGCAAATGATGCATATTTAAGAGGCGACCATACATCCGCGCTTCGTTTCTCACTTAAAGCGCAGGAAGATTGGACTGATGCTGAGAAGCTTAACGCCAAAGCAGCCAAGGAAATCCTGACTCTCAGGAATCATAAAAATGATCCATGGACATTGGATTTGCATGGTCTTCACTCAGCCGAAGCAGTTGAAGCATTGCGTGAACGTTTACAAAATGTTGAAAATCTTGTGAAAAAAACAAATTACTTAGCGACATCAAATGGAGTCCACAAGGAATCAGGCTTGTCAGTTGCTGCATCTGTGCAATCTAATACTTCATTTAAGATGGAAAATTTTGGGAGGCACCATCCCTCATCTAGGCACAGGCCAATGTTATTACAAGTCATAACAGGTATGACATATTTTTCCTAAAAGAAAATCCTGTGGATGAGGCCAGTCCAGTAAATATATGCCGCCACATACTATTATTAGTATGTCAATATTACAAGCACGTTTTTTTTACGCGAATTATAAACATGTTGCCGTCACATATTTTTCAAATACAACAGTATAGAGTTTATGTGGATAGACTGAAATAAATGGCCTGACAAAGTAAGTGTGTTGCTTGGTGATATCTCTTTGACTTGTAGATTGGAAAAAGACTATCTATATGTATATGGCTTTAAAGTAAGGAATATTTTTGGACACAGATTCATATATGTTGCATTTGTGACAGGAAAGGGTAACCATAGCAGGGGAGAAGCTGCACTACCATCAGCTATCAGAAGCTTTCTCACTGAGAATAGGTTAAGTTTCTCTTTTCTTCAATGTTTAATGTCGAAGTTTTTTAATTGGTTGTATTCATGTATGTGGTGCAACAAATACGTGACTGAGACTTTTGATATGTTCTCGATCTGCACTGCAGGTACCATTTTGATGAGACTAGGGCTGGGGTGATCATGATACGGCCCAAGTTGAGATACTAATTCTGCTAATTGCACAACTTAGTTTAACTCATCTACATTGTTCTAGTGCATAAATTTGAATTACTTAGATGTACTTGGTAATCTTCTGCCTTGAAGTCGGGTTTGTGTGAGTGGGAACTTGTACAGTCAACTCTAGAAAGGTTGGTTGTAAATTTTACCCTTATTGTATTAGTTTGGATTCTTTTACTGAAATGAGAGAGCTCTGCAACATATGTAATTGGATTTAGATTAACCAAAATAGGTTAAAAGTATATGGTACAAACACAGATGAAAAATACAAATAAACACAAGACAAATACAAACAATACATGAGTTAAATAAAGCACAAAATATGCGGTCACTCTAAAAGCCAAACCACTAGTGATATAAAAGGAAACGTAGAAAAGAAGAATAATGTTTTGATGTCAAAGTTCAGAAAGAATGGCAGGGATGTAATGGGACAATTCTGCAGTTAGTGATTGAAAGCCGTTGACGAGCTGGGTGTGAAATTCCTGATCTTCATCTCCAATTAATCGAAAGTGGACACGTATAGCACGCTTGCAAACGGCCATGAACTCAAGGAGTGCTGCAATCAGTTGTTGAAGCTCTTGCGAACGCAGCCTTGTTGCTGGTTCACCAGAAAGAAATGCCGTACAAACACTCAGTACTCCACTGTTCACCTGTTAAAAAGAAATATATCAAATTCCAAAAAACAAAAAACAATGATGTTGATATTGGTATTGATATTGATAACAACGATGTACGCAGGCTCGCTCACCTGAACAGCGACAGAGCCTTGAAGTATCCTCTGCAGGCTCTGGAGACGAGGAAGTTGATCACCTTCGGAGCTGCGAGGTTCTTCAAGTTCATTTCTAAGAGCAGCTGTCCTAGTTTCAATCATCCCAATTGCATTCTCAACTGGAGAGAACTCTAGTGATTCTGATTTCATTACCTCCAGACGATTTACCAAAGCAGGGAAAGAACCCTCTGTCTGCAGCACCGAACGGCGCTTCCATTGGTCTTCCAATCCACCTTGAGTCTTCCCATTTTTTGTGAAAGGTGTATCAAACAAAAATCGGTCAAAAACCCGAGCGCGAACACTCCCAGTAGAAAGTGAGAATATTCTCTCTCTTCTGCTTCCCAAGTCCTCGTCTTCCATAACTGGATCAACTGCAGTTATCTGCAGGTAGCACGCTTCTGCCTGCAGTTCATCGGCTTTCACCTGTCTCGAGTCTGGTATTACGTGCAAAGTTGTACCATCCAATCTCGACTCATATATATGACTTAGCTTCTCCATTATATCACCCAACCTTACATCCCGAGCCTCTCTATATACATACTCCTTCCTGTTCAGCTTCCCAAATTTTTCACCATAGAATCCCACCCTATAGTATGTTGCATCTGCAAAAGGTATGGGACTGGATTCCTGCTCAAGAATTGACTCGTATATATTAGTCAGCATCGTGTGGCACTTGGCCAGCTGCCCGTACGCCCTTCTGCTCTTATACACAGGAATAACAAGTTCTAGGATACTGGCACAGAAATGGTGGAGCTCAGCTTGAGAGAAAAGCTTATTTGCAAGTTGCAAGTACTTGACTGCCGAGTCAACCGTAAGTTTTGAAGCACCATATCCTTCAACCTCAGCTGCTGAAGCCTCAGAACTGATCTCGCCACTGACCATGGGGCAGATTTTGCGCAGCGCACACACGTGATCAGAGCTCCATACTCCGTCATTCCTAAAAACAAGAGCCTGGAAAAATGGGGCACGTCAACAGAATTAATGGTTGGACTTGGACAAGATTAACCTGAATAAAATAATGACGGAGTATTTGAAAGTTACAGTCCATATTTGTTACTGTATGCCCTACTAGTAGTACAAGACATGATCAAGCAAAATGGAAAGGTTTGTATTATAATAATCAGATACAGGTCCAACATCAATCCATATATTATGCCAAAATATAGTACCATCCTCTAAATTTGACCTTAAGTCTCATTTACCCCTGAACTTGTCAAGATAACATTTACTCCTGCATCAAATTTGAATTAATGCTTGGACTTCGACAAAATTAACCTTAACAAAATTTATTTAGTTTCAGTCAATACTGAATACTAATGTACAAAATATGACTCTAGATTGTTTATTTATTAAAAACATATTTTAATTTATGAGTTATAAGAAAAGGTACTCGAGCTTGCACTAAGGATACTATTGCAAAATATGTAGGACCTCAGGCGCTACTATTTATCCTAAAACCCATTGGTTCCTGAAGTATAAACCGGTCCATTCCTGAATAGCTTTATGCCTCGTTCAGAATTACCTAATCATATATAATCTTGTTAAAGAAGCCCACAACAGATTAAATTTTTAGGATCTTTGTTTTGGTGTACATGCTATCCAGTAATGCTACTTACAGTTGTTTGATTCAACCTTAATTCTTGACATTTTTTTTAATCTACAATTTAGATATGAAGGTAACCATCTTCGCATATATTGTCAAAAGAGCAAATTAAATGCTTGACGGCAGCCACTGATGGACGTACAAATAGAAGAATCTTACCTGCATCACTACGCCAGCAACAGCAACAGCACACTGTGCTGCTTCAGCCCAAGACTGCATCTCCTGATGTGCATCACATAGATGCAATAACCACATTATGTGAAGATCCGGAACTGGAGCAAATGCCATCGCAAGTTTGTAAAAGCTCTCCGCCGCAGAGTATCTGTCCAGCGTCATGACAGAGGCCTAAAAGAACATTAAAACAATGTCATATCATTTTTTAACAGCAGTTCTACTTCCAAAATTTCAAAACATGTCAAAACCAACATATCAGGATTGTCAGGATATACCAGAAGTGCGTGTTCCAGGCTGGCATCAAGAGCCAAAAGAAGACTATCAGAGAGGACTTTAACTTCTGACCAGGTACAACAGTGCTCTGGTGATTGTTCATTACTGGCAACAAGAGGTTTTTCTGGAAGACCAAACTCTTCAAATATATTAAGGCTCTCAGATTCATCTGCCATTTCCTCCAAAGATTTTCGAAGACGACATGCTTCACCACTTTCTTCTAGAGTTCCATCAGATTTCATATGTGTAACTTGCACTTCAGACATCAACTCTGACAGTGTAATAGTTAGGACAACCCGCAGTCTTGATGTCTGCATAAAGTACGAGAAAGAACTCTGCAAAATGAAATGTAGTTAATTTTGCTGCAGCAATATCAGATACAAGATCAAAAGAACTGAGCAAGTTACAGTTACAAGCCTACCCGAACAAGTATCTGAAGCCCAATAACGGCTCTCTTCCTAACATTGACATTTCGGAAAACTGCAAGTCTAAGAAGATGGAAAGCAATTTGCTTAAGAAAACGGTCATTTTCCCTCGCCATTAGTGTCGCTCCATGAAGCTCAAACACACTATTGAACACAGGAAAGAGAGCTTTCCAAAAGGCCAGAGGTTGGTTGTGCGAAAAGACTATCATAAATATGGAGGTAATGCAATCAAGTTTTCCATAATCTGTAGCAATGGTGTGGGATGCAACAGCCCCTGAAAATTTCTCAATTATTTCCAAAACTTGAAGACTGACAGCAGCACTAAGGTTTTCTTCCCAAAGTTCCTGAAACAAGATAGATGCATCAGATGTTATAGAATTCTTCAGAATCTTCACTATCAATAATCATTATAACTATAAAGATGTTAACTAATTGCATACTATTTGGTATCTATCTACAACTAACAACATACCAACTTTTGCCTCAAGATTGGGTGCAACGATTCTCTTAATGCTAAGGTTGAAGCTCCAATTCTTGAAGATTGGGCCTGAGCAAGAGCTTCCCTCAAGGAATACGGTTGACTAGGAGAGCTTAGTTGAGAGTTGACTCTTTGCCACAAATACCCATTCTCTGGTGTACCCTGAGGCTGCATCAGTTAAGATTTTTTGGATAATTAGCACTTAAAGATGCTGTTAAAACATATCACAGAAAAAGCACGACTAAATGGTGTCACATACTCCAACTTCTTGGCGTGCAGCCTCCAAAAGATAGTGATTAATCGCAGGAGAAAGCCTATCGGAATACTTTGATGGAAAGGGCTTATCTCCTAAAGGACTGCGAGAACTACTGCCCATAAGCATGCTATCGTCAGGTTTTCTGTGCTGCTCAATATGCCGATTGACATTAGATTAAAATTAGATATATTTTCAAGCAGGAGAATCGTGATATCTAGAACACCAGAACCACATGAACATAAAAGGAATCACATATTAAGGTGGCATTGGCTTGAGAGTGCACATGAAGTTAAATTTACCATAGCTTGCAAACCTCGTTTATTTGTTATAATGTTGCATCAGATCCTATAATTCCATTGACACCACCTAATGCAACAACTGCTAGGATTTAACTAATGTACATGAAAACATAGTATTAGATAATTAGGTGATATTATACTTCAGTTCCAATGCCATTTATCTATAAGAAAAACCAACAGACAGAAGGACCAGTATCTACATCATAGATCTATCAAATTCAAGTAACTAGAGGGACATTGCGCAAGATCCCATAAGCCAGTCCTACCCGGTGTTCCACAATCCAATTAAAAAGAGAGTCCGCATGCCTTTCTCGTAGAATCACTAAATAAACGACCCCAAAAGAGATGATGTGCCAAATTCTTATAAGAACAAATTAAACTTATTATTTTTGGATACTATTTGATATTCCTAGTTAAGTCTAGAATTATGTGTGTGTACGTATTATTGTTATCATTTTGTTTTCCGAATACAGTGGGATGAATTATTTCCTCACAACAAGCATATAACCATATACCTCAAAATGAATTAGGCATTCCTCCAATAGTTTGAAAAATAATCTGGTACGAGCAATGCTTTGCTGCCAAGCTTTGATAAGAGAGGTATCATCCAGATTGCGTATAATTTGCAAAATAGTAATCAGGACCTCACGCTTTTCACTTGAACCCAGATTGTAGAAGACAGGCATTTCATCTAGCATCTGCAAGAATGCAAAAATATATGATCAACTGACATAAAAACAGAAAGTAAATGCAGCATGATATCACAGGTAAGACTACCTTTCTACATCTACAATGGATCTTTCACAATCTATTGCATTAAAAAGACAAGTAAAGAGCAATCGAGTCTGTCTTGAAACGAGGCATATGGCATAAACCATAACAACGAATGTTTACACAATTAGTTGGCGCCATTTATGTTATTCACATGTACTTGCTTATCAAGTTGTAATGCCCCTTTTTAATGAGAAAAGAAGTTATCAGTTAATATTATGCAAAGATAGAAGATTAAAGTATGAGCTCGATGTTCAAGTTCATTTTTCTTTACATTACAGATTTCTAAATCCAAGGGAAAGATAGAGAAGCTATAATAAATCAAGAGAGAAAGGATTTGCAAGAGTATAAAAACATAATCAAACGTCTACAATTAAGTAAAAGAAAAGAATGGAATATGTGCAGCAAATAAAAAGGTCATAATTTCTCCATGTATTGCAAAAATTATGAAAAAGAAATTCAACGACTACGCTGGACAGATGACTCTTCAATACATTATTTAAACTAACAGTTATTAAAAGCCAATTATTGTTAGGGTTAATGCTTAAAAGCCGTGCTTTTACGCAATGAATTTATGTGGTGTGTTGAGTACAGCTAACACATAGAAGATCAACTTGCCGGCACTTATAATATACAAGTAGAATAGTCAAGGTAGTTAAAATCTCAATGAAAATACTAAAATCCTAGGACTTTACACTACCATCTACCTTGTTAAATCCTACTGGAATCCTAATCCAAACAAAATCATTCAAGTTTGGGAGTAAAATCCTTAAAATCTACAATTATACTATGATTTCAACGGTTTTATATTGGGATAGTTATTGAGTCAATAATCTCGGTAAATTGGATTATGACATTTTATAGTTATGGAGATTAATTATTGAAGGAATTTGCGTCTCACTTATTGGGATTGACGGAGGGATTTTACGTTTTGATTTTGATTTCAACAAAGTCCTGAGTAACTAAATTTTATCTCCAACAAATCAAACTTCTCTTCTAGAGATAACCAATATTCCATGTGATATGTAAAGTATGACAAAGCTTTCCACAGAAAATTTTCAAAATTGCGCTTTCTAAAAAGACAAAATAACTCATGCAGAATACTCTTATAACATATATATTTTACCAACACATAAAACCTACTTGTTAACAAAATATCAACAGTATGAACTTGCATAGTGAACAATAGAGAAACACAAATAAATTGCATACCTGGCCCACAAGGGGAAAATATAATTGAGCTATATAAAGTTTATCTTCCAGCTTTTGGTAGCGGATGTCAAACTCATGCTTGCACAATAGAACCACCAACATTCTAGCTGCCTAAGAGTAGTCAAATAAGGATACATAAGAATTCAGGAAAACCTCTCAGAGAACATGAGTGAACTGAAACAATGAGGAAGTTTTTCTTAAGAAAGCAATACACTTTAGAACTCTGATCTTTATATGTCTAGCCGTTAAATGGTACTGCACTCACCTTTGCCCGCATGGATAAATCCTCGTGGTCCCAAGTGAGGAAAATCTCTTGTATAAGAATAGATGAAAGGTAATTTCTGTAATGTAAAAAGTACCAGAAAATATATCTGAATCAGCAGAAGGAAGTCAACCCAATTAGGATAAGTAATGCCAAACACATTTGTTTAGTAATGAAACTCATTCGAATAATTCGCAAAGGAAAATGAGTATAACTGTTGCATAAAGATAATACTTAACTAAAAGCAATTGAACAAATACGAGCATAAAATAAATCAACTCAAATGTGGATTACGACACCCAATTGAACTATTTCAAGGATTATATTTCACTTGTCAGTCACACACCTCAAAGGAACTTCCGATCAAGTAATTGTGAAATGTTTAGATTGTTTATGCACAACATTAATTTTCTAGGATTTTCCTCAACATATGTGTGTGTGTGTGTGATATATGTATTCTCCTTTCTTTCTTCAGTTCTAATTCAAGTGCTAACATGAGTTTGACATCCACACACACATATACATATATATATACATATATGTACACATACATACATACATACATACATACATACATACACACACACACACACACACACACACACACACACACACACACATATATATATATATATATATATATATATATATATATATATATATATATACATATGTGTGTGTGTGTGTGTGTGTGTGTGTGTTTGTGTGTGTGTGTGTGTCAATATACATGTGAGAAATACATAGATTTCAAAAATGGTCCATTCATAATCCAGTTCTAATTCGTTTAACATTATCAACACTTCCTCGCATGTTGAATATGGAAATAACACGTTGGAGTTTTCAACTTAAACAATGGAAATTAAAACTCAGTTGATTTCTTCATATGGAAGCGAGATATGAAATAATTGAGATTGAATCCTTTTTTTGAATCTTGATCCAAGTCGAACTTTGGAATCTGACAATAGTTGAACAGATGCGTATTGTGCCATTTAAACATGAAAAACCAAAAATAGAGCAGGCTTGATAAAGCTGCTGTAATACGACAATGACAATGACTGTGCATGACATGATACTGACAATCAAACTTCAAAGAGGCTACAGCAATGCAACATAATTGGAAGTTCCAAATGTTACCTATCCGAAGGGTCTCTTCCAGGCATTTCTACAAAAAGATCATGATCACATAAAATCTGCAAGAATGTAAGCTTGCAATCATGCAGCACCGATTGACATACACCAGAGAACTTATCAAGGTACAGAGACACCTATAAACAATAAAAACAGTTGAACTCAAAGTCAAACCAACGGTAAGTTGTAGAAGATGGAGTGAAAAATGGAAGGTAGATATCAAATATTTTACTGCAAGACAAAGAAAAGAACAAACATAAAAGAGGAAAATATTAGTTCTAAGCAATCAGTGCAGTCCAAAATTTGGACTCAGGACTCAGGAGAATTTGGACTCGGGAAAATCCGTACCAAACACAAAAGCTGAAATGGGCATTTTAGTCAGAGATCCAATAATCTAAAGCTGAAATGATGTGTTAATATTTGATAAACGAAACAACTTATGCCCTCCATCAAATTAACCTTAATTAGCATAGGAATTCTAAAAGACTTGCCTATAGTACACATGTACCCAGTACATATGTTACATGACATTATATAGGAGTCAAATAACACTTTCCACTCAATAAGTTTCTTGAAACATTTTGAGTGGACTAAACTATCCTTCAAGAAATTTTTTGAGTGCTTCACAGTTTAAATGACAGCAGTTTCGCACATGAAACATAAAGAAGAATGAAATGTTAGATGGAGAACAATGTATCGGTCCAGTAATTCAAGAGAAGTAGTAAGCATACCAGTTCAAAAACTTGGCGAGGCTCTATAGTAGACAAAAGATCGTAACAAAAGAAAGCCAAGCTACTATTTAGATACTTGGCCAAGCCTAGACCTTTTTTACAGCGCTCGTGAACTTCCGTTAGAAGGCAATCGTACAATTGCATTATACATCTAAAGACACCTTCTTTCAACTGCATTGGAGGAACATCTTCCCCTGCAAAAAAAATTGGAAAAGGGAAGACTCTACGTTTAGCACATTAGACCATGACATCAAACTGATTTAAGCAAGTATGTCTAATGTCATAAAATTGGTTAGTACACCATCCACTGATATTGCAGAACATGCTATTGAACCTTTCAAATTGACTTCTGGGTACCACTAATAATTTCAAACTTCAGCAATAATCCTCTCTCTAATGTTGAATATCCCCATTACCATCCTAGATTCTAAGGGAAATACCTCCTCCTCTTTTAACATAGGCATTCATTCAACCAAAGAAATATTTGTTGAATTACACGTGATAAAAACATATTCTTGACCACTATTTTATCCAAGTAAAATGGAAGTGGTATAGCGACCTTCCTTTAACTGCCGCATAAAACTAAGTCGATTTCAAATGGTTTGTCCCGGATTTGTAACGTGTTAGAAGATATTTGCGAGTCTATTTAATATGATTGGTCACTTCAATATCATTGACATCTAAAGATATAATTATGGCACTTGGACACAATTGCACGGTTTGACAAGGCCATGTTTTTTTAGAGAAAAATATAAATATGGATTCAGAATTAAATCACAATTTCCGAAAACATCATGAAAATTATTAGTAGCAGACATCCCCCATTATCACTTGGTATGAAATTTAGTAAAATCAATATATTGATTTTCCTGGCATCATTTGGAATATAGCACACAATGTCATATATGAGATACATCAAGATCTTTAATTTAAAAGAAAGTATAAAATAAAATTGCTGTTGTCAATATAGTTTTGTACATTTTTATTGTTGTAGTCGATATAGTTCCAGATTGGACCATTTTTATTGACTTCTTACTTGAAGTTAATCCAATGACTAAATAACACATTTAAACAAATATTTTGATACTTATAATGTAACAAACATGTTCATTTGCAAAATATAACAATTAACCAATAATGGCTCATAATATAACATAGTCCTCGAGATGGAATAAGTTTCAGGAGTCCTGTAATTTTATTCTAACCTTAAATGAAAAAATTTATCAACTATACCAGTATCGGAAAGTTACTGTTATGGGAACATAGAACATTGTTCATCAAATCGCAGATGACTAAATAATTAGATAACGAGATGACAGCAATAGTGTAAGATACAAGGCTTGATCAAAGGCAAGATTACCTGATGGAAGATTGTGATAGAACAACCGAGTCTGCTCTAATGCTATTGATTTGACAATAAGTTCAAGAAAAAACCAAGCCATAGCCAGTACATCATCATAAACTGGACCAACACGGTAACCTTTGGCCTGAGTTCAAAATGGGGTAGAAGAAAACACAAGCAATGAGCATCAGTTTCATATATCATAACAAATATATATATATATATATATATATATATATATATATATATATATATATATATATATATATATATAATTCGCAACATGAAATGTCAAAAATACATAATCGTAAAGAAATGATTAACTAATTGCGAAAAGTTTATATCTCGGGCGACCAAACTGTCCGCCCTAAGTTGCAGTGCCACTCAGAACAGTTTGAACTAGGTCGTGGTGACACGAGCCTAATACTCCAAGATCCATTACAAGCCAAAGGTCTTACACAGATAATTTGAACGTTTTAGTGATCAAGTTCATAAATTTTCTAATTTTCAACCACTAATACAAAAGGACATGGGTTTATGTATGACACAAGGACATGGGTTTATGTATTATACCATATTGCAATTGCACGTGAAAACTGAAAACTTGTATATCAGAATTCAATAGTTAGAACCCTTCCAGATATGTATGAATCAAAATTCCAAGCACTTAACCAAGTTTAAATTTAGTTCACGACAAACACTTTAGTTTCAAATGCAACAATAGTGATACCGTTAAAAGTATAATTGATTGATTTCATATCTTAACAGTACTTGGAACATGTGATACACATAAATTTCACATTTGTTTAGGTTCTATGCACACTCAGTCTGCCTCATTTTTGCCAACTATGTACCACCAATTGATAATTATAATTAGACTATAATCAACAGGGTTATAGGGAAAATACATTGATATCGAGTGTCATCGTGAGTACTTAATAGAGTATGAATAGACTCTGAAATCATGAAGTACTTCAATTTTTACTTCAACCTAGTTTATTTCGAGGGTGTACTACTGAAAGCAAAGACCTAAAAAATCTCAAACTTAATTTACCTTGCTGCGGGCCAAACTTCCCCACACTGTGGATAAACCAGGGTAGACAGGTGGTTGACGACCCCCAAAATCATCGAAAGCAAAGTCAACGTAGTTTACAAGGAAAAGATTTCTTTCACCATCATCTACGGACTCTTGCTGCACCCTGTGGAAAAGAAAACAAAAAAAAAAAAACTCTGTATTAACAAAATTTGATCCTGGATGCCATTGTTACACAATATAACAGAGTGATGCAACAACAGTTCGTCTGCTGACCCGTTTAGCTACATAAGCAAGTGAAATATAAAGCAAAAAGTCGCAATAATTTGCAGCAATTTGGAGGGCATATGAGCAAAATCACAAATCATACCGTGTTAAGATATTAACCATTGCTCTGAAGGCTGCAACCTGAATGGCAGAATAAATACGACAAATAAATATTATGCAACCAAACTACTTTTAGAGGCCAATACAAAACACATCAAGGAAATAAATACAGCAACATTTCTCAGATTAGAGAGAAAACAGAGTAGAAAAATCTAGTCATTTTCTACGAATCCACCTGTAGAGTCTCTCCACCATTGCCAATGAGGTGGAGAAGCATGTTTAAGATTGGCTGAAGAAACTGGAGCAAAGCTGTTGAATCAACATTCTTCAGACTGTTGATTGCCTGCAACACAGAAGAACTCAAGTTTTTATAATAGAAGATCCAACATTCAACTCCATGTAAAATAATTTATACGGCAATCAACAATCATTCAGATATAAATAAGAATGTGAAAAGAAATTATTTCTCATAATTTCAGGGATCAAGCCAATCTCTACAGAGAAAACAATCTTGTTCCTGAAATCTCATCAGTGCCTTTTACAGGAAGATAAATTTGCACACATTCAAGGCAACTTCAACTAGGATACAAAGACAACCAAGGCTCTTTAATGTGTTTCCGAACAAAGGAAAACCTTCCACAAAATCCTCAATTTAGTTACATAGGGGTATTTAGTATTGAGTTTAATAACTAGTGTAAAGAAAGTCATTTATTAAGTTTTAAGAAGCACAATAAAATAAAAGGCATATGAACGCGGTGGCATACATGAAAGATAGCTAGATGTATATCTTTAGGCCATTTTCTCAACAAAGAAAAATTGAACATTAGAGTCACAAATTAACCTCAAGAAGCTCAGATCCCCAAGGTGGACTTGTTCGGAGAATGTGCCTGTCGTACTCAAGGAAAAAGTCTCTGATACGCTCACTTATTGCGTACACTGATGAACATAAACGTAGCCGGAGCCTAAATACATTTTTTCCATCCTCCAAGTACTCTACCCTCTCCTGCAAAACAGTGGGAGACAACTAAGAAATTGACGTAGAAATAATGTTGGTGTTGCTAAATTGGCTTATAAACTGACAATATTATTCTACTAAATGAAATTCAACAACAGAAGCCACGCATGAAATTAAATCAGCCGTCATGAACGCCAATCTGCCCATGCATGGAAAGAATGGGCCACTAATAGGATTCTAAGTGGCTCGTTTAACTTCAAGAAGTTGACATCAACTTAGTCTAAATGTTAACAGGTAGAACTGAAACAGGGTAGATTCAACTCTCTGGGCAATTAACTTGATGACAGAATGACACGATTACTACCAAGAATAACTAGTTTTAGTCACTGATGAAAACATGCTGAAGGTGTTGCATGGCTTATGAAAAGCAAAATAGAAATTACTGACACGGATAAACAAATTCAAGTTGTTGTCAGCATACCCTGCTATCTTGTAGATAATGTGGAACCAACTCTCTCATCAGGGGCAGTGAAATATCTGATTTCAACCTGCAATAAAGCAATAAAAATTGAATACATGATGCAATCTATAGTTATATGTTTAGTCTCATCTTAAGAAAAATTGAGTACAAATTAAAAAAAATAATATGCAATCCTAGTCTTTGCATGACATGAAAAAATAAATAGTATGTAAACCAGCATGTCTTTCAGTTGTTGTTCTATGGTATCAAAGCCACTGTTTGTTCTGAGGGTCGGCGACAAAGGTTGGATCCCCAATTTTGAACATAATTATAGGGTCCCAAAATTTTTGTATACTCTTTTATCTTTATATATTAGTATTCTATTAATTAAATAAGATATACTTATTCTTGGTTCCCTAATTGCGAAATCAGCCCAAATTAATAAGATTAACCTCATATAAGTAATCCAAAGCCTAATTAAATAATGAATTCAAATATATCATGCATCAATACTTCTTTTTCACGACAATCAGTATCACTCTAACTAATAATATGATGTCTGCATGACCGCGAAAACACAATTAACAAAGGTAACCCCATCTCTCTTCCTCCTCTAACCAATTCATTATATTGGGCATTTGAGTGTCTTGAACGCCAACCTTAGAATTAAGAAGTTCATTTTAAGAGGACTAATCACTCTTGAATCATGCAGTCAGTGGTTTATCAGTTTGAATAATCAATTTGAAACATCATATTCTAAAGATTATCATTTTTGTTTGTTTATACATTTGTCTCCAACACTCAAATCATAAGACATGACTGCTGCCATAAAACAGGCTTAGTAACTTACAAATACCAATCTGACAATATAAAGTTTATGATCACATTTGAGATTTGCAATTTATTTGAATCAGTGTATATCATGCAAAACAAAGCACTTGTATTCGACCACATAATAGACTATCGTATCAACTGCTTTAAAATAAACTGATGCAATACTAAAGTGGTTGTTATATGTTCATAATGTGGTAAGTTATTGCACGCAAGTTTATGATACACTGTTATCAATTAAAGCAGAGTAGCAGCATCATGATTTATAAGCAACAAGAAAGAGACAAGTTTATCTTTCTAAAATGATATACATAAGACCAGAGAATGGCAATTACATACTGCGCATGAGTGGATAAAGGAAGTGATGCATATCCTACAACCACCTGCAATGATTTGAAAAGTAGCTTCCAATGAGAAGACATGGTAAGAGAGGTACAAAAACAGAAATAGAGTTACACAAGAAATTGAAGTAGGTGGACAGATGCTGAAGTAGAAGACATCTAAAATATGTTGGCTTTGCTGGTTTACTCCTCGTTCGGTTTACATGGATTGAATTAATTTGGATAAGACTGGATTGTATTAGTTCTCTATTTTGGCTAACTACTCAGTTACTAAGTAGTTTGGTTCCTTGTATTAGATCTAGTATCAGAACTGTTAAAATCTGGTTTCAAATGTGTTTTCCAATAACATCCCTCATTTAACAAGAATAATAACCTAATTTGTATCATTTTATTTTTACGATAAAATCGTCTTTTCCATTTTTGTAACTACTTACAAAATTAATTGCATGTGCTGGGGTAGCTACTAATTTTCTTGAATAATAACATTTAATTGTGGGCTTCAGCTTTTATCGCGGGGATGAATAGTTTGATTCGTGTCAACGGAACATGTTACTAACTACTACTACTTAGTTAATCGTGGCAACCAAACAAGGTCTAAAAGGTAAAAAAGGGTAGAGATGCTAGATATATTGCCTCAATAATAATGAAAAAAGCACTTACGGGCTTTGGAGCTTCAATTTTCGTTTGAAGGTCAACATGAAAGAAAGTGAACAAAAGGTGATGCATCGGGGTCCAAATGGCAGGCAGCGAAACCTTAATTTCATCATGGTAGCAGGCAACTCTAGATCCAACAGCAACTTGAGTATGTGTCCATTTCTGAAATGTGGAGTCTGGTTCCCTCGGATGCATTGCCTGAAGCAAACTATATACTACAGATCTTTTTTCACAAATCAAACTGTTTCAACAATATGTTATATAAATTTACCTCCAGTGGTGGTCTGCGGATATCTCCATCATCCTTTCTCAGCTCAACTCGTATAAACAAATTTCTTTTTCTACTCATGCTTACACTCAAAGGATACACATAAAGACAATGAAAAAGCTGCAAGAAAGGCTCATTCCTCGAAGTTATCCGAAAGTCAAAAGCCTGGAACTGTAAAAAGAAAAATATGGCTCAACCTGAGGGTGCAATATAAGAAATATTAACAGAAAGAAATTAGATAAGCAAAAACCGCTAACAAGCTTTCACGTATAAAGGAAATCAATCACAAGAGAGCAATTTCCTCCATATTTTGATATTTGCAGCTACTGACATGAATCTCTAACAAATTACAGTAATGAATTTTTATAAAGCATTGAACTGATGCTTACATCATTACTGACGCGATCTGTCAAACCGTGAGTTATTGATCCGTTCCGCTCCAGCTCTATCTTTTCAGAGGAATGTGAATCCAAATCAGCATTCTGCCTTCCATCAGTTCTGTAACTGGGAGATTTTGTGAAGGTGGTATCAGACGCATTGTGATGACCAGCCAAATCACTGTTTATACTTCTGGTTTCAAAAGATTTTTCAGAATCAACTTGGCCAGATTGGAGCTTTTCAATCTCCAGTCTTAAGATACCTTTAACTGGTTTATGAACCTTTCGCTTAGGATCCTAACAGTAAGACAACATCAGTCAGTTCCATGAGAAACAAACAATCAAAACATTGTGTTGAGTCTCAAAGTAAAGACTGTAATAGCAGCAAGAATGGAACACCCAACTGTTGATGCCCCTCCCAAGAGAGAGGTGAGTTTCATTTAGTTAAAACTTCAGACCAGTCGGGGTTGGATTCTATGGTTTTCCAGATTTACCCAATTAACCTTTTTCTTTTCTTGGCAATGTATATTTATTTGAAAACCTAAGAAAAAATTACTCTCTCCCAAAGAAATCAATGCATAATTCTTTTCTCTAACAAGCCGAGAAAAAATATTGAAACATCATAACATTAGAACAATAGAAGTGAAGTGAAAAGTTAGAGGTTGTGTTTATGGAAAAGTGTGTTTATGGATTGAACAATATTTCATTCCAACACGTTTGGACTATTTTGGCATATTTCTCTTAGAGATGAAATGAGACAATAAAATTAGAGATTAGCTTTTTTAGCAAAGGTTGGGGTTAGTGAGAGTGAGATGTAACCAGGAGTGACTCCTCAGTATAGCCTTCTTTGACTTTGCTCAGATTTGACACTTCAACTACAACGGAGTTTCCACCAGAATATCCGAGCTTCCCATCCAATGTGATCTTTGCAACTGGTTCAGCAGCACCCTCTTGAATCGAACCTGAAATACTAGTAATGAGTGGACTGCTGGGAGAACTAGACCCACCAGACGAAGAAGTAACACCACTATCGAAAAGTGGGATGATTGCCCAGGCAAAGGGCTCCCTGTAAGGCATGATTCGGGACCAAACTTGTAGTTTTTGTTTCTCCCTCTCAGTAAGATGAACCTGTTTGCCATTGAGAAACAAAAGGCAAAGAGCAAAAGTGAATACAACAACTTTGCATTTAATTACAAAGTTTATTGGAAAATAACGCTATAACAGTTCTATCAATCCGGAGCAGACATAGGAAGTTCAAAAAAACTCATTATATTTACAATTAAAGAACATACCATTTTTCCTGTCTTTCATGCCAATAAAAAATAACACGAAGTAATACATTTAAGCTCATTACAAGTTCTAAAGTTGTTGCCCTCTTTTTCATTTAAAGCATTTTTTTTTAATCATCTTATTGAGAAATGGCAATAATCAGCTTGAGCTAACAGATGTGGTGGTGCTTACTGGTTCTTTACGTGAATAAACAGATGAAGTCACTCCACCTTCCTCAGTGGCAGGCTTTTCCAACTGGATAAGCAAACAAACTGATGCTGATGGTACATCTACACGGAAAATTCCACGAGCCTCAACAGAATTGCTTGTCTGTTAATTGGACATGCAATGAGCCAATCTCGTACTTCATTTAAATTATGTGAAAATATAACACGACATAACAAAATGATCAAAAACAAGAACCGGAAAAACATGAACTTACCTCTTGCACATCAGCTGGTAACATGTGAAAATTGAAATCCTCTGAAAGTTTTTCCCTTCTCTCCCTATTATATAGACAAATTGTGCCATAAAATGGCTCTACACGAAAACTTCTGTATTTCAGATTCAGAAATAGTTTGAAGCTCAAAGAGCCCCAAAGAAAAAAATAAATACATAACAGGACAGTAGTAATGCCATGTCACTCCACTGAAATACAAACTCACCGACAAACCCAGCTTGAAATGACAAAGATAGCACTTTCACGGCAATCCTCAGCCCACTACAAAGACAAACCAATATATCAAAGAGAGAGGGAAGAAAGTAGAGCATGAGGGAAGATGCAATTAGAAGAAAAATATATGCTAGATGCAACTTATGCACACACATTCATTGAGTTAGAGAGACCTGGTATACTGAAATATGTTAGTAGCGGGGATTCGTTGGCCAAATATTGTTGATCTCTCATTGTCCCAGTCAAAAACAGGTTCATATGCCGGCAGGGGAGATTGTCCAAGATGCTGCAAGCCGTTTATAATAACGTCAATAAGTTACAACTTTTAAGAAATGCTAGGCACAAAGATTCTGGTAAAAAAAAATCATACACGGAGCTTCAAAATCTCTGCAGTTGATGAATCATAATAATTTGGTCCTGAAAAATGACTCCCAGATGTACTTGCCATTTCTTCTTCAGTTGAATCTCGTAGCTTAGTTCTTCTCGCATTAGCCAACTCCATTTCTACAAAGTGGTGAGAAAAGAATCCTTGAGTAATGTACACATTCCCTAGCATTGATAGATATGAGAAAAGGCAAAGTAAAGTGGCAGAGTTGGGGTAATTGTTTCAGAAGGATTTTTTTTTTGATTGGCCTTATAATAGGGCTTAATTGTTTCAGAAGTATAATTTCTGTAAAAGGAGGATTTTGTGATTTCATTATTGCAACAACTCGCACCAGTACAATACAAAGGATGGACTCTGTTCTTATCAACGGATGGATTCTGCCAAACAGTGATATTGGGAATAATCATGTGAAGACCCTTTGGTAAAATGTGGACTCAAAGCTAATTAAAAGAGAAAAAGGAAATGTAGATATATATGGTTGCAATACTGGCCAGCAAGAGGATTAGAACAAATAATAACATGTGGATTTTTACTTCAAATGTTTGTCCAGATAAACGAATAGAAAAATAAGTGATCTTCTCTACTAACCCGTTTCCATATCAGTATCCGGCCCCTCGAATATCTGATTGTGAAATGTGACGGGGCCAGTGCTTTCATAGTGGCCATACTTGTGTTCATCTCTAACCCAGTCAGCCCCATAGCTCTGAACTAGCTCATTTAAATGTGGCCACTGCTCCAAGTTTTCGTCAAGCTGCAATATAGTAACAACAAACAAAAGAAAACCCCCATCGGCTGATTAATAAGGAACTGGAAAATGCCAGAGAAAAGCTTCTTGTTAGAGATGCATATTCAACTATCTACAAGCAAACACCCGATATATAAGGAACACAGAACTCACCAGCGGGTCCATCTGAAAGCAATTAGCAAAGGACTGGCGTGGAATCCTTCGAAAACGAAGCCCACTGGCCAACGAATTATCCATGGAAGAAAACTAAAGTAAATGACCTAAAAACCAAGTGGAGAAATAAAATTAAATGAAACTGTTAGATGAGTGTAGGACAGTCATGAAGTAGAAATTCAAAAAAACAAAAGGAGAAGAAGAATTTACCCGGAAAATGCAGATCTGGTTTAGTTTCTAGGTTAAATGTTGCTTAAAAATGTCAGGCGCAGAGCAATGGATGCGGGTCCCCCATGAGGGTTTGTTCGGGAGAGTTTGTTTGCAAATGTAGTAGAAAACAGAGTAGGGGTGATGAATGTAGCGAAGTTGGCGGCGGTTGGTGGTGGGCGAAGTGAATAGCGGCTGCGTCGGGAGTGATAAACTTTCCTTTCCACAATACATACACAAACAATTATTCAAAATCTCTTCTGTCTGTCTATTAACCCTTTTCAGGCTAGTACAGCAAAGCACACCTTTTTTAGCTTTCACACCATTTTTATTCCCCCACATGACATGACATGATTGTTCTTGTTTTTTGGGTGCTGGAATTCCAGTGCCATTCGCTTTGCAGTGTGTGTTTATAGTTCTTCAATTTTTTGTTTGGTTTCATTTTCAATTTGTATTCATTAAAATAATAAAATATGTTTGCTAAATGATTATATATTCTTCTCAAAATCATAATTATACATTTATTTCTTTTTAAATTTACCCTCTTTGCTTTTTTTTTAACGATATAAATTCATAAAAATACGTTGGCTCAACTTTCGGGTTTGCATTTACATTTTTTTTATTTTTTGGACAATTGGTTTTTGTGAAGAATTTAAAAATAAAATAGTGTTCGTTTGTATCTTATTAGTAAAAGTAAGGTTGCTCGTGCTAAATTGTAGGAAATTTTTCCCGCTCATTTGATTGTTATAATTTTCATTTATTTATTTAATTATTTATTTTTATCAAAATTGTCATTTTTACTTAACATTAATTTGATGGAAAAATTATTAAATTGTTTAGAAAAATATTTGGTTCTTATCTTATTAATAACAGTAAAGTTATTCCTTATAAACTCTTGAGATTTAATGGTATCATTGATTTACAATAAATTTACTGGGTTATAAAGAAGAAGATTCATCAAACTTCAACATGATCTGAGATAAGGTAAATATACAACCATATTACATCAAAAATATAAAGTTAAATTGATAAATATGGCAAAAAAAATTTATGGATGGGGATTATTATCAATATATATAGCAAAATATCAAAATGAAATGAAACTTCAATTTTATCGTTTAAATTGAACTTTACTTTGTATTAATTTACTTTGTATTAATTTTACTTCAATCTCGTGCATTGCAGGGGCCAAAATTCTAGTTTTGAGAAGAGAACATCTATTGCAGGTTTTATATTTTAGTGTTCGTTGAATTATATTTTTTTATTTTTCAATCACCAGACATCAAATTTTGTTTCTTACGATGTTTTCTTATTTTTAGAAAATCAGAATTACATTTAATGTTATTCCAGATTTTTTTTATTAACAAATTCATAAATAAGAAAAGAAATTTGAATTCTGCAGAAATTTTTAACACCTTAGCTTACAAGTTACAACTAAAATATATATTTCCTTTTCTGGAACATAGATCAATCATGAAATAAGGTAAGCACACAAGTAGTACACTATAAGATTGATGGAGCTGTGCTGGATTATGTGTGTGTGTGATGATGATGATGATGATGATGATTACTAGTGTAGGTAGCTAGTTGAGAAGCTTGGAACACTGGGTGTGGATGAAGTGTTTGGTATCAGAAATGAGCTGCCCTGATTCTGCAAGTTCGGGGAAAATGTAGAAACCATGAATCATGTTCGGATACTCCACCAGATATGCCTCTTTGCCGGATTTCTTCAACCACTCATAGTACCTGGTTTGCCAGTCTTTGAGTGAATCAAATCCGGCCACCACCACCATTGTCGCGGGAAAATCTTCCAAATTGGGTAGGTTGGGGTCGGCATTAGGCCCGCTAACATTGATCACCTCGTGGTCACGGTCCATTATTATTATTGGATTATGATCATCATCAGCTGCTGGCGGCATCATGAACGCTTTCCACATCCAATCGGTTCTCTTGGTTGTCACGATTACATCAATCCCTGCTAGTTCTATCTCTGACTTGCTACGTTCTTCTCCTCCGAAAAATGGCTGTATGGACACCACTCCCACTACCTTCAATTATGATCAACAACATATATTAATATTATGTTCACACACTAATTAACTATATACAAGCATTCAGCAACATATATATTATATATAATATATAGTAGTGCGTACTTATATCTAACCAATTGTATATGGTTAGTGAAATTGAATATAGATTATAACTACTTAATTCCAAAGATCATTTGTGATGCTTAAACAGGCAATTACTTTATTCTAAATTTTTGTCTCAAACACAAGACTACTTAAAATAGACTATTTTGTATGATACATGTCTAATCAATTCAAATCTAAGAGCACTTAAAATAGACTAGATAGAAAGATATATGTATTATATATATATATATATATATATATATATATATATATATATATATATATATATATATATATATATATATATATATATATATATATATATATATATATATATATATATATATATATATATATATATATATATATATATATATATATATATATATATATATATATATATATATATATATATATAAGAAGTTGCCTTGAGGCGAGTAAACTCCGATTGGCAAGCACGTTTAGCAACGTGATGGGATAGATTAGCTCCGGCACTGTCACCGGCCAGAAAACAACGGGATATATCGGCATTTTCAGGCAGGATATGCTTATGATCGTCGAGAAACTTGAGGACGTCAAATCCGTCGTCGTATTGAGCCGGGTACGGGTGCTCAGGTGCCAGACGGTAGTTGACGGAGACAACAACGGCGGGGAGGTCGCGTGCGAAACGGCGGCAGACGTCGTCGTAGACCTTAAAATCGGGGTAGAGAAAGACGAAGCCGCCGCCGTGGAAGAAGACGACGACGGGTTGAGATCCAGATTGGGATGATAATTGAGATCCAGATTGGGATTGAGGGATGTAGAGTCGGAACCAGAGGTTGCGAGAGGGGTCTACAGTGATGTCAGAGGTTATGACGCCTTCGCGGGGCTTGAGATCGGAAGACTTTTTGAAACCGATGGAATCGAGGAAACGGAAATAGCGGCGGTTGACGGTTCCGTCGCGGCGAAGGGAGGCGTCGGTGATGGCACCTAGTAAGAAGACAGTGAGGCGGGTCTTCAAAGGGAGTAGTGGGCGGCGTTGTTCATAACCAGACATTTCGATTGGTGGATAATGATTTGATGACTCATTTGTTGACCTTTTTGTTTCTCCTTTTTTGGTTAAAAAAATAAAATATATGGAAAGTGGGGCGATACTCAGATTTCAACCAACGCCTTCAAAATGTTTCAACTTTCAACTCATTATTCGTTGAGTAATTTATTTTTGGGTTAACTGCATTTTACCCCCTGAATTTCGGACTCTTTTGCATTTTACCCCTGACCGGAAACATGGAAACAAATTGCCTGAACTTACTAAATTATTGCACCACCACCACCACCACCACTCCCATCTCTGCTAATTACATTAAAAAAATCTTTTAATTCAATATGCCCCTTCACCATCACAAGGCAACAAAATTAGGGGTTTTTCGCCGGCGATCCAGTCTCAAAATTTGACAGTCAGCCAATCGCCGCCAGTTGTTCTGTCGGCTGGTGGTTATTTTTTTGCCGCAATCAATCAATACGCGCGGGGTGAATTATAGAGGTGGGAGCAACCAATTTGGTGGAAATATGACAATGCTGCAAGGGACAAACCTTCCACCATCGAAACCTCTGAAGAGGGTGCATCAATTTCAGCCGCATACCATATTTTTCCTTCAATTCAGAGTGTGATTCCATAGAGGAATTTGAGGCAATGTTTGGAGCCGTTTTTATTTTGTTTTCGTTGTTTCCCCAAAACAAAATGGGATTTATTACACTTTTCAAATTATTTTCTCAAAACAATTTCAAAAGTTTCTTTCTCCTTCAGACATGATGTGACTGCTGCAGTAAAATGATTTGACTGCTACAGTAAAAAATGTCTTCACTAAAAAATAAATAAATACCACTTCACCTTTCAAATTTTTTCTTCAAAAGTACATTTTTCTAACACCTTTAAACATGATTTGACTGCTACAGTGTATTTTGTCTCCTTCTAAAATACAAACAAACATTACATTCATTCTCAAATTATTCCCCAAAAACATATTTCCTCAAAATGAAATCAAAATAAGATCCAAAACGCTTCCAAACATTGCCTGAGTTTTTGGAATCAAAGCTTATTTAACAGTACAATCGCCTCCAGCTTAATTAGGGATTTGATAGTAATTTGGGGAATGGAGGATGACGTCGTTTGTCTAGAAGAGTTACTAATTAAGATAAGTTGCCGAATTTCATACGGATCATGTTTTCAGTTTTATTATATCCATCCATTGAGTTTTGAGAATCAACTGCAGATCAAATCTCCGGCGCATGATGATGGTGGTCTCCCTTTTTCAACTGCGGTTGCCTCCTCCTCCTCCAATTTGCTGCTATTCTTCACCAGCACCAAATGAAAGACGTTATCATTCTACTGTTGCCGCTGCTGCTCACAAGAGAAGCATCAAACATGTGAAAGCTTTGTTGCACTCTGGTGAAGCAGATTCTTCCCATAATAATAATACTAAACCAGATGAAGAAGACGAAGAATTCCAAGTCCTCACGGCCGTTCAAACCACTTACAACAAAATCGTAATTATTGACACTCCCAAATCAACGCTTCTTCTCCTCGACTCCACTCGTATGGAAATCACTACTCCCCTTTCTCCTTCATTTTTTTTTCTTTTCCTCAACCCTGCTGGGTGCGTGCAGATAATGTTCACAGCATGCTTAACAAATCAATTAGTAAATGGACTGGTTCATATTGGGTACGCTACGCCGTCTTTTCTGCCAAAATATAATATGAAATATTTGGCTAGTCCTCCTCGATTAAAGTGGTATTTGTGATCTACTTCACTTGTGCAGGATGAGTTTGCTACATTGCCGCCTGTGGTTCCACCGGGTCCTATGGCTATTTTTGGCTTGGTAATACAACTCTTCTTGCTAAGGCGGTTCTTTTGTTTAATTAGTTTTGGCCATCCCTTTGTTTTTCGAACTAATCGACTGACAAAAACTCCACTTTTTTAGTAGCTTAGACTAATCACGTGGAAAATAATTAATTTCAGGGTGGAGGAACAGCTGCACATTTGATGCTTCATTTATGGCCTTCACTGCAGCTCGAAGGCTGGGAGATAGATGGAATTGTATTTTCCTACTTACTTATTCGGTTAAATATTGCTGCCCCATTTTGTGGATGTTTATCAATGATATTTGATCCAAAATACTCGAATTTTTTTTTTTTTCGTTTTCTAATTGATGCTTTTACTTGGTGCCAGTTAATAGATAAATCAAGAGACTATCTTGGGCTGTGTGATCTCGAGAAGCACACTACGGATGGTGGAGTACTTAATATTCACATTGGGGATGTATTTTCTCCGCGTGCTGCTATTTCTGGAGGATATGCTGGTAAAACTTTATATACATACATAAAAACAGTATATATATATATATATATATATATATATATATATATGTTATCATGTGTTGATGTTTGAGATTTAAATGTATCACCACTTGTCTTTGGTGGAATATATCTCCTCTTTCATTTTATTTGAGTTGACAAGTGTCCTACGAATGTTATGGACTCACAGTATATAGATGCCTGCACATTACGAATGCTGAAGAATATATGTTTTGTGTCGTCCTGATCATATAACTGCCAACTTCTTTCTGTTCAACAAATTGCAGCAATCATTGTTGATTTGTTTGCAGAGGGAAAGGTTTTACCACAGTTAGAACAGGTACTAAGTTTCTAAGTATTGGGCTTAATAGTTGTTGTTTTACTTGGTATTCGTGGTCCTCACAGACCATCGTGATATGACAGTTGTAGTTCTGCATTTGGGGTTCCTTTCTACAACTCTTTTCGTAGATTCGTGAACTCTCATATATAAGTTTCTTAGGAGATCTATCTCTTTCAATTTCAACAAATTCTATTTGGTGCTACGCTACAACTTTTGAGCTTTTCAATTTTATATCTCAAGATGTTGGAAATATCTAAGTTATGATGATCAGATTTATTTGACAAATGATATATGTCGTGATAGATCAAAAATGATTTTAGCTTTTTGTTTTTTCTATTCAGATGGTACAAAATCCGAACTATAGTGTCATTGAATAATGAGTAAAAAGCAGTTTGCCCCCTAAATTAAGGGCCGTTTTGCACTTTGCCCCCTAAACAAAAAAAATTTGCACGTTTTTACCTGAACTCGTTTATTCGTTGCACGATTCCCCCTGAACTAGATTTTCCGGTAATTTTGACCGGAATTCTAAAACATGTGCAGTGCACGTGAGATTTGCGGGGATAAATTTGTCCATTCACATTCATCCTATATATTAAATATAAATTAATAGTTTAAATTAAATAAATAAATAAATAATCAAAAAAAAAAGAAAAAACAAGAAAAGCTGTAACTCACCAGCCTCCCAAACCCGAGCCCAGCCAAAACATCTCAACACAAATTTCAAAAAATCAACTCAAAGCTCAAAACCTCATTTTCTTCCTTAATCTTTCATGTTTTTGTTCTTATTATTTTTCTCCACAAAGATGGCGTCGATTATACTACCCATCTCTCACCAACCAACCAAAACAATTATTTAAAAAAAAAACGACTGAATTTATTATTTGCAAAATCAAATACTTATATGTATAATAATATACTTCACACAGAAAATCGTTCCGGTTGAACTCCGATTCATATAGGCCGCCAATTAACTGCATCTATCGCGACAAAAGACGAAGATAATCTGACAATTAATAAGTGAAAGGAAGATACGCGCCTAATATTGGAGGAGATGGAGTGGACTTTAATTTTTCCGGCGGGTGAACGTACGGCGGCGCGGCGTAGAAACGAGTGAGAAAACCGTTCAGTTTTTTTTTATTGTTGCAGAGATTTATGAGAGGGGGGAAGTGGACTTTTTTTTTTTTCCTTTTGTTCTGTTTTCGTTCAATATTTTTATACCCGAGTATATACGTAAGTAAATTAATAGTTGAGATTTAGGGCAGGGAACAATTTCTCCGGTGAAAGAATTTCTTGTTTTTCCCCAAATTCTCGGGGTGGTTCAATTATTGTGGAGATTGGTAGCATTTTTGTGGAGGATAAAGTTGCAGGGTTTGCCGGCGGAGGTGGCATCGGCGTCATCGTCGAGTTTGCCGGCGGAGAACGGGAGCAGGCCAAATTTAGTTCAAATAAAATTTAGCTTTCATCTTTGAGTTGGTGGTGAAAAGTCACTCGGAGCAGGTTTTCTACGGCGGCGACACTAGTAGACAATTTTGGTTCTCTCATGTTTGCAGGTTTTTCATTTTCTCGAGGAAGGAGGAGGGGTTGCAGATTTTTGCTCCTTTTCTTTTCTTTTCTTTTATTATTATTATTTGGTTTTTTTTCTTTCTTTTTTATTTAGTTTGATGAATGTAGGGTAATAGACACTTTTGACCCTGCCAAACTCACGTGAATGGCATGTGGTGTAAGATTCCGGTCAAAATTACATTTTTAGGGCACCGTGCAACGAAAAATTAAGTTCAGGTAAAAACGTGCAAAAAAAAATTGTTTGGGGGGTAAAGTGCAAAACGGGTCATAGTTTAGGGGGTAAACTGCTTTTTACTCTTGAATAATTGCAGTTAGAATACCCATAACAAAATTTGAAGTTTGAGAAAAGTTATAGTAGAGATGACTTATCAATTCACTATTGGACCATAAAACCACATTGTTGAAATAATGTTTTTGTGCCTGCTTTAATTTGAAAATTTTGTACGTAGAAGGCGCCTCTTTGTTCCAGGAACTTTCAATTATTCTTTCAAATATTTTATTAACTTCAAGTTTCTAAATATGAATACATTATTGTGTCTTCTTTGGTCATATTTTCTCCATTGAAATGCATTTTTGTAATGCTATTCTGCTCTTAATTAACCAGGCTGCTACTTGGTTGGAACTCAATGATAAATTGATGCCTAATGGTCGTTTCATGGTGAATTGCGGTGCTGGTGAAGAAGGATCAACTGCTATGATATCTCAAAATGATGATTCATCAATGGATGACACTTGGAGATTAAATGCTACCATTAGGGCCCTATGCGAAGCGTTTCCTGGACAAGTATGGTGTTTTTTTATGTTCAAAATAATATTGTTAGTTCAAGATAATCTGGTATATCATAATGGTAATGGGATGGGCATGAATACTACGCTGTCTGATATGTTTAGATAACATTAAGCAAAATCGAGAACTAGTCTTGAGTATACACTGATTCATTATGCCTGCTTTCTGAAGAAATTTCATAATCTCAAGTCCTGAAAACTAACAAGCAGCATCAAGAAATTAATTATACTGATTAATTTCATAATCTGGTATAATCAAAGAAAGAAAAATGACAGGCAATGAATTTGTCAAAGTCAAAGCGGATTCGGCCTCGGAAACGTTCCGATGTGTTTGGCAGAAACATGCGAAATAAATTTGCCCTATTTGTAGCTCTACTCGAGCTATTTGTTTTCAATCCTTATATATGAAGATACAGTAAATTACCCACTTAGTCCAATATTATAGTTACTTTTGGGATCCAGAGATATGGATAGAACCTTTCCATGTAAAGGCTGAGAGATTTATATGATTATTATTGTTTTAACCTTTATGCTAATCAGTTTAAATAAAAGATAATAAGGAACTAATTCATGTATGTATATCGATTATGTTGTGGTTGTTGTAAGCTCAGAATTTGCAAATTTGATCAGGTAAATTGGAAAAAGATGGCAAAGAGTGCAGGCGAAAACTATATGGCTTTGACGGGACCTTTGCCAGATTTGAGTACCTGGTCAGCTGCTCTCCCTAATGAACTGAACTCAGGTGTCAATCAGTGGCGGGCATGTAATTAAGTACAATAGTTGATCGGACATAGTAGATGAACTACACTGTGGGGAAGCTCCTAACTTGTTCATCAGGTTGTGGTCGGAGTTTGAGCAGAGTATAGGTAGCTGCACCTGCAACAGCTCCAAGCGTTGGGGCCACAATGTATATCCATATTGACTTGTAATTTCCTGCCGCAATAGCTGGCCCCAGAGTTCGCGCTGGATTCATTGAAGCACCTGTGGATGACCTGCATGCGTCCCCATACCGATTAAATTACTAGCACACTATATATTCATTATTAATTTGTTTAATTAATTTTGAGAGGTAGTTAAGCGAATTGAATTCGTAAATGAATACTCACCCAGCCACAAGAATATCAAGCATAACTATGGCTCCGATACCTATTCCTGCTAGTTCTCCAACCTGCACATAAGCAAGTTCTGTGTGAGTGTGTGTCTGTTTTCTGTGCTTGTAAGGTGGTAATAGTGATGGACTAACGGCACGGGTATCTGTGGCGAGGGCAATAATGACGAAGAGAAGAAAATAGGTAGTGAGGAACTCAAGGGCGAAAGCCTGGCCGGTGGTGACTGAAGAAGAAGGAACAGTGACTCCGCCGGACAAGAAAGGGTGGAAGCATCCTTTGAGAGCAAAGGATGCACAGATGGCCCCACATATCTGGGCTGCAAGGTAAGCTGGAACTTCAACCCACGGGAAGTGGCGTAGAGCGGCAAATGCTATGGAGACAGATGGGTTGAGGTGGGCCCCGGAGATGTGACCGATTGACAATATCACTATCATCACAGCCAGTCCAGCGCATAAAGCGTTTCCGATAAGTGTTTCGACCCCGTTGTACTTTTCGTTCAGTATGGGCCCACCCGCCGCCGCAAATATCAGGATGAAGGTTCCCACGAACTCTGCTCCCACCTATATATATATATTTAGATAATGATGAGTATAATGCTTGAATGAATTAACCAGATGGAATTGGTAAATGATAATGTCATTGTGCTACCTTGCGAGCGAGAGTGGCATTAGACCGTATAATAGGCAAGACGTGATTCATTAATGGCTGCGGGAAGCTGGAAGGAGCCATTGATGGACGGAATGCACTGAAAACTATGGATGTCTTATGTACGTTTTTGTGGATCAGAATTAAGGTATATTATGTATATCAATCTGGTTTTAGTCATACTTTTATACAAGAGAAAAAACTCTCGGAAAATTATTAAATATTTCATGGCGCCATGGGTTTTAACAACTCTTCTTTTATTTTAAAACAGGCTTCCACTCCGTCATCAAAGATGGTGATAGAAAAATGTCAACCATTACCTCAATTACAATGCTACACGGTTAGTATTTTATTTAGTATAACTTATTTGATCAATTCATAAATCGGGCCTATCGGGCCACTTTGATTATATATTCCTACAATCAGCCCTCCCACTCAGTCAGTAAGAAACCAAAAGAGCAGAAAAGATCAACTTTTTTATCCTACTTTCTCTAATATTATAACTTACTTCATCAACTCAATTCACGGGCCTCTTTGATTATTTATTCTTAGCGTCACTTCTCAGCCCGTCATCAAGATAGATGAAATAAAGAAAGAAAAGTAAAGTCAACTTGTATTGTCTACACACAATGCTTCATGCTTTGATTATATTTTCCAACAAGAAAATGAAGTCTAAGATTCTTGGAGACAAATATATATATATGTTGATTTGAGCACTTTGGATCATCTAGCCGCTCCATTTACACACCATTAATAATTAATTATATATAATGACAGAAACTAGGGTATGGAGTTGTCTGATCATTGCTGCCTATCAAAGACAACAATTGAATATGCATGCATTATCATAATATTGGCGCTAGTGGCGGCCGAAGGTCCTGACGGTCTGAATGTGAAGAGGAGGTTCATCTTGTCTGATGAGAGAGTAGGTAGTTGCACCTGAGACAGCACCTAGTGTTGGGGCCACTATATATATCCATATTGACTTGTAATTCCCTGCTGCTATGGCTGGCCCCAGGCTTCTTGCTGGATTCATTGATGCCCCTGTCGATGGCCTGATCCATATATATATATATATGTCACCCATTAATCTTCATCTTAATTCATTCAAGTAACTTAATTAGCTTTGGGATATATTATTCATAATCATTTTGTTTTATTTTTCTACTCACCCAGCCAGAAGAACATCAAGCATAACTGTTGCTCCGATGGCTACCCCCGCTAGCTCTCCCACCTGCAGTTATACGTAACCAACGCACATGAATAACTGCATATGTAGATATGCATATATATATATGGGACTATGGGAGTGAGGGTGCGTACGGCGCGGGTATCTGTGGCTACGGCAATAATAACAAAGAGCAGAAAAAATGTAGTGAAGAACTCTAGTGCGAAAGCCTGTCTGGCGCTGACCGAAGGAACAGTTACCCCGCCGGACATAAAAGGGTTGAAGACTGCTTTGAGAGCAAATGATGCACATATGGCGGCGGATATCTGTGCGGCAATGTAAGCAGGTACTTGAGACCAGGGGAAATGGCGGAGAAACGCAAAAGCTACGGTGACAGACGGGTTGAGGTGGGCCCCGGAGATGTGACCTATTGACAGTATCACTATCATCACCGCCAGCCCCGCGCACAAAGCGTTTCCGATAAGGGATTCAACTCCGTTGTACTTTTCGTTCACTATGGGTCCCCCCACCGCTGCAAATATCAGGATGAACGTTCCTACAAACTCTGCTCCCACCTATATTTATATACATTATATAATATAATTACGTATCGATAATATATTAATGTGATTCATTATATATGCAGGTAGCTACGTACGTACCTTGCGAATGAGAGTGGGATTAGGTGTAATAACAGACAAAACACGATGAATTACTGGCGAACCAGCCATTGACTTGTCATCGTACTCCATCATCACCGCCACTGCTACTTGTCAAACTCAAATTATTAAGGAGACTGATTTCACCAAAAACTTATTATGGCTCTCTTCTATACGTTGAGTTATTATTAAGGTATATATATATATATATATATATATATATATATATATATATATATATGTGAAGCTGGATATATTTCATGAATAATTTTCTTTTCTTTTTCCAACTCAATTAACCTACCTCATGATCTATAACGGGCCTCCACTCCGCCATCAAGATATCTTGAAAGATATGGAAAATTTTGAATACAATCAGCCCCCCCACTCCGTCATTACTTGAGAAGAAAAAAAAAAAAAGATGAGCCATTACCCAATTACAGTCCTTCATCAAGTCAAGTATATTTTATTCCCTACTACTTTACTTATTGTTTTCATCACCTCAATTCACGTGATTCTTGAGAGACAGAGAGAGAGAGAGAGAGAGAGAGAGAGAGAGAGAGAGAGAGAGAGAGAGAGAGAGAGAGAGAGAGAGAGAGAGAGAGAATTTTCAGAAATGAGAAAAAAAGAAAGTAAAAGTCAACTTCCATAAATGTATGTTTACTCATAAGTCATAAGTCATAATGGTTGATGGAGGAGGGAGTAGTGTTTTAAAAAACTAATTTATTTTCTGGCCGAGCTAAGTCGCTCTAACGTTCCTCTTTCATTATTTGTTGGTTTCCGCAAATCAATCTCTCTAGATTTTTTTTTTTTGTAACGTGGGAGCCCTGCCCTGTTCAAATAATATCTTGCTCCCGATTCCCGAACTCTAAATCCATAAAATACTTTAACAACCTCCACTACTTCTTATCAGTGCTTTGATGGCGATGCAAATGACACAAACTTTGAAACGATCAGGACAAACCAATCGACATAAGCTCCAACCTCCTACAAGACGACCGACTGGTAAGATTGAGATACACTTATTCGTCTTCCTTTTCTTTCATCTCCACAAAGTTCAAAATGAGAGGAGAGAGCATATATATATTTATTGCAGTGATACTTTTGATGAACTTGTCGTCTAAGTTTCCAATCAATTCTAGACAGTAGAGAAAATAATTATGACCAATTTCAAGGAAGCAAAGATGTAAAAACATAAAAGACGGCTATAATGAACATTACCACACAACATAATAAATAATGACATTATTAAAAGAGTACTGCATTATCATTATCGTATTACACACACATAAATCATCAGAGTCTTTTTTTATCTTCCCCCCAAGATCAAGATCAAAAGATCACCCAAGGAGGAGGATACATATATATGCTCTGATCTTCCTTGATAGTAATGGAAGTGCTTGGAAGAAAACAACAAACTGAGTCCAAGCACTAATTTATTCAAACAAATATCATCAAAGGGCGGAATGGGATACAGCTGCTTCGCCCCTGACCTTTATTCCCACATACCACAACTACACACTTAGCAATATATAATTTATAACAATAATAGCCACCATATGTGGACCTGCGCCTAGCGGCGGAAGCTCCTGACAGGGCGGGCCTCAGGTTCATCTTCAGCACGGAGTTGACGAGTGTATAGATAGCTGCCCCTGCAATTGCACCAAGCGTGGGTGCCACCAGATATATACATATAGACTTGTAATTCCCTGAGGACACAGATGGTCCAAGAGATCTCTCTGGATTCATAGACCCACACGTAGTTGGCTTAGTTTTCACAACACAACACAACACATATATTATTAGTCAAGCTGCAATACATATATATATATATATATATATATATATATATATATATATATATATATATATATATATATATATATATATATATGTGTGTGTGTGTGTGTGTGTGTGTGTGTGTGCACGCGCATATATAGGATATTAATGATTCTAGTTTTGCACTCACCCAGCCACAAGAATATTAAGCATGACTGTAGCCCCAACCGCTATTCCTGCTAGTTCTCCAACCTTTATATAGACGCATACCATCATACATTCAAAACATTAATATTATATTGACATAGTATTGATAGAAAGGGAAAGAAAAATATATGTAGAGAGAGAGAGAGAGAGGGGGGCTCACAGCTCGAGTGTCTGTGGCAACGGCGGTTACAACGAAGAGGAGATTAAAGGTAATGAGGAACTCGAGGGCGAAAGCCTGGCCATTGCCGACAGAAGGAACAGTGACCCCACCTGACATGAAAGGATGAAAGACCCCTTTGAGAGCAAACGATGCACAGATTGAAGCAGAGACCTGAGCTGCAATGTAGGCTGGAACTTGAACCCAAGGGAAGTGGCGGAGTGCGGCAAAGGCTATGGTGAGTGAGGGGTTGAGGTGGGCCCCGGAGATGTGTCCAGTAGACAATATCACTATCATGACGGCCAGACCGGCGCATGCTGCATTCCCTATTAGGGTTTCAGAACCGGCGTACTTTTGGTTCACAATTGGTGCAGCTGTTGCCCCAAATATCAGTATGAATGTCCCAACAAACTCCGCTCCCAGCTGCACTTAATTACTTTTTATTAGATTCTACCAATTCCTCTCATGTCTACTATAAACTATTTCACCAAATTCATATTTGCTAATATATGGTACGGTGATCAAGTTTATGTGAAATACATGTTCAATCATTGAGTGCATAGTTCAATAAAAATGAAGGGTATTGCTTTATGCCCCGACAAGAAGATTCGTAGGAAACAGATACAACAAAATGTTGATAATGCTTGACAAGAAGATGCCTAAACCGTAAGAGTCAAAAATAGTTCAATAATAATTCCAATTTCCAACCAAAAAGGCATCTTCCACTGCCAATTCTGAAACACTTATACAAATAATTAATTCAGCTTGGTATTGATAATTAATTACTGCATGGTTAATACTTATAAATTTCAAATAGTTAATTACTAGCACGATTTTAAGTGAGAGTATATATGCTTTATTAATATAAATTAATTAAAAACATAGTAATCACTTCAATTTAATATATATGGTCTATTTCGTTTTTCTTTTCTTATTGTTAACGAATATATAGATAGATCCATCTACTCGCAATGCACATTCATTATGGAATTATATACATAAATATCAGGTTTAATTAGTTAATTAATTAATTGTGTAATTCCAGTTGTGTCATGTGTGAATGCATACTACTAGTTCACAAAGAAATTGAGTAGAGCAAAAAGTGATGAAAAGGAGGAGGGGGCCCACACCACACCACACCACACCACACCACACCACACCGCATGAAGGTTGAAACTTGGAACATGATTAATAATAAAAACCGAAAATAGAGTAGTAATTACTAAGTAATAGATAGAGTAATTAATTAAGTACCTTGCGAGTGAGAGAAATATCAGGGACAGCGAAGTCGGTGAGGCAGGTGTGTGGAGCACCCCAAGTAGGCGCGTCAACTGGCAGGCACTTGCACCGAGGCATTGACTTCCGATCGTATGACATTGAGTCCACCCTCAGCGACGATGGCATCAGCGGCGTTGGTGTCCCTGGCGTCGCCGGCGTCGACATCGCCCCCATTCCTGCCTCGTAATCCCCCATTCGCGCGATGATCAACAATTGATGATCGATCGATCTATTGATCTTTTTTTTTTTGTTTTTTTTTAAAGGATGAAGAAAAAGGTAAGAATAGGAATGAATGGAGGGAGCTGAATTTACATGATTTGTAGATTTTTATAAAGGTGAAGCTACGGAATACGAATATCTACGATATCCAGCCTCCTAAATCACTTCAATTCCTATATATGGATACGAGCTAGGGGATAATAATTTAAACTTTTTTTTTTTTTGTTTTTTGAGAAAAAACGTTGTGTAGAAGATGAGAACAGATTACATACTGAAAAGGCTTTTATAAAATTGGGATTAAGGGGTGGAATATCCGGGTGAAGGATCCAGCTGGCCGACTATTGGAGCAATCAAAATAGATATATATAATCAAAGAGATCGAGTATTGGATGATGATGATGATGATGATGATGAAGAAACGGAAGAAGAAGAAGAAGAAATAATATGCAGATGAATTTAGAGAGAGAGAAAGTGAGAGTGGTTGGGGAATGAATCGGCAATATGTATTTGTTGGGTAGCGAATACAGACAGCCCTCTATTGCTAGCTACCAATATAAGTAAGGAGAGGAGGTTGAATTGAAAACCCAGCCAGCGCTAAACAGATTCTTCTTTTTTATTTTTTTTATTATTTTTAATTATTATTAGTTAATACAGATACAGAAGAGAGAGAGAGAGAGAGAGAGAGAGAGAGAGAGAGAGTGTGTGCAGAAAGAAAGAAAATAAATGAAAAAGAAAAGGGAAAAGTCAATGGCCAGGCAATTAGCTGCAACGGTAGTTTGGGAGTATTTTATTTTTCTTTTGCATTATTATTATTACTTACTTGTTTGCTCTACTCATTCTCTTTTCTATTATTTTTTTATTCACTCACTCTTGTCTTTTATTCTATTTCATTTTCATTTATAACATATCATTTTATTCTTAACTAAATTTTCATTCCACAATTTTAGCTAGCTAATCTACTTGTTCTTCCTTTTTTAATTTAATGTATTTGTTGAAAATTATATATTATTTTGGGTTCAAAACGAGGACCCGCGTTGAGTTTAAATGTCGGCTAAACAAACTCTATTACAATATTTATGTAAATTAAAATATTTGTTTTCAGTTTATTTGAAATTTTTGGTTTAATTAATTAATTAGGTGTGTGTACATCATCAGTACATGGACATAAATGGCAAGGCATCCGATATTTATTTTTTACATAGTGACATTGTTTAAGTGACTCAATTAATATTCATGATCTATTGGATTAAGAAATAGTAATTGAAGTAATGAAGATTAGATAATCTCCTAATTAATATAATCGAAGATTACTGAATGAACTAATATGATATGATATGATATGATATTGAGATGAATAAATAAAATAAAAGAGATGCATGTATTCATTTTTGAAATATAGTAATACTAGATTAGTAGTAATGATAATAGCTATATTATACTAGATTAATAGTAATGATAATATATAATGAAACCGCCCTTGGGGCCGGGTGGCCCCTACCACAACACCAATAATTGATTAAACAAACACCATACTTTTACCATCATCTTCTCCAGCTGCGCGCTGCTACCTGCTGACTTTCCTTCCGACGAAACCTCTCTCTCTCTCTCTCTCTCTCTCACATATATATTTTATATTTTCTTTTTGATATTTCAATTAGTGCATGCAATCCAAAGTAATTAATAGCTGACCAAAAAATAAACAGTAATGGTTGACCCAAAAATAAAACAACATGAAAACTGTCCGAAAGCACTGTATTTCATTTTTGATGTATACGTACCAGCTCATCAGATATTTAACAATATAATAATTAACCATATATATTTTAATAAAGTGATTACTAATTATGTACTTTTTTTATTATAAAAAATTAATACTCGATTATACCAGAATGTTGGTATGTATCAGCATATTTGATATATTAATATAAATTAAATAGGATAGTACGTTGTTTTTATTTTTGTGTTCAAAAAAATATATTGAAGGGGTTATTAATTTGAAATAATATATCTTGTCACCAGTAATTGAAGTTTGTATTTTTCGAATAGAGGCAGAGATTCAAAGGACCCACTGCATGCATTATTATTTCAATTTGGTTATACATGCATGCATGCGCCGTACGTGTCATCCTCTAATTGTTTAGTTTTATTTTCATTCACCTACAAATTGCTTTCATTACATTTTGGACAAAACTACTTCAATAATTTAACCAAGTTTTCATTTCTTAACTTCCATTACTTCAAACATTAATTAATAATTCATATTTTTTTTTACGATAAGCAATTCAAACATTAATAACTCATGAATATATATATTTGTTTTACTATATATGATTTTGTACAATTATTTGCTTTCCTTTCCTTTCCTGGGAATTAATTAGTTAGTGCAGGAAAAAGTTCAAAGTGAGGAATAAACATATCATCATTATTGTGTTGTCCTCATTAACTTTTTCTCTTTTAACTAAGTAATTAATTAATTAATTAGTTCAATAAGCTAGCTAGCTTTAGTGGTTAATATATAATTAATTTGAGATTACAAGTGGGAATTAATTAAGTAGTCCGTAATTAAGATTGGGAATCCCTTTTCCTACACTTTAGTGGTTTGATTGATCAATACATATATATAATGCAGATCAGGAATCTCTCTTTGTTGGAGACGCGTTGCCAGGAAACATACCTTCACATGCATGTGTGTGTGTATATATATATATATATATATATATATATATATATATATATATATATATATATATATATATATACCTAGTTTTGTATAATAATTAGTAATAATAACTAGTTGAAGAAGGGTATCCATTATATAGAATAATTACCATGATTTAATTTGATATTGACTGACATACAACCATGGCAAGAATTCTTGTAATTTATATATGTTGGGCTAAATACCTAACACGCAAGTATACGTATCGCAAACAAGTAGTAAAAGTGGACTCGTGAGAGTCGGATGTCGATCCCACAGGGAATACTCAAATTACCTAATCCTAAGTACCAAATTCTTACAATTATGATTATTATCCAGCCTACGCAAGGTTATCAAATTTAACCAACTAAATAATTAAATTAATTATGAAAGCAAAATACGAGAAAATATCAATAAAAATAAATCTAGGATTTTATCTTCTCCCTATGCGATAATTCATCACCCAATTAAACCTCTATCATGCAAGTTACGATTCCTGATTATTAACCCGATACACTAAATTACTCATAACCCGCTGTCGCGTGTATTATGAGTCTATTATTCATAAACGGATACTATATGTCTATGCAAACCAATTATAAATAAAACATTAAATAACAAGTCTCGTAAACGGCTACCTAAGGTATTATCTGTATGTCTACGATAATACAAGCAATTGACACACTCATCCGGTGAAAACTACTCGAAGGCTCTTCTATCCCTGTTCTAATTATTAAAACGATCTGTCGATTCAATTCTAACAATAACACATAACAACATAAATTAGCTAGGTTCATGCACTAAATAAGACCAGATAGAAGAAATAATCATGGAATTTAAACTTGCATAATATTAGAAAATAGGTTCGAATTACCACATAAGGTTCTAATAAAATCCTAGAATAAAAACTTAGCTACTCGTAATTCTTATGATAAACAAAATAGAATAAATAAAATAAATAAGAAAAACTATGCTTGAGTATTCGTTGATCTTTGTTCTTTGCGTTTTGCGGTGTAAAATTTCGTGTTTATGGTGTAGAGACTTGTTGCTTTTATAGGCTTTTCTTGATAAGGAAGTAGTGGAAACCTTATAGGAATCAATTTCCGCCACTTTCCCCCATCAGAATGTGTTCGTCGATTTTTGCTATGTTGGAGTCCGAATTTTGGAATGTTGTCTAAATAAGAATTGTAGCCCTTGAAATTATCTTTCCAATGCCGCCAAAATCATCTGATTCGGAGTTTGTATGAGAAAGATATGCTTGAAATAGTGGACACTGCCAAAGTTGTGGCGATATTCTTTATTCTTTTGATTTATTTCCTTATTTGCAACTTTTTCCTTTCTTTTTGATCTTTTTTTTTCTTTCATGGACACCTAATTCTCGTTTTTCACCTATAAAACATAAAATCAATCAATTAAAGTACAAATATAATTAAATCCAAACAAAAGATCCACGTAGAGTAAACGTATTGTGTAAAATCTACACTCAACACATGATCTCTGCATTATAATTGGTAGCACAAGTTGAGCAGTACGTAGCATATAATTTTATATTTATAAATTATATATATATTCTAGGTATATATGATGTAACGAGATCGATATCATATATATATGCTTCCTTTAAGGCCGGAGTAGTACTTGGGAGGTATACACATATATGTATTTTTTTATAATTGTAAGACAATATATTATTAAGTACTAGCTTAGCTAGTTAATGAATTGTTTGTTTCAAATTAAGGAATAATTAAAAAAATTAAATAATTAATTCTTGGCAGCAGCTTTAGTCTTTAATTTTGGAGGGATGATAGATATATAAATATGCCTCCTTAATATGCAAGGCAAAGCTCATGTTGATCATGTTAGGTTAATACTGGATTAATAAGTAAACAACTTTAAGCTGATTATTAGTAATTTCAAGTTAACTGCACTGGATTAATTAATGACTATGTTTAGCATATAATCACATGCATGAGACCGAATACTTGGCTACCAAGTTTACCCGCACTGCATGCGCCATCAAATTATTAATACGACCACTACCAGTACTCTAAACTAGACATGACCATGGTTCGGTTCGGCTCCCGTTTCGGTTCCAAACCGTCGGTTCCAGTTCCGATTTTGGAGGAACCGGAACCGAACCGAATATTTCCGGTTCCTTGCGGTTCGGTTCCCGATTAGAACCGGCCGATTCTGTCTATTTTTTTATATATAAGTTAAAAAAATACTTAAAAATATTTGATTTAAAAAAAGCAGTGGAAAGAATACTTCAAAAACTTAAAAAAATTAAAGTTTTTTTTAAATACTAAAAAAAAATTTAATGTTTTTTTTTAAATACTTAAAAAAAAAATTTACTTTTAATTTTTTTTGAAGGAATTAGCTTTAGTTATAAAAATTAAAAAAGGAAAATGAAAGAAATTGAAAGGCTTGCACTTAATTTTTAAATTTTAAAATTTATAGAATTAAACTTTAAATAATTTAATTTAAAAAAAACGGTTTGAACCGCGATTCTAATCGTCGGTTCTCGGTTCCGAAAATAACGAACCGGAAGCGAACCGGTTTTATTCGGTTCCGGTTCCGGTTCTAACCGAACCGGTGGTCATGTCTACTATAAACTATGCATATATCACTACAAAAAAAAAAACACTTTTAGCAAGGAAAAAAATTGTCACAATAAGGGCCTAATTTGTCACCAAAACTTATTGTAACGATAGATTTGTTACCTTTCGTTTGTCCTGTAAAACTCGACGCTAGAAGTTTAGGTGACAAATTTTGTATATTCGTTACAAATGTATTGGTAATGACACATGGTTTGTTGGAGATATTAATACTAAATGATACATTTCACTAATAGCTTAAGCTTTTGGTTGAGATGGTCATTCAACATGGTATCAGAGCCAGGCCAAATGAAAGGTCCTGAGTTCGAATCCCACCGCCACCCAATAATTAAGGAGCTAGCTCTAGGATGTGAAAAGTTGTGGGACACTTGAAATAATGATCGATGATGACAAAATTAAAGCAGTGGAGCTCTCTCTCTCTCTCTCTCTCTCTCTCTCTCTCTCTCTCTCTCTCTCTCTCTCTCGATCTCTCTTGAAAATGAGTAATCGTGGGAGTGTAGTGGACTGTGGAGTGGGACTAAGAAACAGTAAATATATGTAATCAACATCACAAGACTAATTATTTATTTTAGGCCTAGGACCTCTCTTTTTTTTTTTTTTCATATCCATTATCATCATGCATCTTTAATTATTCTTTTCCAAACACACATATATATATATATATATATATATATATATATATATATATATATATATATATATATATATATATATATATATATATATATATATATATATATATATATACATATATATATATATATATATATACACTCCCGTATATATATACCAATAAATAAAAAGATATGTATATCTGTGTCTCTCTTAAATTAGAGGGTATGTATGTGCGTGCCTGCGTGCACAAGTTAGATATATTATGAGAGAGACCACGAGAGAGAGAGAGAGAGAGAGAGAGGGAGAGAGAGAGATAGAGAGAGAGAGAGAGAGAGAGAGAGAGAGAGAGAGAGAGAGAGAGAGAGAGAGAGAGAGAGAGAGAGATAGAGAGAGAGAGAGAGAGAG
>NW_012193676.1:4292509-4334004 GCF_000504015.1 Erythranthe guttata | reverse complement strand
TATATATATATATATATATGTCTATGTATCTTTTAACATGCACGATTTGTATCACATTCACATCACGCAGACACAAAGTCTCCTTGATTATTTGATTATATCACATCACACTGCAGACACAAAATCTTTGATTAATGATATGACTATTTCATATGTTCAAAATTCATAAAGTTAAAACAATTAATAATGCATCCCCTTGTTAATTAAACAAAAAGTCAATTAGGGATTATATATATATATATATATATATAAACAATAGTAGTAAATAAAATATATGAATAATGAGCCCGCCTTACATGTGCCTTCACAGTTCACATCACCTTCATTTCTCCTAGCTAGTGCTCGTTGCCTTTTTCCTATAATAATAATAATAATAAAGATATATAGCCCTAACTAGTGGCCAATAATAACTATTTCTTGTCCTTAATCATCGCTATTATTAGAAAATAAAATTAATTAATATAATTTACATGTATAATCTCGTGATCGATATTGTTAAGACAACTCTTAGTTAACGTTGTTAAGTGTTATAATAATTCATGTGATAATCATAAACTTGATAAACAAAACAAAGAATGCAGTTGAAAAAAAAGACTGAATGTTCGATTATTATTATTCCAAAAATTAAGTAGGGTTTTCCGAAATATATATTATTACAAATATAAAGCAAAATAATACTGAATGTTCGATTTATATGTACTTACCCCTCAGAAAATGAGTTTATATTGTTGCATTGGTTCCAAAATAATATCTATAAAGCAAGCGTACCATATAAATGGAGAACATCTATTTTTTCATTGAAAGAAGCGTACTCTATGAATGGACAACATGAGCATCATTGGTGTAATGCATTCATTTCTATGTAGAATAAATTGTACCATAATTATAATGAATTGAATTGTACCAATTTCATAATAAATTTAGTGATTAGTGAGAGTGGGAGGGACAAAATATATTTTAAATGAGTATTTTAAGATTGATGAACAATGGTGTTACGTTAAGAGTTCAAAATGCCTCAAAATACCGACATGATACTCACTTAGACAACACGTACTTCACCACTGAACCAAATATACTTGATTCTAGACGTAAGCGTACTATGTTCACACATTTATTCTACTACATGACTAGCAATACTAGTACTTTTCATCTCTTATTTCAACACCATCCAACCACACTAGCAATACTATTGTTTAATACGACATATACTACTGCAGTCACATAAAACACAAAATGTTTCAAAAAATAATACGAGAAGCGTCTTTCTTAGAACCTATATCAAACTATCAAACATTTTTTAAATATGTGACTAGAAGAAAAAAAATCAAATCTTGTTTCTTCCCCTTCACAATTCTTCGAGAATGAGTCTCTTTCCTCTTTTCATTTTGTTTTCTTCACGAGTTTTCTCTTGCGCCTTATCATTTGTTGTTTAAAGAAAAATAACTGAAAATTGAGTTTTGAATTGGAACGGGGCAAGGAAAGAACAGAGAAAAGAGAAACAGAAAAAGAGGAAAGAGAAAAGAAAGAAAAAATGAAGAGAGAGAAAAATTAAATGAAGAGAGAGACAGAGAGAGAAAAAAATAATATAATAATATAAACATAGGGACTGAACTGCATGTGAAACTATGCAGTATGGACTGATCCGCCTATAAAACGTCTGTAGGGACTGATTCGCGCTTTAAGTTTGTATTTGGGGATTGATATGCCTAATTGGGCCAGCCCAATGGGCCTACAAATTATTTACCTACAGGGCCACGAGCCCAATATCGAAGACCACTATCACCAAGGCCCAATCACCTTCAAGTAAGGTTTGTGCCCGACAATCTCGACTAAGCTATAAATAAAGGTTTGAACTCATTCCTTAAGGGACGCCCTATTAACTGAGCAATACTACAATACGTATTCTCTGGACTATTTCTATGATCAGCACGTCTGACTTGAGCGTCGGAGGGGTTTCCGCCGGATCAACCCACGGCGTAGTTCACATGTGTTCATTTCGCAGGTACCTCAGGATCGTCAAGTTGTCAAGCTACTGATCTGCTTTGCTCTCCCAGTTCGTTTTCTACACTACCCCAGGTGATCTAAACTTTTTAGCATCATCATTTTGGCGCCGTCTGTGGGAACGATGCAAACCAGATCACGTAGCCAACAAGATCCTCCTGAGGCGTCTGCTCGGAGAGAAAATGACACAGCTAACGACCTCCCACCTCGTGGAGGCTCTAGCTTGCCACCTCCTCCACGTCCCATGGATCCGCCTCGCGAGGTTCAAATGATCCCCCTCGGGACCCACCACTCGCCGATCCACCATTACATGACAGCATGTATAAAGTCATTAGAAAGTTGTACCATATATATATATAGGCAAGTATATATGTGCGTTTTATATATGATGGATTCAACCTCGCAAATTTCTAAGGCTTCAAATTTGCCCAAAGCGTGCAAATTAAGAGACGCCATGAATTCAAGAACAATATATGTTATAACATAAAGAAAATATTAATTAGTACCTAAACACAAGTTGCCTTATAAATTATACAATTTAGTTTCTACATATAACTAAGCAAACGGAAAATAACTAAATATACCAAATAAGATTGCTATGATCTCTCAGATTACGGATTTTGTTACGATTAAAATAAGAAATCTAGTTACGTTGACTTAAAACAAAAGATGGGATCATATCGCATGCTCCAAAAAAGGCGCAAAAAAGTCAAAACATAGGATCCAGAAAATAAACACCGAATTTAACTAGAGCATTAGAGGATTAAACATTCTGCATAATAACAACCAGTATAGTAGCCAAAGGTCTATATTATTTACATTGCATCTGATCTATATTATTGTTCCAAATACATTCAGAAAATATTATAAACTACGTATTCCTAAGAAGAGTTACGTTGGATCTATTTATTGTTCCAACAGAGAATTCTACGAGCAACACATAACTGATCAGATGCGTATAAAATTGTTGCAAAATATATAGGTACGGTCAATGATCGAAAACTAAGTTTAAGCAAATATAATAGTATTGGATCACACAGCTTTTACTATATATCGATCCTCCCTCCCTTGATGAAATTGTTAAGTCAAATGTCAAAACCAAACAAGAAATCAAGAAACAGACTTATATAACCAAATCAGGGAAATCATATCATATCATAGAGGATGATGTCGAGATAAAAGGCTTACCTTGTTGTGACCAGCACAAAAGATCGAATAACATTAAGCAAAAAAGGTTAGGCTTGTTTTCAACGAAAATAATTACTATTCAAGTATATGATAGCAGGAGAAGCTTGTAAGCAAAGTGTAAACACTACTTATGAAAAAATAAATGATCGAGTAAAGCTACGTTACTTACTAATGACTAACCATCTCATGGCAAGTATTCAATAACCATATATCTATCTATATATATATATATATATATATATATTTCCAACCCAACGGGCCCCCAATTTATATAATAATCGGGTCCACTACACGAAGGCCCAAGTAGGCCCGTTACACAAAAGCCCAAACACCTTCAAAATAAGGCTTGGGCCCAACAAAGTAAACCCAACCCAATCAACGACATATAAATAGAGGTTTTTATTCATTTGTTAAGGTAGATTCGATTATTCACAAGTATTCTAGAGTGCATATTCTCTACCATCTCCACGATCCGTACATCTGACTTAAGCGTCGGAGGGGTTTCTGACGGATCAACCACCGGCTTAGTTCACGTGTGCTCTTTTCGCAGGGACCTCAGGATCATCAAATTGTCAAGCTACTGATCCACTTTGCTCTTCTATCTCGTTTACTATACTACACCAGGTGATCTAAGCAATTAGCATCATTATTTTGGCGCCGTCTGTGGGAATGCAAACCTGATCACGTAGTCAGCAAGATCCTCCCGAGTCATCCACTTGGAGAGAAAATGACACAACTAACAACCTCCCGGTCCGCGGAGGCTCTGGCTTGCCACCTCCTTCACGTGCTCCCGATCCCCCTCGTGATGTCCAAGTGAATCCCCCTCGGGATCCACCCCTCGCCGATCCGCCACTCTCTCTTTCTCGAACGGTTCAGATAACAGAGGATACGCTCCAACGCATGACAGCAGAAGCCTCAACTCGCGCCGCCACAGAGGCTGTGACCCAATACATCGCCACGATGGGAGCAAATGCTCCCAACGCGATACCCGCACTTGCTCTACCTGTGGTGCCGCCCATGACACCACCGCCAGTCCAGAACCGAATAAGTGTGTCTTCATCCACCTCGGACCCACGGTCCCGAGTGCAACTATCCACTAATCACAGGGGGCACAACCCAAACAACAACGTCAACGCTCACCCCCACGGGGTAATGCGTCTCCACAGAGTCCCTCTCTTTAATAAGGGAGAAGGCGAGGTAAACAGTAGAATGTCTCGCCAAATTTCCTTCCCCCAATTGAACAATCCAATTGGCGGAATAATGTCTGCCCCAGTAAGACACAGTCCTTTCACCATGGACATCATCAACGAGGTATTACCTCAATGAGTGAAAATCTCAAGATTACCTCAATTTGAAGGAACCACCGACCCACAAGAACACATAGAAAAATTCCACGCCATGGCAGATTTGTATGGCCCAACAGATGCAACAATATTCAAAATGTTCCGCACCACTCTCTCCAAACGGGCCATGAATTGGTTCAATTCTCTACCTACAGGATCGATCGGCACCTTCTCTCAATTGTCGCAGCGCTTCACCAACCAATTCGCCTTCAACAAACAATATACCAAGACCCCAACACACATTTTCTCTGTTGTACAGAGAAACAACGAAACGCTCCGCAACTACATCAAGCGTTTTGTGGAAGCCGTCCACGAAGTCCCAAGCGTAGGACAAGACATGCTATCCGGATCATGCAACAAAACTTGAAGCCGGGTAGGTTCAAAGAATTTATTGCCGAAAGACCTCCTGGCAACCTAGATGAATTGTTGAATCGAGCTGAGAAATATGTACGAATAGAGGAAGCCTCTACCCATGCTCCTCCCAAGAGGAAGAGGGAAGATTACCGACAGGACGTTAGGAGATGGGATGACCAACGTCCACCACCCCCACCACAAGGCCAACCATCTTCCTCCTACAATCGATTCACTCCGTTGAACACTTCCTCACTGAAATCCTTCACGTGATAGAGCAAAGAGGTCTGGCAGAGCCTCCACGCTCAATGCAGCCCAATGCAAATCGAGAAAGATTTGATCGCTATTGTCGATTCCATAAAGATAAAGGACATACTACCGAGGAATGTGCACAACTCAAATTGGCGATTGAGAAGATGATCAAGCAGGGCCACTTAGGTGAATACATTTATAAGCCTCGAAATAAGCGCCGTGATGACCTCCCACGCCGAGATAATAATCAAGATCAACCGCCACGACGAGAGGAAGGGGGTCATCGACGCGAACAAGATAACAATGATAACCAACCCACCCGTGGAGTCATTGCTTTTATCTCCGGAGGACCAGCAGGTGGCGACTCACAAAATGCGAGACGCAAGCTCGCTCGATCACCACGTATGAATCAAGAGCACGCTTCTCCATCCGCATCTATCTATCAGATACGAACACCTGATCATAGCATAGTCTTTGACTCCTTGGACCTTGAAGGCCCAAACGAAGATCATGTCGACGTGTTGATAGTCACAGCGTCGGTGGCCAACTTTTTGGTTAAGAAGATTTTAGTGGACGGTGGAAGCTCAACAGACATCATGTATCTCTATACATTCAAGCTGTTGGGCATAGATAACGCCCGATTTAGCCCCATAACTACATCGCTAAAAGGATTCACTGGAGATAGCGTTTTATCCATGGGAGAAGTGGAGTTGCCCATCTCCTTAGGGGACAACCCTTGTCGAATTACCAAGATGATAAAATTCCTCATCATCGACAAGCCATCCCCCTATAACATCATCTTAGGGAGGCCAGCAATCCATACATTCAAGTCAGTGCCTTCATCTTACCACCAAAAGTGGAAATTCCACACTCCTTATGGAAGGGGAGAGGTACTTGGAGATAGACGTCTCGTTCGAGAGTGCTATGCGAGAGCCCTACGAGAACCATCCAAGAAGCCCAAACCGTCCGGAAGGGGAGACGACACCCAAAAACCCGACAAACGGAAATGGGTCAACGCGATCATCGAGGACAATAGAGAAATCCTCATCAACGTACCAGACGACAACATTAAGCTAGCGGCCGTCGAAGAGCTTAAGCTCATAGAGCTCAGACCTGGAGATGATTCCAAGCTCCTACGCATCGGATCCGATATAGATCCAGAGATGGAACATCAACTAATCAACTTCCTGCGACACAATGGAGACGTGTTCGCTTGGAAAGCCCAAGATTTGTCGGGCATTCCCCCTTAGGTGGCTCTACATCGGCTCAACGTCGACAAAAGGTTGAAGCCGATCAAACAAAGAAAGCGGACATTTGATCCCGAATGCAACAAACACATCAAAACGGAAGTGACAAAACTCTTAGAGGTAGGCCCATATACGACCAGTTCAGTATCCTGAATGGTTGTCGAACGTAGTACTTGTTCCCAAACCCGGGGGCAAGTGGAGGTTGTGCGTGGACTTCACCGACCTCAACAGAGCTTGTCCAAAGGACCCATTTCCTCTGCCTAGAATCGACCAACTCATCGATTCAACCTCGGGATGCGAGCTCCTCAGATTCCTTGACGCGTATCAAGGATTCAATCAAATCTTGCTCGCCCCAGAAGATCAACAGAGGGCCAGCTACGTCACAGATCAAGTCATCTACTGCTACCAAGTCATGCATTTCGGGTTAAAAATGTGGGGGCTACTTACCAACGTCTAGTGAACGCAATGTTCGCAGATCAAATCGGCAAGAATATGGAGGTGTGCATCGACGACATGCTCGTCAAAAGTGTCAAGGTCTCAGACCACTTAGCTGATTTAGATCAGTATTTCGCCATCCTGCGAAAATACAAGATGAAACTCAACCCCCCTCAAATGTTCGTTCGGAGTTGAGATAAATTTTTGGGATATATGATTTCACAACGAGGAATCAAAGCTAATCCCACGAAAATCGAAGCCATCACCTCCATGTCTCCACCAACATCAATCAAGAAAGTCCAACAGCTTAACGGTTGCTTGGCATCTTTGAACAGATTCATTTCAAGATCGGCGGACATGACTCTCTCCTTCTTCAAGATTTTAAGGGGAGGAAAAAAGTTTGAATGGGATGAAGTTTGTCAAAAATCTTTCGTCGAGCTGAAGTCATATCTCGCGTCTCCATCCTTACTCACGAAACCTCAGCCCGGAGACACCCTCCTCCTATACTTAGCGACCTCAACTGATGCCATCAGCACAGTCCTCATCCAAAATGGAGAAAAAGACCACCAGCCCATATACTACATAAGTCGCGCTCTTCAAGGAGCCGAACAACGCTATACCAACATGGAGAAACTCGCCCTCGCCCTCATCAACGCAACTCGGAGCTCTGACCTTACATCCAATCACATCAAGTGGTGGTTCTTGCCAACTACCCCCTGAAGAATATATTAAGGAGTCCCGAGACATCCGGGCGGTTAGCCCAATATGCAATAGAACTGAGTGAATACGGGGTAGAATTCAAACCCCGCCCCGCCATCAAGGCGCAAGTATTGGCCGACTTCTTAGTAGAAATGACCTCAATAGAAGAGAACACCTCCCTCCCCGCTTGGTCCGTCAACGTTGATGGAACTTCCACAGCCACAGGAGGTGGCGCGGGTATTGTATTAACGAACCCCAACGGAGATGAATTCTAATATTCGATTATTCACAAGTATTCTAGAGTGCATATTCTCTCTACCATCTCCACTATCCGTACATCTGACTTGAGCGTCGGAGCGGTTTCCGTCGGATCAACCCCCAGCTTAGTTCACGTGTGTTCTTTTCGCAGGGACCTCACGATCATCAAATTGTCAAGCTACTGATCCGCTTTGCTCTCCTAGCTTGTTTACCAAACTTACCCCAGGTGATCTAGGCAATTAGCATCATCAATATATATATATATATATATATATATATATATATATATATATATATATATATATATATATATATATATATATATATATATATATATATGCCCAACTATGCCGATTAAAAAACATTAATATAACAGTTAAAAACATATATATTATCACCATTCGTGAAGGAACAATAATGCTTTCGCTTCTATAAATTTGATGTCTCTGAACTTTAACAAAGAAGAAATACAACTGAAGGAGATGAAGAGCAAAGCAATTTTACTCTGAGGTTCTTACACTTGTTTAATATAATGTTAAGATTTTTACTTTCACCCCCGACATATATTACAATTAACCCAATTTATTGTTAATTATAAATCTGAGAACTATAGTACTCATAAAAGTTACATGGGTAAATTTGGAACATTTAAATGAATATTCTTAGAACATAGAGATTATTATGTTAGAGTTACCATTGTGAGGGATCAATTATTATTATTATTATGGGTTTTTTGCAAGAACCACTCTGGTGTAATCTCTAATTGCTGAAAAACTCCTCGTGTTAAAAAAATTAGCTAGGACCCCCTATGAAAGTTAGTTAAAGCCAATAAGGCCCCTAACATCTTATCGTGTTCTGCACGCGTACATTGTACGGCTGGGGTGCATATTTTGACTTGAAAAGATATATATACCCTTTAAATAAAAAGTGTAAAATTACATATTAGCCCCAAAATTTTCATAACCCCAAATTGAAGCTTTAAAAATTTTAAATTCAGCCCTTGACAATTTCTAAAACACCCTCTCTCCAAATCATATCATCCCCAATCAAACTCTCCACAATTTTCACGCAAAACACACACACAATGCTTCCTGATGCCGCCCCCTTATATTTCTTTTCCTGCAAAATGTTTGGAAGATAGCTCACCAAAACCCCCCACTCCCAAATCGGACAAACGCCAAAGGGATAGGTAATCGTCTCCTTTCCTCTGTTCCATCTCTCCCGAAAAACTCCGACCACTTCAACCGGCGATCTATTCCACAGTTCCGTCGACAAAGAAGGGGCACGAGCATGTTGAGTATAGGGCGGCGGCGGCGGGTGGGTATGGTGGTGACGGGGGCAGCGTATGGGGGCAGTGTATGGGGCGGGGGCAGTGGCGGATGAAGGTAATGGCGGTTGGGTATGGTGGTGACGGCTAATACCGGCAGAGTATGTGTAGCACCCCCTCTATTATCGGCGATAAATCGAACCGGTTTATCGGAATTAAGTTATTTAGCGGAAGCAACTTATAGGATCACTTTTAAAATACGAAAAATCAACACTTGCATTTTCAAAACCATTCTATTAATTTTTCGCAACATTGTTTTGAAAAGCTTTAGTCGATTATATTTATATATAAATATATATTTTCTTTTAAGAAGGAGTTTATTCGAGTGCTACACTATCAAACGTAGGTTCGAAATAAAAATCAGAGTTTAGAAATATTTTGGCGATGAACGATAAAAGCACGAAATAAACGAACTATTCATAAATATAAACGGATCAATATATTATAAAGTTCCAAAAGAGGATCCGTTACCGATTAAAGTCCCGTACTTTAAAAACGAGTACGATAGTAAACGAAAATGGAAGTTACTTTATATTACATCACCAAAATAGTACTTAGCCACACTTATAGAACCCTCGTTCGAACTTCCAAAAACTCCGGGCAAGAATTCGATCCACTACTCGGTCCATTCCGGGGGAGGGTTACCACTAGCACTACCTGCAATTAGAAAATATCTATATGAGCTATTAAGCTCAGTAAGAAACTCGAGGGATTACCGAGGGTTGAAAATAGGTTATACATATATATAGTATATATAACATTCCGATCACCTTCACCGAGTCATACAACATCAAACAAGAATCGAGTCAAAAGGTACGAAAGCATATAAGTCACAAACATGCTCATGAATGCAATCCGTGTAAAAATCATTTTTTTCATTTATCGGATCCGTGAAAGATTAATTTCTATATTCGGATAATAAACCGTTTCGAGCCCGTCTATGGATCCAATATCACTCATATCACTCGTATCACTCCTCTCAACCCTAGTTGGATACCGGCCCACCGTATCCGATTTGTTTATTACCCAAACATTCCATTAATCTTTCAATTTTGTCAAAAACAAATGCATGTCATGGAATGACTACAAATTATGTAAAAGTCATTTAAACATCACAAATATCAATCAAGTGAGTAAATACCCCAAAACCAAATAAAATTATCAACTACTTAATTACACAATTAACCAACACATATATCATCACCACACACACACACACATCCCACATACACACACGTACACACACATCACACATGCATATTTATGCCATGCAACCATATAAACATGCATAATAAATAGCACAATCATGCCTTTAAAGTAAAGACACTTTTGTTCCCTCATTTAATTGGTTTCTCACCACTTTCACTCATTGAATTCACCTCAATAAATTCCAGCAGCCTCATAAATATGTTTCTGCCCCAAATCCATGTTCATAATCCCATGTTTTACAATTTAAATCACACAATTCCAAGACATAGCACTTAAAGCACAAGAACTTCATAATTAGCACCTAAACCTTTAAAATTCGAAATAATAGTAAAAGATCTTTAAAAATTCTCAAATTACATCCTAGAACTCCTAACTAATCCAAATTTCAGATTCTGAAATTTATTCAAGTTTTCACAAAGTTTCGAATTTTTCTAGAAATTAAAAACTAAAAGAAATATCAAACCCTTTGTAATTTAAAAAAATCCAAAACTCCAATATGACTTTAATATTTTGAAAACCTAAGAAAAACTTTTTCTTATTTAATACTTGCTGGCAAACAGATTCAAAATCAAGAAATGAGAGATTTTTTCGGAAATTGCAGTTTTGACCCCAAAGTTTCAAAATTTACACATGCAACCACACTAGAAGTTCAAAATCCACTTTTTCTTGAAAAACCCTTAACAAATCTGAAATTCTATTTTATTAGATGCAGAAATCGAAGTTGAAAAGTCACTTTATGCAGAAATTTCGAAAATTACAAAATTTACCCCAAAATCTCTAGATCTTCACATGCAATACCACTAAGAGTTCAAAAATCACTTTTTCTTGCAAAGCTTCTTTAAATCCGAAATTTTTGTTCAATAAATGCTGGAAAACAGTTTTGAAAACACATTTAGGTCGGACTTCTCAAAAAATTACAGATTTGGCCCAAAACTTATTAAGATCTACACATGCAACCCCATAAAAGTTCAAAATTCATTTTCTTGAAACCCCCTTTTTGAAATCTGAAATTGTTGATGTTTTTGGCCAATAACACTTGTATCTACCCACTACCCACATAGATGATGCAAGAACAAGAAATTAACACTAAACACCTCTTTTCCATTTTTCCCCAAAAAGCCCTAAATTTCGAAATACTTAAAAATCTTTTAGGTAATCTTGAAAATTCTTTTAAATAATATGATATTTTCTAATTGCAGCAAGAAACTCGAAATTTCTTACCTAAATCACCAAAAGGAAAATGAAGAACAAGCAAAATAGAGAGACTTCAAGGGTTGATGCCAAACTCGAGCCAAGCCACTTTTATGGTGAAAGATATAGTGTGTGCTTCCAAAATGGATGTGTTGTTATCTCCGGTGAATGGACAAGTAGTTCTTATGGTGTTCTTTGCATATTCTAGAGCATTGGTTAAATAGGGGATTTTCATGGTGGTTTTTTTGATTTCTCTTGTAAAATGAGTGGTGATGTGGAAGAAGATGAACAACAATGGTGGTGGTAATGTCTCAGTGGAATGAGGGAGAAGAAGCCAAGTAGAGAGGTTAGGTGTTGTAAGGAAGAAATGGAAGAGTGTCTCTTCAAATCTCTTGAGTGTAGATTAAGAGAAATGATTAGAAAATGCCAAGTGTTAAGTCATGCAAAATATTACTAATTTTATTTATTTATTTTAAACACCCATTTTTACTCACACACACATTATCCGAGCCATCTGCCTAAATATGTATATATGTATATATGAAGAACACACATAAATATAAAATCATATATAAATATATGTATAGTACGTATGTATGCAAGATATATGTATATGCATGCACATGTAGTATATAAAGGAAATGCAAATTTTGATTATTACTTTAATTAAACTATCAACTACGTAAATCCTATATTTCACGAAATCACAAAATCACATCTTCGTTAAACACATAATAAAGCTACCAAATCTAGCACGTCAAAGTACCTAAAATATTTATGCAAGTTATTAATTTAATTCACGTAAATATTTTCGAGGAAGATTTAAGTTCGTACTTTGGGGTTTTGAAAGTACGGGGTATTACAGTATAGGGCGGCGGCGGCGGCGAGTGGAGGTAATGGCGGTTGGGTATGGTGTGTAAGAGACTTTAAAATGTGACAATGAATTGTGTATTTCATCTGTATAGTTCGACACCTATATATACAAGTTAGCAACTTACAGTTACAATCACTATTACAAGATTAAAGCTACAAACTTAATGGAGAATATTATATATTAATTACAAGATGATTTTGAGGGCTGCTCTTGCTGATTCTTGGAGATGTGATTAAGCTTGATTGATGATGAGTGATTTGCAGGCTTATTTGGTGGAGAGATAATTGTTGCCTTATCATGCCCCGCAAGATTGATTGGTCGTTAAGGACACCAATCTTGTTTCTATGATTGAGGAATTGACTACGAGCAACAGGTTTAGTAAGTGAGTCGGCAAGCTGATCAGATGTGTGAATGTGAGAAACTCGAAGTCGCTTAGCAGTCATTTGTTCTCGTACGAAGTGGAAATCAATGGCAATGTGCTTCATGCGTGAGTGAAATATAGGGTTCGTGCAAACATAAGTGGCACTTATGTTGTCATAATATATAACAGGTATAGAAGGCACCGAAACTCGTAACTCTTGAAGCAAATTCATGATCCAATTTAACTTTGCGGCAGCGGATGCAATAGCACGGTATTCAGCCTCGGTTGATGACCTTGCAACAGTTTTTTTCTTTTTGGAGCTCCAAGAGATGGGGTTGACACCAAGAAAGATAACATTGGCAGATGTTGAGGTTCGATCTGTGGGATCTCCCACCCAATCCACATCAGCAAATGCATGAAGTGTTTGTGGTGACTTTTTACGTAACATAAGTCCATGATCAATAGTTCCGATGAGTTATCGTAGTAAGCGTTTAACAGCATCCCAATGCAGTGAAGATGGGCAATGCATAAACTGAGATAGTTTATTAATTGCAAACGACAGATCCGGTCGAGTGAGAGTCAAATATTGAAGCGACCCAAGTGTTTGCCGGTACAAAGTAGCATCAGGTGGTGAAGATCCATCTCGAAGTTTGAGAGTATTTGTTGTAGCAAGCGGTGTGGCTACAGGTTTGGCTTGATTCATGTGGACTCGCTCTAGAAGGTCGGAAATATATTTTCGTTGGGACAAAAATAATCCATCACGAACTTGGATTGCTTCTATGCCAAGAAAGTAGGAGAGAAGACCAAGGTCCTTGAGAGAAAAACGCCGAGATAACAATGTAATGAACTCAGTTGCAGCAGTTTCAGAGGAGCCAGTGATGATGATGTCATCCACATAAATCAGAAGATAGACATTATAGCCAGATCCAAAATACATGAATAAGGATGTGTCCGAGTGTGAGGTGAGAAATCCAGTGCTAAGCAAGAAATTACGCAACTCTTGATACCAAACTCTTGGAGCTTGTCGAAGACCATATATCGCTTTCGTAAGCTTGCAAACATGGTGCGGAAAATCAGTATTAATAAAGTTGGGTGGTTGATCCATGAAAACCTCATGAGATAAAGATCCCTGCAAGAAGGCATTGTTAACGTCAAGTTGGCGTAAAGGCCAACCATTAGTTACAACAAGTGTAAGTATTAGTCGAACAATAGCATGTTTAACAACCGGACTGTAAGTTTCGGAGAAATCAATTCCGGGACGCTGATTGAATCCCTTGGCTACAAGGCGGGCTTTATGGCGGGCTATTGAACCATCCGGATTTCTCTTGATCGTATAAACCCACTTACAACCGATAATGTTTTGTGTGACAGTTCTAGGGACAAGGGACCAGGTTTTATTTGAGAGTAAGGCATTATATTCATCACACATGGCTTGACCCCACGAAGGATTTTGCAGGGCTTGTTTGTAGGTGGAGGGTTCACGATCAAGCTGAGAAGAGGTGTTAATGTTAAGAATCTCTCTAGGTTTAGTAATATTATGTTTGAGTCTAGTGTTATAAGGATGAGGGATAGAAGCAGAGGGTTCTGGTTCCTGGGAAGACGAAGTAGCGCCCTGGGCATGAAGCTTAGTCGCGGGCGTATTGACTGGAGGAGTGACCGACCTTGTAATAGTAGATTCATTAGTAGCATGAGGTTGAGCATCGGGGACAATAGATGTGATAGAAGTAGTATGTGGTGGACGAATCATTGTGTGAGAGAGTGGGATATTAGAATTAACGGGAGAGATAGGTGAGTCTTGAGATTGATTGGTTTGAGAGAGCCAGTGGTTAGTTGTGTAGGCTTTGTGGTCGGATTTTGGAAGTTTGGTGAAAGGAAACATTGTTTCATTGAAAATCACATGACGTGAGATAAATACTTTATCAGATGTAGGGTCAAGACACGTATATGCATGGTGAGGGATAGAGTAATCGATAAATACACACGGTTGAGAGCGTGGTGCAAGTTTGTAAGTGTTATAGAGACGTAACCATGGATAACATAGACAACCAAAGACCTTAAGAGAAAGGTAATTTGGTGATTTTTGAAATATATGGTAATATGGAGATTGTTTAAGAGTGACATCGGAAGACATGCGATTGATTAAATAAGTGGCTGTTTGAAATGCTACTGTCCAATATCGGAGAGGGAGTGAGGCGTGATGAAGAAAAGTTAGAGCAGTCTCGACAATATGCCGATGTTTACGTTCAGCAGTACCAACATGCTCAGGGGTGTGAAGTGGGGATTTGAGATGTTGGATGCCAAATTGAGAAAGAAGATGACCAAGACTTGTGGTTTTTCCACTACCATCGGTGTATACGGTTTGAATAGTTTTAGAAAAATATCTCTCAACTAATGTTTTAAAACGAACAAAAATTGAAGATACGTCTGATTTATGTTTGAGAGGATAAAACCAAGTATATTTTGTAAAATAGTCAACAAAAATGACATAATATCGAAAATTATCAAATGAGATAATTGGAGAAGGTCCCCAAACATCCATAAAAAAAGGACTTCTAAAGGGCGTGTACATGTTAAGGTAGAAGTACCAAAGAGAAGTTTGTGACTTTTATTGCATAAACAAGCATTACAAAAAGAGGAGGAAATATTATTTTTAGATAGTGGTAAAGCATGGGAAGAAATAATATGCTGGAGAACCTTTAAAGAAGGGTGGCCAAGACGACTATGCCAGAGGTGGGTAGACGGTGAAATGAAGTTGGACTTTGTTGCCGTGTATGCTAAGGAAGAGATGGTTTGAGATGAATCTGGTATAGAGGTCGGCCACTCGTAGATATTGCCCTTACTCTGGCCTCGCACCAAGGATGCCCCCGTAATTAGATCCTTGTCAAGAAAAAAATCAGAGAAAAATTCAATAGAAGCTTTATTTTGGGAACAAAATTGAGAAACAGAAAGAAGGTTTTTCTTAATTTTGGGTGCACACAAAACATTATTCAGTTTGAAAGTAGTATTATAAGATTTAAGATCCGTAGAGCCAATGTGAGTAATAGGAATATTATTACCATCACCAACAATTATATCTTCATTACCATCATAATCGGAGTGAATGGAAAGATTTTGTAAGTCTGAAGTAATATGATGAGAAGCCCCTGAATCGACTAACCAACCCGAATTGTTGCTCGTAGAGGAGCGGGCTGCGAGGTTTGCTTGTGGCCAGTTGGATGGTGGAGGTCTATACCGACAAAACTTGGCAACATGACCTACTTTGTCACATAATTGGCAAAACATGTCGAGTTTGGGGGCTAGAATAATTGCCACGAGAGCCATTTTGTTGAAACGAATTACCTGGAATTCCACGATAAATATTGTTGGTACCTTCATATGATGGTTGACGAGATTGAGAAGAATGAAATTTGCCCTTTTTGTAAGGCTGCTTTTGAGAGAAGTGGGCAGTGATGGGAGTATCTTCTGGAGCAACGATTGAGTGCTTGAGACTTGTCTCATTGTCGAGCAATTTTTCCATCAATTCGTCAAACGAAATAGGTGTTTCTCGAGCCCTTAATACAGCCTTGATTTCCTTGTAGGAGTTGGGAAGCCCGTTGAGAGTGTGAACGACGATTTCTCCATCACTCATGTTGTGACCAATAGCAGTAAGATCGTCAATGATCGTTTTGACGGACTGTAGGTACTCAGACATGGTTTTGCCTTCTTGCTGAATTTTAGTGAGAGCGTCAATAAGACTTACAATGCGAGTATTCGACTTATTCGCATATGTTGTTGCGAGAGTGTTCCATGCTTCTTGAGAGGTCGCACATCTAGTGATGAGAGGTCCCGCTGACCCTTGAACGGCAGTTTGAATAGCGAGGATGAGTAAACGATCTTGGCGAACCCAAACTTTAAATTCTGATGTGGCTGCTTACGGACACGGGATTGTCCCATCTATATAGCCCATGAGGTCATAACCAAGAAAGAGATTGGTCATTTGAGAACTCCACATGGAATAATTTGGTCCGGTGAGTTCTTGGGGTATGAGTGTAGCTGTGTTGAGTGAAATAACTTGAGGAGGAGAAGAGGAGGATGAATCAGTAGTTGGGGTGGTAATAGTGGGGTAGACATGATGAAATTGGTGAAAAGAAGAAGAAAGCAAGAAGCTGGAAAAAAAATAGTGGCTCTGTACCATGTAAGAGAAGTTAAAATGTGATAATGAATTGTGTATTTCATCTGTATAGTTCGACACCTATATATACAAGTTAGCAACTTACAGTTACAATCACTATTACAAGATTAAAGCTACAAACTTAATGGAGAATATTATATATTAATTACAATATGATTTCGAGGGCTGCTCTGATTCTTAGAGATGTGATTAAGCTTGATTTGATGATGAGTGATTTATAGGCTTATTTGGTGGAGAGATAATTGTTGCCTTATCATGGTGGTGGAATATTTAAGGAAGAAGGAGAACATTAAAAATAGCTTATTTGCTGGTTGTTGAAGAAAAAATATTTTGGGGTGGGGGGTGGGTCAACAGGGAAGACAAGACTCTATTTTTCTTGTTTTTTTTCACGAATTTTTCAATTGGATTTTTGGTATATTGCGTTTTTAAATCACTGTTAATTTTGTCATTTCATTTAAGTCAACAATTAAATCTAACTAAAAGGGACGGTGTGCTATATAAAACAAAACGTAAGGGGGTCTTTGCTACTTATTTTATCATGATGGCTTTTATGCCAATTAGAAATAACACAGGGGGGTCTGTGCTATTAGCTCTTATTATTATATATAGAGTGAAATATTTCTTTCAGCTGATAATTAATTATATAATTTCACAAAACTATAGAGTATTTTAACACAACTTATACTGTTTTTTTTTTTTTTTGAGAAGAACACAACTTATACTGTTAAGGGTTGAAATTACTAAACACACACTATTACTATTACGTATCTACTAATGTTTATACATTTTAATGGAGTTAAATGCAAACCCCCCCCCTGTAATTTCTAAAGGCCAAAAAATCCGCTGGGAAAAAATAAGTCACCAAAACCCCCCTAACAAGTGTTCAATCAAGCACAATCGACCCTTTTTGATTTTTGTCCGTTGACCGCCCGCGAAAAGACAAAAAAGCCCTCCAGATAAATATGTCCAACCTCTAGAATTTTATGACTGAAATGAAATTTTCAAAATTTTCAATTCAGTCCCTAAGACATTCAATTTAGCCCTCTTCCCCAATTTGAAAAAAAATTACAGCAACGCACGATAAGCGTTTTAATTTCTCAGCTCACAGCTCACATAGACACGCCTCACCCACTCAACTCTCACTCAGCGGCGGCTGCAGCGGCAGCAGAACGATTTTGAGAGGATTTTGCGGCGGGCTTTGCTATTCGTCGGAGAAGTGGTGGAGCTCGCCGGACCTCGAATTGGCGGCGACTTTGGAGAAGATCTAAACTCGCGACGGCGGCGGTCGCTGGGCAACGTCGGAAAAGAAGATGGCTATGTCAGAAAAGAAGATGGGTGAAGAAGATGGCGTGAATTTGACGGGAGGAAGAAAATCCAATTTTTTTTCTTCTTTTTTTTGTTTTGTTATTTTTTATTATATATATATATATATATATATATATATATATATATATATATATATATATATATATATATATATATATATATATATATATATACTAGTGTAGAGCACCGCGCAATGCGCGGTGCCGGGTGCCTCGGGTGAATACAAAAACTTATAGTATTATGTATTTTCGACATATTTTCATATATCGATCTTTAGGCTGCATTTCTTTTTTCTTTTTTTTTACGATTAGGTAAAATTTGTGTCGAATGTGGCGGTGACGATTTGAAGTTGTCTACGGAGGGTGCTGTGGGGTCCACTCCCTTAGAAACAAGGGAATTTGTTGGTGCACAAATGATTGTCAAAATACAAACTCGTTCCTAGGTGCCATACCCTTATAGACGGCTAATAACGCGTCCCTTAACGTCAAATTAAAAGCTGCAGAAACATATCAATTTCGTTAGCATTGGTAAATTGTATCAACGAATCATTGCAGATTAATTAAATGCAAGCAAGGAAGAACTGAAAGACGCATGCAAGAGTGAAACTGCACGAACATGCAGCAAAAACCAGTTTGCAATAATGTTTACAGCAGCAACATATATATTGTGATTGTAGAAAATCAATGTTCAACAATTATAATAAAAAATTCCAACTTTGATTAAAAATAATAAAACATCTTGCGAAATTAGCATTGATTGCAGACAAAATTGGCTACTGCCAATATTTTCGTGTGTTATTCTTTTTCAATTCCAAAAAAAGCTAAAAGAATAAGATAAAACAAAAATTCGATACTCATTAACAATGAATATATGAACTAACCTTGAATCAGTGCCGCCGTTGCTCGGAATTGAGAGAAAATGAGGCGGAGGGGCATTACAAAAAACGAGCTCAGATTTTATTTTATTTAATTAAATTGTTTTTCATAGGAGAGATGGCGCCAACTTCTCCTCTCACCTCGATCTCCGGCACCGCCTATCTCAAAAGCTCTTGCACTACCGCCCTGCGCTAGCCGACCACGAGAGGGGCTCGCCGCTTCTAGCGTCGGCGAGCATCAACGCCGCTCACAGGGCAGAGGCGAAATCATTGAGAAGTTGCTCGAAACCTTCAAAGGAAAGAGAAACGTCTTCGAATACAAAGGAGAAAAAGTGAAGGAAGAAAAAATTGGAGCAAAATTTGAAGATAAGTTTAACTAATCTGCTGCTGCGGTGGCGGGCGGCAGCAGCGGGCGACTAAGGAGGAGCAAGTTAGAGGGCTGGTGGAAACGACGTCCTTCTGCAGTGAGCAGAATAAAAGAAAAGGAAAAATGAAGTCAAGCTGCTTTAAAAATAAAGGGAAAAGAAAAGATTTGGAGACGCTGATTGGTGAGAGTGAGGCCAACGACAACGTTTCGGCATTAGATGGGCCAAAAGAAAATAAAAAAGATAAGGCATGAAGAAAAAGGGGGTTATCCCCATATAAAATAAAATCTTTCAAGAAATCGAATAAAACAATGAAAAAATAAAATCTTTCAAGCTAAATTCCCTCACTAGTACTCTTCATCTCTTGAAATGAGAGAAGTCTGTTGGAGTATAAGTAAATTTGGTACCACCTACCAAGAGTGATTTACAAACATCCAATAGACTAAATATTCAATTTAATACAAAATTCAGAAACCCATAAATATATTTATTATTTTTTCAGAAAGATACAAAAGCAAAACATGCGCTAAAACAACCCGGCAAAATTTGTTTATAAAATAACCATCCTTAATTCTAAAAAATGGGAGCTCTAAACCAAAGACAGCATAAATAGCCTCAGTACCGCGTACACTTGTGGGCCTTACTTTTAAGATCACAGGACCGACGGGGAATGAATAGTAAATAAATTCTCCTAAAAAAACCATCAATTCAGAGCAAATTTTGAAGAATCAAACCATATCACCAAATGAGAAAGCTAGACAATAAAGTGCTGAAGAAATAACAAAGGACAAAAACAGTTACAAGAAATAACCCGTGAAGTAGAAAATTGAGTGTACCATTCAAATAACCAAAGAAAAGTCGCTCCTAAGGTCAACCTCTCGGTGATATAAGATGTCAAATGGGGGTATGAAAAGAGCTATTTATGATCTCTGCTGAGAGAATTAATAAGTGTAGGCAATAATTTCCTATTAAGCGGTCCTAAAATCAACCAAAATATGAGAGGATATAGCGCGTGAAGAGGTTTCCTTCAGACCACCCACTGGCGCTTTTCATCTTGGGTGTTCCCGGAGAGAACACCTAAGACCTCGTCTGGTTGGGAAGATTAGTCATGACTAATTAAATAACCTGACTTTGATTGATGTCCGGTAAACCCAATAATTTTGTGGGTCGACCCGAAAACATTATTTATTTGTCCAATAATACAATTGAATTTTCACTACATTATTTAATATTCTTATCTTGGTTTATCTTATCTAACGAACCAAACAATGCCTAAGAAAACTAACCTGTTTTTAAACAGAAAAACAAAGTAAATAGACCAAATACCTGCACTGGGTTTGCTGCAATAAGACTACCACCTATTGCACCACCAATCATATGGCCATCAGGACTACACAGAGATGCTGATGCCACCTGTCCGAATGCAGGGCCCGCCACTTTCAGAGAGCAAGTGCGAACCGGACAACCACAGTATCTCAAAACGACCCTATTTATTTAGAAATAGCAAGTCAGAAAATAAAATAATGGTAGCTCGAACAAAAGGACAGATAATAAAATAATTACTTACAATCAACATGAACAATCTAGGACTCGAAAATAACCTTCAACTTTAAAGCTTCACGAAACAAAAAAAGTCTATTTAAATTATTAAAAACGAAGTTGTAGCCAAACAAAAGTTTAAAGCTTAACGATTATTGGAATTTTCAATTACAAATCCTTCTAAAAGAGACATCAGCATCTTTATTATAGTGGTAAATAGATGCTTCATAGTACGTACTAAATATGCAACCAAAGTGGAACACAATTTACAATTATGCCATTAATTCATTAACGGAAAAACTCTGGTTTCAACGAGTATAAAGAATTATACGAGTACAAAATGCATTAACCTCAAACGTAATATTGGCACCAGAAGTTGTGGGCTGGCGTAGTGTCACCAAAGAAACCCATCCACTACCTGACATGATGCATAAACATCTCGGTCTTTGTCGTGCACATTTTTGCGGCAATATCCTGTACACGACTCAGCAATTAATTGCAACATAAAAATTACTATTGCAAATTGACGGATTATCGAATAAAATCGAGATAATTAATTAGGGAATGCAGCAAACGTACCTCTCCGACTCCAATGTGTAGTACATGTCGTGTAAATGCTAGTCCCACTGACGCGTTCATCCATTCGCCTGAATAAGTAAATTTTTTTTTTTTGTTAAAGTTCACATCACACTGACAAAGGTTACAAACTTACGATAACTAAATCGATACGAATACTGAAACAAGTGCATTTAGGGGAAAACGAAAGGCAATATCCCCTAAAGACGCGTACTTCCGACGACAAAAATCACATTTTGAAAAAATAAGACACATTAGGGTTACTACAGTTCCTCGAACAAAACTTACCAATAGGAGCAAGTTTCTGTTTCCACCATGTGCCAGGCGGCCGCACATTTCGTGCTCTCTCCCCCGAGGCAATCCGCTCAGACGATGGAGTGGCGGCAGAAACAGTGGACAGCCCTAGCGACATATTAGCTGCTCGAACCTGAAGCTCCGGTCAGAAACCAGGGAAGAGGAATTGGGGTGACAATCCCGGTGCAACATTGAAAATCACTACGTGTGAGAAATAACATTCGTTTTTTGTGGTCTTGGTGGACCTGCAATAATGGCATTATGTGTGAGAAAGAAAAATATAATAATCTAATATTATAAAACCTTCAAAATAAAGTCTAAGCAGCTCACAATCTTGCTTTCTCCAGTCATGCTGGATGCGTCAATGGCGAGAGAATGTCCGTTTATCAAGATTCCATCGGCAGGAACCTGTGTAAAATACATTAGAAGACTCTTTTAGACAATGATGTGCGGTCCAAGAAAGTATATCGAGTAAAATCAAATCTGTTATCACCTGATCACCAATCTTGAGAGGTATGACATCTCCAACCACAATCTCGTATATCGAAACCTTGTCTCTTCTGCCACCTCTGATCACCTGTACATATGTTTGTCCATGAGAGTACTCTAAAGAGAACAATAACAAGAAGGTAAAAGCTTGAATAAGTTCGTGACTGGAATATTACCTCCAATTTGATGTTCCGTTTTTCTTCATTTAAATTTTGAAACTGGAGGGACTGCCGGTAATCACGAGTTGCTGAACAACAGATACAATGATAAAAAGTGAAAATATATTACTTCTCTCCTAAGGTTATAAACAACCAATCTGAATTTTCTAACCTGTAACAAAAATAACCGGTAGAACAGCAAAGGTGATGTTTCCGTCGTCGTACCATCCTTCCTCCAGGCCCTGGAAAACAAGAGCAATTCTTAAATTATATATGAAGGAAATTATATAAATTCTCTTAATAATATGGTATTGTTGTATTTCAAGCCAACCTCGATTTTTATTCCGAGAGCCAAAGAGGCCACAGCGGCTGTTATTAAAATAATGAGAGTTAGATCCTGCCAAGCTTTCCATAAGAACCTCTGCGCAAAAACAAACGTCGAATAAGTAAATGGTGGAAATGTATAAGTAAGAACATACGATCAAACAAATATAACACTCTAGACAAGTCTTACCAAGAAACTCCTCCCTTTTTTCACGGGATACGTGTTTGAGCCGAAAGCATTCTTTCTTCGTGATAACTCATTTTCGTCACCGTATATCCCAGTTTCGACGTCTGTTTTTATCATTTCTGCCAACCCTTTAACCTGAATAAAATGACGGTCGAGATTAATATTTATGCATATAGCATATGTTAGTAGACTTCCTAAAGAGATGGTGAAGGGAAAAAGGAAGTGTTACCCCTCCATATTGTTGCAGTGCTGTAATATTATGATCCCTGTTCATCGAAGCAAGTTGCTCGAGTCCGATTTCATAATCACCGTTAGGAGATGGTGGAGCTACTGTCGTGCCTAATACTGAATTGACGAAAATCAAATCAGGTTTGTAGCAGAGATGGAATTAAGAGATGGAATTAGGAAAACCAGCTTAAAAAGAAGCAAACTCGAAAAATACCTATTGCTCGTTGTCCAGCCAACTTAAAGAGCAGTGCAGCCTGCAACCACCGACACCAGAATATCAAGAATCGAATGAATAAAAGTACGGAATGAAGACTATGTGTTTTAATATTACCCTTGTGACTTGAGCATGTGCTCTGATCATCCGTCTTCTCTTTTCTTGTTCTTCGTCTTTTTTCAGGTCTAACTTGTAGCGGAAACGTCACGAAGTATTAAGCACGAGGGCGGCTTGCTGCAAAAGGACCAAGACTTGGACAATCAGAAAGAGGTGCACATGCATGTAATTCATCGAATTTCAAGTGATTTTAAATTCCATAACCATAAAAACAAAAACGATAAATTCGACGACTAATCATTCAACCGTTTAATTTATCCTCAAAACAGAAAAATAAGATGCACTATTATGGGATCAGGTAATCGAAACGTCACGTGCATGAAACCAAAACAGAGGCCATAAAAGAATCGCCAACAACAACATCACATTTTACGATGAAAACAAACGATTTATTGCATGTGATAATTAAATGCAATACAATAAACAAACACACGCCGGCGAAATCTTACCCTTCAGCGCTTGAGCGATTCATGGGAGGCGTTTTTGGTGTTGGCAATGTCGAAAGGATCAGAGAAATCAGGATCGCTGCCCCATCCACCCCCATCAACGCCGGCGGAGGAGTCGCCGGTCTCGATGTCGAGGTACGCTGCAGCTTAATTGCCGGTAGTCATATCGGCGGTGGCTGGGGGAGGAAAAAGAAATATGAGTAAAAAACAATTTGTGTTTATTTTTGTGCAAAACTGAAACACCTATTTTTACTTCACCTACAAAGAAGAAGAACCACTATAGTTGTACAACGGAAGAACATGTGTAATACAAACTTTTTCACTCCACCACCACCACCACCGCCGGAGCCATGAATATTTGCGCTAGTCCCGGAATTAACAGAACCACCAGACCCTCCTCTAATAAACAAGAGTCTTGAAGCCCCTTTTACGGCCCAATTTGCAAATCTGAAACTGACCCACCAAATTAGAATCAGAACTACAAAGACCATATACGAAAACAAAAGAAAAAAGCACAGACAAGATAGATACGTAATTAGAATCAGTACGCCGCCTAACAAGGGTTTACATGAGTTTTCCAGTAATTAATGAAAGAATGTTGAAAGAATCAGGAAAATAAGTAAATTTAGTGTCCTAACCTGTGACAGTAACCAAAGGGTTATCCAAGAATCGAAAAAAGGTTGAATCTTGGAACCGGTTGAATGCGAAGAGAAAAGATGAAGCTAGTTCAAAAAATGCAGAAAACCCATATATGACAGCCCACAAATTGAAGATAGAGACGAGGAGGGCGGCGACGCATACTATTGGAGGAAAAGAGCGGTGCCGTGGTACAGGTGCATCGGGTGGAGCGGCGGCGGGGCAGCAGACTAATCAACGGCTGAGGTCAACAATTGTTGGCGATGGTAAAAAAAAATCAAGCACACACGGCAAAGCGACGTCGTTTCTCAGCAAGCAGAATAAAAAAAAATCAAAAATCAAACATACAGGACACGGTCGAGCAGCTTGGAAATTAAATGAAAAAGAAAATAATAACGGCTGTTGATTGGAGGGGTAATATGAAACGGAGGCGTTTTGGCATTAAACGGGGTAAAAGAAAAGGCAAAAGAAAATGGAGTAAAGAAAAAGGGCGGATCCCTATATATATATACTTAATATATATATATATATATATATATTAATGGAATAAGAAAAGAGAGATTTGGAGGGGCACTTGTGACTTTTCACACAAAAATCGCACAAGCAGTCGCACTGTTAGCGTGTGAATGACACGAACGAGATAGAGGGGGGTGTATGACTTTGACTACTAATCACAGGGAGTTATTAGTCACTTAATTTTACCCAGGGGTTTTTTGGTCTTTAGGAAAATCACAGGGGTTGTTTTTGCATTTAACTCCATTTTAATGGCTTAATCCACTTTGCACCATTCAAATGGAGCCTTTTGGCATTTTGCACTATAGAAAAATAATAATAGCACTTTGCACCCTGAAAGCAATAAATTATTCACAATGCTCTCTTAATTGGATATTAAAGGATAATTCATTTTTATTGGTGCAAAATAACAAATTAAATTGTTATTTTCTTCAACCTCCTTACCTAATTTCGAGCACACAAAGTGCGAAAAAAATTAAAATCACATCGGATAATTCAAAAAAAAATATATTTTCTTACAAAAAGAAAAACTCAAATTAACTTTTATCACAAAATTATTCGATTGATAGATCTTTTATTGTCATTAGTGGAGATATTAGGTAGAAATATTTGGAAGAAAATATGATTTCAGATAACTTGATAATTAACGAAATAGGTGAAGAATTTTTTTTGTGAAAATATAATTTTTAAATACCACTAAACATATTAAATTATGTTTATTAGCTTTAAACCACTCATGTGAGATGCATTATGCACGATATAGTGTTTTGAGGGAGCAAACTGCTATTAATTTATTTTGAGGGTGCAAAATGACAAAATAATATATACAAGGGAAGTGGGATTAAGCCATATTTTAATTAATAGATTGATTAAAAGATTCAACATAATGTATTACTGTACTGTGCATGCACTGACTCGAGGTGGGCGGATAATTATAACAACTGAAAACCCAAAAAAAGATAAAAAAAAAAAAAAAAAAAAGGAAGAAGAAAAGAAAAACCCTAAATAAATACAAAGCTTCCAATTTTGAATTTAGGGACAACGCTCTGACTCAGACCAACAATCGATCCATCCACTCATCCATGAAACAGAGGGTTGCTGGACAAGGAATCCCCCACCCCTAAAACCCCCGTTCGAATTTCGGTTATGCTTTTCTGATAATTCTGATTCTTGACCTTTACCTTCTTCTATTTTTCAATTCCTTGATTTCTGTCGAAAATGGATCCAGAGCAGACATTTATAAGGGTGCAGGAGCGATTTTCTGAGATGCTGACCCAAAAAATCAGAGCCAAGCTCGAGTACTTTTTCCTATTCCTCGCCATTACCCTCTTCTGTATTCTCGTTGTCATGCACGCCAATTACGTTCAGCAGGTCCCCTTCTCTACACCTCCTTTCCCTTTTCATTATTTATTTATTTATTAATTCCTGCTTATCAATTCTGGCTGTATGGAATGTCGTGTTATTTCTTGTATTCCAGTGGCCTTTGTGCTTGATTGCCTCAATTTCATTTCTTTTTGATTTTATTATACTGACGATTTTCTTTTCTCATGGTGAAGCCTGGCTGTTCGAGTGAGTTCTCTAGTGGCCAAATGTCCGATGCCCAACTTATTCAGATAAAGGTGCGTCCTACTTTTTTTCTTCCCCTTACCTAATTTAAACAGTACCTTTCTGTTATCTATCCATATTTCGTATGAATTTTTATTTGTTGGCTCCCTACATGGTTAATGTGGGTGCTAGTGTCGGCATCAAATAATACATAATCGTTATGACTGACTGTGTTTTGCTGGAATAAGCTGCTGCTAATCGTTCAACGAGGCAGAATTTTCTATTCAGTTAATCATGTTAGCTTGTTGTACTCTCTTGTGCAGATCACTAGTGCTGGCTTGTGGTCTCAAAATGAATCCGTGGTTGATGCAGTAGATGCCCATGATACAGGAACTGACACTGAAATCGAAAAATACATCAATGTGGATGAAGATGGTTCACCTCATTCGGCTTCAAAGTTGGGGTTCAGCTGGATAATTCCTGACATGAAGAGAGTGAAATCTCCGTTAGAATTTTGGAAAACTGAGAATGATGTTTTGGAATCTGAGAGAGAAGGGTCTATCAACAGTGAAAGATTCAAGCCATCATCTGATGACGTGACAGGGAAAGCCGCTAAAGATACTAGTTTCTACTCGCCCAGAGAATCTCTTAGAGCAGCAATAATTCATATTGGCAAAAAGTGGCACGGCCGTTTATCTTTCTTTCTGAGATTAGCAAGGCGAATTCTTGGAGGTTTATGGGTGAGTGATATATGATATCTTTTGTCCTTCTCCTTTGTCTGAATTAGATACTAATGGCCCTGATATTTTGGATTGCGAAACATACTTCTGTTCAGAGCATTTTCTAATAGGCTGTATAATAGTTTTAATTAACAAGGCTACTATCTCCGTGTAGGATATTGCTGGTATACATTTGAATTTCGACATCCCCAAGTGGCTTAAAATCTTACATTTGGACAGGATCAATGGCTATGCAGGTAGCTGCTATCTCTACTCATCCTGTTATTTGGTGCATAATTAAAGTTCGTTCAGCATTGAGTACTGAGATTTTGCTAAACATGGTAAAAGTCTTTTTAAATAACTGGTTGTGAAACATGATTGAAATACTGTTTCAACTGTTCTATTGTTTATAAATGAGAACGGACTCTCGTTCTTGCATGAAATCTGTGTTTGAGACGTAACTTCAGAAATGGCTGCAAAATAAACCACAAGAAGGGAATATGTGCTTTCTGCTGTGCAATTGCGGCTGCAAAATGAAGCACACGAAGGAAATAGATATGCTCTATGCTATGTGATTGCATTCTGTATAAATAAGGAATGTGTTGGTGGTACGAATGAAAATCCTGATTGTGTATTATCTACACAACGAATGGGAATCTTAGTATATTTTATTTCAAAATTTTCTTTGCACTTACTTTTAATTTGTTTTCGTTGTCAGTCTCGGACTCAATAGGCAGACCTTAAAAGATTAGCTATTAGTTGATTTAGTTTGAAGCAGAACTTTGTGAATAAAGTTGTTCATTCGTGTGTAATCTTGTTGTGCTTCATATGAACATCTCAGTGCAGTGGCTTGAGAAGAGAAGCAAAGCATTCGAACCAGCTTATTTATATACCATGGAGAAGGTGCGTTTTTTTTATTGGCTCACTTGTTTTTGTTACTTCATTTTGTCATTGAGCTATTCAGCTTCGTTTTGAAGCATATACTGGTAGTCGACTATTGTTGATTTCTCAAGTTTCTTTTTCAGGGTTATTTCTTGTTGCCTGAAGAAGCCAGATCAAGACATAACATTCAAACCATTAATATCAGCATTTCAGCTCGACACAGTTGCTTTGGCAACCGGTAATATGATGCTTCTCTTTTTCTTGCTTTCTAGATCAGAATCTCATCATTACTATTTAGCATTGTTTACAAGATTGTGCGGAGAATTGACTGGGTCAACAACTCAGATTTATTCCGTCCAAATTTTAGGCATCACTTCAGATTCCTAAAGCTTTATTACCGTTGATGAAGAAGATTGTTAATGGTTTAGCTGATCAGAGGCCTGTTAGTAACTTAGCTGAATAGACATCAAAGTAAAGAGTTGTCAATATAAAGTGTTATTTCATTTTTCTTAATCTGCCATGTTCTCTGACTGTTTCTCAGAGATAAATGATACAATCACCCAGTTCATTTCTATCATCATTTATCGGTCATACTCATACCTAGCATGTCGTATTTCATTCTGGTCTATATTATTTCTACATGGATCTCATTCCAGATAGACTCCTTTCCCCTACAGTAAGCACAACCAGAAAAACAGGGGATGACTATCCTTTGTTTCTTAACATATATATGCTGACTCGAAAGTTAAATGGCTTTTGATCAGGTGGCAGCAGCTGTTGATAAACAGGCTTGTAGGGTATGACACTATTTTGATGAATAGTTTGTTGAGTTCTCCGGGCCAAGGTATCAATTACATCTTCAAATTCAATTTTGTATTCTGATTGATCTCAGTGGCACTCATGGACTTATATTTATTCTATCTCCGCAAGAACTTTCACACTGCTATTGTTTTGATTACTGTTCATCACCAGGAATATCTTCTTGGTTTCCCTTTTCTTGAACTACATGATATAGACACTGATTGTATATTAGCAGCCATGTGTACCCAATTTGGGCCATTCACACCTATTCTGCCATATTTTCTGTAAACTATTATCTAAATTTGAAAGAGGCTAAGTTCCTGTGCAATTCATGCAGGTTACCTTTATAATTACCAAACAAAGGAGTTCTATAATCTTACCTATGCTCACCAGCAACCAGAAAGTTCTGCAAAATTTGGAGGTTGAGCATTTTCTGCTATATCTGCTATTCATTCAGTCTCTGCTTCATTTAGAGTTATTTCCACCTGATCTGTCCGAGTATTCAACAGATTAGTAAATCATCTGCATTTAATGGTAATGCCAATTATCTTTAGAATTGACAATTTCCAATTCTTACAACCACTCTTGATTGCTTCAGTCAGTTGATGGTTTCGAATGTAAGGAGATGCATCTCTTTTTGGATGATTTTTTTGTTTTCTCACATTTAAATTTGAGATGTCTTGATTATGTGCATGTTTATGACAAAGCCTTAAAACTTCATCACGATACTGAACAGTTCAACTAGTGGGTGCAATGACTCAACATTCAGATTGAATAGTTTATGACATTATACAATGGGTCTAATGATATTCATGGTTCTGAGAGGTTCTTGTGTTACTCTCTTTATTTATTTGGTATGAGATCAATCAAATTTATTATATGTTTTGTTGTAAACAAACTATAAATGTATAGCATAAGGTGGAATTTAGGCAGCTTTACTATTAGATATACATCATTGCTAATAACTTTAGTGCATTAGTAGCTTATAAAAAAAAAGTTGTAGTACATCTTATATTACATTGTTTATGCCTGTAGACTTCTGACACGTTCTAAAATTGAATTTCTTATGCGGGTAAAAAATTACTGATGTTTTTCTGCCTGCTGTGTTTTTCAGACTATCTTGTGACCAAGTGCGGCGTATTGATGATGTCACTTTTTGTTTTCTTCACAACAACAATGTCAGTTTCATTTACATTGAGGGAGACACAAACGCGTATGCTGAAGTTTACAGGTTTGTTTTGACAAATGAGCTATATTACCTCTAATAATCTTTCTCATCTTTATGCCATGTTAAACTACTAGAAAGTTTCTACTGGCATTCATAACTGTTGTTGCATCCAGATCATACGCACATGTTACTATTCCTCAAAAAATACTTTGAAACTTCAATTGTTGTGTTATTCACAAGGAAGGTTTGTTTATGTAAACATTAATTACGATATCGTTCTCTAATGTTTTGCAGTGCAGCTCCAGCATCATGCTCGACATAGGCTTCCAACATTTCAATTGATTTTTGTGCATGTAATTGAGTCACTTGTTTTTGTGCCGGTTAGTGTGCAACTCTCTCAGTGATGTCTTTTGGTCTGTTTATTACGGTTTGACTAATGCAGTTGCTTATTTTATCTCCAGATAATGATTGGAATCCTATTTTTCCTCTTCGAGTTTTATGATGATCAGCTATTGGCGTTTATGGTTTTAATACTTGTTTGGATCTGTGAACTGTTCACGCTCATCAGGTTGTTCTCCTTCCAATGACAATGTCACTTATTTATTTATCTATCATTATGGAAGAGTCCTTCACTGTACGGTGCACAATTGTGATTGATGAAAAGTCATTAAAACCCACTAAGTGGGATAGATAATATACTGTTATTTTTCTTTGTAAACTGCCAGGAAAGGGTGAGTGCGTCATCCTATCATTTGTTACTTTGATTTAGATCTTGAACTAATTTCTGGTAATCCTTTTTTTTTTAAACCATCGTTCGACCTTTGCTTGCAGTGTACGAACACCAATATCTATGAAGTTCTTCCCTCGCTTCTTTTTACTCTACTTTCTAGTGTTCCACATATACTTTTTCTCCTATACATACGGTAATGTCTCAATTTCTTTGTATGATCACATTATCTAAGTCATGATCTTCCTCTGACATGCCATTGTTTTGCATAGGCTTTTCTTATTTGGCTCTCTCGACCTCTGCAGCATTTATGCAACACCTTGTACTCTATTTCTGGAACAGATTTGAGGTATGGCATTGCATTCATTAGTATAAGCTGTTTTTCAGTTACAAGGTATTGTCTTTTTTCACAAATATAAATATAGTACTCAAGTGAGATTGCGGTAAAATAGTCAAGTACCATATTTAGCATCTGAATGTTATATATTGGGAATTGAAATTGATATACATCCCTCTAATTGGGAACACCACCAAGAAGGCACATGCATATTTCAAATATATTTTTAATAACGTCTCTATACTATATTATGTTATAATAGTTAGACCTATCATGTCAGGTTCCGGCTCTACAGAGGTTTATGCAAAATCGTCGTTTTCAACAGCATCCAGATTTTCACATTACATCGTCAACAATTCTGGCATCAACATTACGCATCACAAGATTAAACACAAGAAACACAGGAGGTGGAGGGGCTGTAAATGCAGCAGATATGGCAGCCTTTGGACCAGTTCTCCGAGCTGGAGTTGATAATGGAGGAATACCGAGAAATGGTGCAACTGCAACTGGAGAACAACCTAATAATATTATTAATGAGAATAATCATCCAGACAGGTTAGGCAATCCTCTTGATATTGGAGGAGGGCAACCTCAGCCCGAGGGTGGTGGAGCCGCCAATCCAGGTGCTGTGAGTTCATTCAGTTCACTCTTGTTGTGGATACTCGGTGGAGCTTCTTCAGAAAGCCTCAACTCGTTTCTCTCAATATTTCGAGATTTTAGAGATCATGGTCAAGTTTATGCCGAACCTCCACAGCAAGAAAATCACGCACCACCACAGAACAGTGGATAATGTTGTCTGAAATATTTTGACTAGGGCAGGTATCCTTCTTCAATGTCTACTTAGTTCTGTTTTGTTCAAGTTATAAAGGATTTTGTCCAGAGAGAGGGAACTGAAGGATGAAGGCTTGTCTGCTTAATAATCGGCCACAATACCTGTTAGAGAAATATGTTATTGTTTTTTACTGTAAATTGTTCGTATGTGAGAGCGCAATAACTTGTACATAAACAAGTAAAAAGTAAGAGAGATGGCTTCTGTAAGTAACAAAAATGAAAAAACTATCACAAATGCACAAGTTATCGGTTCTGTTGTGTGCAGTAACTTGATTCATAGATGTTGAAGAATTGTTCGACTTTCTTCACCGGTGTGTGTGTTTTGGTACTAATGGAATGAAGTTTGAACAACGGTTACCTCGTACACATCAACCCACAAACGCAGGATGGACCGGTTTGGTCCGATTTTATTTTTAGGTGCATCTATTAAGTGTAAATTTATAAAAAAAAAAAAAAAAAAAAAATGTTTTTGAAGCTTGAATTGTATAGAAATATTTTAATTTTTCGAATTGCACGCGCGTGAGGGACTATTTGTACAAGAAAAGCCAAACCTTGAAAGGGTATTTGTGAGTTTAAAAGTTAATTGAGTTGTTTTCGTAATTAAACTAATTTTCAATTTTTCACTATATAATGGAGAGCTGAATGACACGTGTGTAGTGTTTTGGCATTAAGTTACGTTTAATAGATGATAATTAAGCAAGCAAAGGATTAAGATATATAAAAAGAGCACACCACATAACATATCCTGCCTTGTAAGCAACACACTACAAGTGTTAGTGTTAATTATGAACACTAAAAATCCCTCTTAACTAATTGTCTACAGGATAAATTATGTTGAGCAACTGCATAATTAATTAATTTTGTAATCTTAAACACCTGGTTAAGGTGGAGTATGAAATCCCTAATCTTTAACTTGAAGGTATATCAATATCTCATGGATGAACTGAAAACACATTTTAGATTAAAAGTGTCATAAAACAAAACTCTGGATTAATAAACAAAATAAGGAATGAAAATGGGGGAAAAGTGAGGTGAGAGTTAGTAGGTTGTGCAGGTGAGTTATTAATGGAGGAATTCTTGAAATGTGTGAAGAAATGAAACAAAAGCATTAAACTCTCTTTTATGACAATGCATGTCTAATACCTGACTGAATTCAACAACCAAAAGAAAATGTTAAAAATTCAGACACAGAAAATACTAAATACTACTGCTACTAGTAATGATTCCTTGTTGTTCATAAACTAAGTTTGCCAAATGTTGTTGTACAGTAAATTTATGCATATAACACCAACACACAGTGAGGGAGGGATTAATTAGTCACCTATCTACACACTGCTTTTTCAACCACTAATTAATACTACTAGTATTTGCTTTTGCTTTCTGCTTTCTACTCTCTCTCTCTCTCTTAATTCTCTCTCTCTCTCTCTCAAAATGAAAAATGAAAAATGAAAAATGAAAAGCAGGTAATGAGTAGTAAAATGAGGGAGGAAGAGAACAAAAAGGGACTGGAAACCGTCCCCCTGACCTCATATTTGTAAACAAAGCAATCAATAAAACAAAATTCAAGCCCATGCCCTCTTGTTTGCTTGCTTCCACAATTCCCTCTCTCTCTCTTTAATCTCTCTCTCTCTCTTAATTAATCTCTCTCTATCTGAATAACACCAAAAGCTGCTAAAAAAACTCGTAACGCCTCTACACTAATAAATATTAGTGTAATCTACAACACCCTTTTTTTATTTGTTTTTTTCGCTTTTGGAAATCTTCTCTTCCACCTTAAGTATGCTGCTGCTGCCTATAATAAACAAATGTATAGGAAGAAGGTACCCCTAATTGATCCTCTCTTTTCTCCTATCATATGAACAAACTAACCACAAGTTTGCATGCATCATCATCTCCTTAATCCTTTTTTTCATCTCATTAAAACCTATTTTATATAGATACATATATATATATATGATGATGAGCAGCCCAATGAGTCAAGCACAACCAAAGCCACTCCTTGCCATTCAGACCACCACCTCTCCAACATCTGAATCTGATCATCAAGAATATCACCATGGTGGTGGTGGTGGTGGTGGTGGTGGCGGTGATAACATTAATATTAATGGCAACATTAATAATATCCTTCAATTATCTCCACCACTAGGCCTGCCACCGTCGTCGTTGCAGAAGAAATCAGTAAAGTACATGGAATGCCTCAAGAACCATGCAGCGGCAATTGGCGGCACCGCCACCGACGGCTGTGGAGAATTCATGGCCGGGGGGGAAGAGGGCAGCCTAGAGGCCCTGAAATGCTCCGCATGCAACTGCCACCGCAACTTCCACCGTAAAATACAGCTGGCCGAACATCATCATCAGTTAATGTTTATGAAGAAGAGGAGTACAAGTGGTAGCGGCGTCTATATTAATGGGGCAGGGGAGGCGGCAGAAATTGGCTTAGCAATAGGAGGAGGAGGGCATAATCAAACGTCGTTGTCGTCGGGGGAATTAGGGAAGAAGAGGTACAGAACAAAGTTCAGTCAAGAACAGAAGGAGAAAATGCAGGTGTTTGCAGAGAGAGCTTCTTGGAAAATAACAAAACTGGATGAATCTGAGGTCAGAAGTTTCTGTCAGGAGATTGGGATTAAGAGGAAGGTTCTAAAGGTGTGGATGCACAACAATAAGTATCACTTAACCAAGAAAACCACCACCACCACTGCTACTACTACATCAGTTGAATAATAATGTCATCTCAATTCAGATAGATTAATAATAATAATTAAGTTGGTACTTCTTCTTCTGATTCCGGTTAATTAATTCCCAGTAATAAAAAATTCAAATGATGAAATAATTAGAGTTATTTTCTCTTTAAATCATTAGTATTTTCATTAATGCATTTTCTCCTTCGTTTGTATATGTTGCATGCATTGTGTTTTCAACACATTTCGGTTGCAGGTTTTAATTTGATGCAGATCTGTTATATTTCCATGCAGAATATAATTTCGGAAATTGACATTTGTACATGAGTGTACAGTGAGTTGTCAAATTAAATCAGATTGACAACTAATTTCATGAATATTTATTTATTTACTTTCAACAAAATATCATTTTCTAAATTAAAACAGAAGCGTTTTTACCACAAAATTATAAGAAAAAGAGTGTCAAATATGAGAAATGTTTTCTGAAAATAATTCCATAAAATTGAGCTGCGTGTGTTGTAATGATCATTTGTAAGTTGAATTTAAAAATAAAACGAAAAGCTATCTGCAAAATTTATTGGTAATAAGTAGCAAAACTAGCAGCTTCAAAGAGAAAATAATCGAATTCACTCCATCATCCATTACACATTTGATCACTGTAACAAAGATTAATTTCAACCAACTCCCATATTTCGAACTCAAATTTTCATCTTGCAACTCTACAATGGTTGCCAGATTATGACAATCTTGTCCTAAAATTCAGTGTCAAAGCATGCTGTCGTAATCTTCGATACCATTGATCTCGCAAACGGAATGTAGCTTAAGCTATACCTGTACATATAAATTATAACATAAACAAGCACCAAGTTATTACATAAATGAAATAAGAACTAGTTAGTAATTGTGATCCTAACTAAGCAGTCTAAGACATGAAGACATACCATATTAGAGCACCAAACTCCAGCACTATTGCCAGAAAGGTCAATAGCTTGTTCCGTACCTAATTCATTTAAGACAGAAAAAATTTCAGCAGCGAGCAATAAAACGCAAGTGGTAAAATCAAAAAGGATGAAATAATCATTATAAGAAACTCACGTATACAGCACAAAAGAGAGCGATTACAATGCTAGCAATATACATCGCTGTTGCATATATACGAACAGGGTCCATCATCATTGTCACTTGTCTTTTAGGCCCTATAAGAAATGCTGTGCTGCCACAGAAACAACCCAAATTAGCATCTCAATTTTCATTTTCCTTATCAATGTCGAAAAGGAAACAGAAAATGTGACGTGCGTATAAGACTGCTTTGTTGGTTCTGTGATTAAAAGTATGCAGATAAGGGGGAAAACTATAGTATTAAAGATAAGACAATCTTAGGTGTAAAAAGTCAGTGAACAAAGAATTGAGAAACCCGTTCTAACAGTATCAAATTCCCACAAAAAACGGAAATTAATATATTTTTCTTGAACTATCAAATGGTTGACCTTTAAGGAGGAAAGAAAGAAAGAAGTTCAAAATCAGCAACATGCAGCATTGACAGGACGACAGTCAATTAACAGAATGTGGTGAGATACTAATTCACAATATGGTGTCTATTTTTCAAAATTAACAAACAACGCTGTTTCTGTCACGCGGCATGTGAAAAATGCTAAGTCATGAACTGATATAGCACTAAATGGCAACAAGAGGTCTCAAACCATGTGAATGGAGGAATTAGTAAATAAATAAGTACCCCGAAGGCTGTAAGAGATTACTGTTGAAAACGATATATAAAACTTATATAATGTTTAGCAGTACGTGAATGGTTCTATTAAGACCATGAAAGCTTCCGACTCTAGCGCGAACCAAGCAAGTTGAGCAGATATACAAAAGCATAGAAGAAAAATAATTCGATTGAAATGTGGGAACTGTTTTTCTATCAACCAAAATACCCAATAAACCGAAATATTTGATGATACTTGTTAAGATAGGATAATGCAACAACAATCGTGTGTTTCTGCTGATATCGTAAGTGATATTGATGCCATTTTGGAGAAGATGTATCAATAGAATCCAAGAGGATGTAATTTGAAGTAGCATCACAATTACGAACCTTCCAAGAGCAAGCAAATTGCCGAACGAGAAAGTTATCCCAAATTTGATTGGATGGAAGAAAACAAGCATTGACTGTTAAAAAAAAGGGTTATTTCAATGGCTGTCAATTTCCAGATAGTAGCATAAGCAATTAAGCATCATAATCCATGTTTAGAACTTGAAAAGAAAAAAATAATATACTTTCATCATCTTCAATTAAAAGAAACATACCAAGAGTGTGCAAGTTATACCAGAAGCTAAGCAAATTGCAAACCCATAAAGTCTCTGCAAAGAAAGAGCAAAAAAAACCCTTAATTCGTCGTATAACTGCGACCTCAATAAAAATGTAAACAGTGTTTGATCGAATAGAATCGAATACCTGTTTGGTGGACAAAGTGCAGTTGCGGTTAAAATCATCGATGAGGGAAGGTTCTGGCTGTTCTTCATCTTCAACCTCCATTCCCACCAGCATTTTCATTTTCTCAATTGCTTGGTTCATCTTCTCCATTGAAAAACACCCTGCTGTCCTGAATTTTCTTAATTGAATTTTTTTTTTCTTTTTTTCTGGTAGATCTGAGATTCTCAAGTTGGGTTTTGGAGAGGGAGGATCAGCTCAATACTTCAGCTTCAAGTTCATATTTGCAATTTACGCCTTCAAGAAGCTTAGTATGTCATTTAGACCCTTCCGTATTTGCAATAGTAGCACCTAGCCCCTTCAATTTTATTTCTCACTTCAAATGTTTTTGTTATTGAGAACTAGTCCTTCTATCAAGTAGTTTGTCACCTACAATGTTTGCAATTTAGTCCTACATTACAAGATTATATTTCATTTTTGAGAAACGGTTTGCACAATTATAAATGAGTTGAATGAACTGATTTAAATCACTTGACTTAATTGTAAATCAGTTGTTCACTCGTAAATTAGTTAGTCAACTGATTTAAGTACTGAGGATAATTGACTGAAATTAATTGATTTTGAAAATCAACCAATTTAATTAATTTGTAAAGGGAAGTTAGACAAATTCTAATTGAGAGAGTGTAAGAAACTTATCTCAAATGAAAAGTTAAATCTATACACTTTAATCCAAATAAAATTAAATGTATGTCATGTCTTTAAAATAGGCCGTGATGAGGGATTTCTCACTAATATTTCCAATAATTAACTAGGAAGCATCGACATTTATCAAAAAATACTTATTAGTTTGGATAAATTAACACTGGCCCCTTGAGGTAAGGTTTATTTACAAAATCCCCTATATTCTCCTATAATTACACCCACCATGTAATTTTGTAGATGTCTTACATTAACACCCTTTTGTAGGGGTAGATATAAGAAATTTACAAACTATTGGGAGCTGGATGTAATGTATTAAACCTAAGGAGTTGTTTTGTAATTACACTTATCTCAGTTTACCCTATTGTTTTTTAAAACGCGGTGAGGGCAAACACGCAGTAGTTGAAATAATCTTCTCTGCTCTGTAGCCAACTCTCTCTTCAAATTCCGATCCTTCTCCTTTATCGTTCTTACGCGCGCGTACACACACACACTCGGAGGCAGCCCAGAGTTTATCTTACCGCAGATCGATATGGTAATTGCCTATTTTTTGATCAATTTGTGTTCCCCTTCCCTCGATTTTCTTATAGTGCGTTTCTGGGTTTTATTTTTGCTTGTGGATTCAATTGCATGATCTGAAAAAAAAAATTAGCATTTGAATCATTACTCTCTGTTTTTTTTTTCTTTTGGGAAATTATATTTATTCCATAAAACAAGATCGAGTTTTTATGTCTTTTGGAGAAAAGGAAAAAATATGATATTGCTTGCAGTTTTATGGGTGTTGTTGAGATGGGGATATCGATGGCCTTCAGGTCAATCAAGTCAACATCTATGGAGTCTAACAGTTTTAATCTTCTTTATAAACTCAATATTCTGCTGATTGAAAGTGTCTTATTTATTTGGTAATATTTAATTGGGTTAAATGGTTACTTCGTCGATAGAAGATGCTCCTTTTGCATCTCTTTGGCACTTTTCATCACTGTGTATTATCATCTGAAAGAAGGTGCGGAGTTATAAAATATATGAAAATCGCATCAATTATGCTGTGACAGCCAAAGTAGGTGGCATCAAATTGATTTTTAACAATTCTATTATCGTTTCTGAATGCAAAAATCTCTTTTCAAACTATTACAGTACTCATAACGTTGTCATGTGTGCTCATCATTCTTCTTGAAATTTGTGAAGCCGCTGAAATATTTCTTCTGGTTGTCTGTATGAATATTGTTCATTATGTTCTTTTATGTTACCAAGTTTCTTCTGTAGCCACTATTTGTCACAGTGGGGGTGGCGGTGGGTGTTTAAGTTCTTGAAATAGTGAGTAGGGTAAAAATTGAAACTGAAACTAGAAAAGAAAGACAATTTAGCCATCTACTTATCTGAAGTAGAATATTTGATTTTTGAGCTTCTCTGTCTCCATCATAGGAGAAAGAATTACGATTCTCCTGAAAAATGAAATTAAACGAAGTTCATAAATTTGAGCACATATCCAGATAAGATATTTCATATGAAAAAGGGGTGTAATTTCGTAGGAGACAGGATAAAGTAAGAGATTTAATCTTGGTAGGCCACTGATGAGTGTTTTACTTCATTAAGTTCAATTTGCTATGACTGCATTCATATTCCCGTGTTGCGTTACTTTATTAAATACGTGTATTAGTCTATTAGATCACCTTTCATGTTTTATTACATGTAAGCATCACTAACAATATCTTCTCTTATCTCCCTCTCCGTTCTTTCTGTCTGCCCCAATCTTTCTCCACACTGTCCCATAATTATTTTTAACATCCTCTTTTGCAGTCGACGCTCTACAGAGGAATGTCGAGGAAAGATAAGCCTAGAGGACGCCATCATGGATTGACTCAACAGAAAAAGCAGGAAATAAAGGAAGCTTTTGAACTTTTTGATACTGATGGATCTGGTAGGGAAATAGTTATACTGTAATGAAATAGATAGCTGTGCTGTAATTGTTCTTTTATTAATGTATTTTGTTTCTTCAATTGACCGCATGCAGGAAATATTGATGCCAAAGAGTTAAATGTTGCAATGAGGTACAATGTTTGTAAATAAAATAACTTAAAGCCTTGACATGATACGTTGGTACTTAAAACTGACCTGGTTCTTTTTTGTAGGGCACTTGGTTTTGAAATGTCAGAAGAGGTAACAAAGCTGAACTGCTTTTTATTCTACGCACTTGTGTTTAGGGAATGAAGCGAAAACAAGAGTTTACTTCCCTTTTTTGTTCATTTCTTTACCAAGAAAATGCAAGAGTCTTCCTATTTTCTGTAAAATTTTTAAGATAACTTAAGGGACTTGGGTGTTTGAAGATTTTTTGTACTAGAAATCCAATATCCATTTTCTAAAATACTTAACACTGTCATTTTGTCTAACTATACTAGTTACCTAAATCAAATTTCTGTTATTTTGCTAATGGTGAGATGGAAAATGACTCTTTGAAAGTCATAGTTGATTCTGACGTGTCGTGCAGTGACATACATTTTAACCCTTGAAGCTGTTTTGTTTCCCATTGATCTTACTTGACAAACAGGTTGAAAAGATGTCTTCATTCCTAGTTAAGTGTTGCATGATTTGAGGTTATTTGTGCAACATATTAAGGTTAAGTTATCTGGCAAGTTGTCAGCAAATCAAATTATTAGCTGCATTCTTATGTTTAGCTAACTACAAAGGTTAATATATTCTACTGACGCTCGGACACATCCAATATCATCATCACTTTGTTTCTCTTTATGGTTTTCCTCACATAAATTGACAGTGATCTTTAGTTTCTTTAAATGTTGTCCGATACCTGGTTAATTATTTCGATCCTTGTAGCAATGACCACTCTTAATTTTTGTGCTTGTGTGGCCTGAATACTTTCAACTTTTTGCAACAGGAAATTAATCGAATGATAGCAGAAGTAGACAAAGATGGGAGTGGTGCAATCGACTTTGATGAATTTTGTCACATGATGACAGCCAAGTTTGGAGAAAGGGACACCAAAGAAGAGCTCATGAAGGCTTTTCAAATTATTGATCAAGATAAAAATGTTAGTTTGTTATTATTTAATTACATTGTGTTTCCTCTTCATATTAATAATAATAATCGATACTTAATCGTTTGAATGCAGGGTAAGATTTCAGCTGCAGATATTCAGCGCATAGCAAGAGAGTTGGGTGAAAATTTCACCGAGAAAGAGATTCAAGATATGATTGATGAAGCTGACAGAGACCGTAAGTTTGCTCTACTTTTTTCTTCGTGCTATATTATTTGTTAGGTATTTTTGCTTTTGTTACATTTTGCTAATTTATTTAATTTGAAAATGTGCAGATGATGGGGAAGTAAACGCGGATGAATTCATGAGGATGATGAGGAGACCTCTTATGTTACTAGATTGCATTAAGCTCGTGTGCAGTTTTTCGACGCCCTTACCTTTCCTATTTTTTGTTCTTTTCTGCTTTATTATTGTAATATATATATATATATTTTG
>NW_012193676.1:4262676-4290812 GCF_000504015.1 Erythranthe guttata | reverse complement strand
GATATATATATATATATATATATATATATATATATATAAATATAGATCTTTCAGGGGGGATCGAGAGAGAGAGAGAGAGAGAGAGAGAGCATAAACACTAAACAGTGTACATGCATGGAACTTTTTTAATTAAAAATGATTAATTATCTCAACATCATTAATTAAAGTAGTATGCACTAATTTGTTGGGCACTACACTAATTAGTTATCATAATTTGTCACTTTTTTTTATATCATTTTCAGATTATTAATATAAATTCTGACCCCCAAGACAAATGCATGAATGGAGAAAAAATGTAAATAGTGGAACATATATAATTAACTCGTCCACCAAGCACATCAGGGTTTTGTTTGGGATAATTAATTAATAAATTAATCCTGAAGGTTTGACAAATTTTCAATAATGGCAAATTAAATAGTAAATTAAGTAATGATAGATGGGATTAGTTAGTGGTGAGTGGTGAGTGGTGATGACAAAACACAGTAATGCATAAAGGAATGATGAGAATTGACTTCCGAGGTTGTTTGATTAGATTTACACTACAGTTGTTGGTAACTAAAATTATGGAGTTGGAGGAGGACAAGTCAAAGTGGAAATTATAATGGACTAATTGATAAGCTGAGCTGGTTCCCATATCATATATATATATATATGATTATTATTAACAAGTGGGGATCGACAACTCGTTTATTATGTCAAATTAGTGCTGCATTTTCTTCCCGCGCATGCTTTACTTTTCCTTCACATGCATTTCTGCCTGTTGTTTAAATTTTGTTATCTTTTCTAAATAACTAATTAATTAATCACTAATAAGTAATAAACTAACTAACAAATAAATGTCAAAACAAGACAACTTGGGAGAAGATATACAAATTATATACACAACCGGTGATTGCCACTTGGGAAACGCCAAAACATCCACTGGAAGTTGTTTACAAGGCACTGTTTATATATACATAACTTACCAGAAACCTTGCCTACACAAATTAAAATTTAATAAATAAAAAATCATTTACAAAATCACAACACCCCAGTATTCGATAAGCAAATACTCCAGCCCAAAGCATCATCACCAATGTTATCCAACACCTCGTCTCTGCATTGTCCATTCATCTTCGTCGTCGGTCTGCATCTTTGGCAAAAAAACCTAGCAGGAACACCTTCTGAATCCGGAATACCACAACACCTAGTGTGCTGCCATATACTACACACATCACACGCCAGCATTCTCTCACCATCATCATCTTTTGCACCACAAAGACAATCCACAATCCATCTCTCGTTTCCCCTTTCCATTCTATACCTACTCAAACCATTTTTTCCAAGAAACTGTCCCCTGATTCTTACAAATTCCATCGACCCTAACAAGAGCTTTATTTGTGTTGATTCATCGACACCACCATACCCAACTATCTCGTCAACTTGGAACCTTCTGAACATCAAGTAGACATCTTGGAAGGCCCTCATTGCTTCCTGCTTTAAGTCAGCTATGGTGGCATCAGGGGAGAGTACCAGTAACTCTGGCGGCGGATTATGGCTGTGTTCATCTGGGTGATGTTCCAACAGGTCAATTTCACATAGAACCTGCACTGCGTTTTCCTTCGGGACGGAGAGAAAATGTCCTGGGTGGTAGTCTTTCACAAACTGCTTGCAATCAAGAATTTGCATAGCAGAGCTAACTGCAAGATTCCTTTTCGCTGGAGCCACATGAAACACCAATGTCTCTGGACGAAGCATGCAATCGTAAAAATATTTAAGATCCCGCAAAAGACGTTCTTCTGATGGGTAGATTGCTAAGGGGAAATTGTTCAAATAGTTATTGCTCTGCGTGGTTGCACTTCCTAGCTCGAGTCTGAAGCAAATAGAACAAAAAAATATTAATAAATTACAATTCACGATACTAATAAAGAAGATAGCAAAATGATGCTAACCTGTACTCCATGGCGCCCGAATCAGAAGCGCATCGAGCACATACAACCATCCCTGGAGCTGCCTGTTTACCCTTGAGTTCTTTAAGGCAGTAATCCAAAAGCTCTGGAGTACCTACTCTGCAAACAGCACCTCTAAGGGCACGCCAACTCACCCAGGTGGACCCACTAACAGCGCGCAAAACCTTGAACATGGCACCTTCAACGCGTTTTATGTCATCTATAGTCCAAGAACACAAGGTTCTAGAATCATTGGTTCTGATTTTCTTGCGAGGAGATTCGTCAGACTTAAGAGGCGACTGGCTGCCATCGTGAATCAAACACATCAAGAAACAGAATAGATCTCTAAGGTTTACAAGCTCGCGCTCTGATATGGATTGATAAAACGAAATCAAATCCTGCAGGCGTGTTCGGGGCTTCCTTCCTTGAGATTGAAACAAAGACAAGGGCAAAGAGGCGAGGTTTCCAACAGCCATCTTGTAATCATCGAGGGTCAAACAGAAACTACCAGCACCAAACTGATAGCCCCAATCTCCGTACCATGGGTGGCCTTTGACAACAGCATGAAGCAATCGGAAATCCAGTCCATTCTTTTTCGAGACATCCATCACACTGACCTTCCTGCACATTCAAAGATGCCAAGAAGCTCAAGTTACAATCACATTGTGTAATACCAAAGAAACACAAATTTGAATATATATAAACCATTTTTTTAATTAAAAAAAATGGTATTTAATTACCTGACTCCCAGCATTCTGCAAAGCCGATCCCAAAAATTCATTATATGTCGTCCAGACAGTAAACTGGATCCACCTTCTCTGCCATTGACCCTGAGAAGATGCCCATGCCCATTGGCATGAATCACGCCATGTAACAGATGGGTAGTATTCTCAAGCTGTTGATACATCCAGTCCTCAACATCTTCCGTAGTCATCACATGGTTGCATGACTTGCACCTGGAGGAATTATTTGGAATAATGTTAATTCTCGTGTACAAATTCAAAAGTATCTGAAATATCACAAAGTTGTTCGATTGACGAATGATCTATACTCTTGACAATCTAAGATCCCAAAAATCATTTTCAAATGTCAAAGAAATAAAAGCCATTGAAACGATCATGAATAGACAAAAACCAAAAGAGATGATTGTTCCAACCTGGAATCAGTCATGTGAAGGGGATCACCACAGCCGGCACAAGTTTTATTGTAACCAGCGATAGAATTGCCATCTGCCTTTATTATGAAATGGTATCTCTTCGCACAAACGGGATTACTACTCCATCCTATTCATTCAGATTCCATAAACAATGAGTAAATTAGGTCAAGGTTAATTGTAATTAACCCCCAAAATTTAACCTCAGCCAGGATTGAAAGAAGGAATAAAAAAAAAAAAAAAAAAAAAAAAGGAATCGCGTAATAATTACAAAAAGTCTAAGCATTATAACACGCTATTCCACGTCAGGACTAATTTGTGGATAACATAAGTCAATTACCAAAAGACATTTTAACCCCTCCTAGCAACCACGTGGACTACTGCTCAAATTTAATGAAATTTTTATAGTTGAGGGTAGTTCCGGAAAATCAAAAAATAGTCAACAAATATCACATGACAGAGTGGCCCACTTGTAAATTTCCAATTAATTAATTAATTTATTTAATTATATATATATTTTCTTATTTTCAAATTTAGCTCTCCTTTGATTTGGGTCCAACGAATTGAGTTTAACGTTACACCTATCACAAGATTAGATAGATCAGTCCCACTTCCAGCTTTGGAAATATCGGATATCAACATGGCTTTCCTCAGAATTCTCGTATTAAATAAAATTAAAAAAAACAATTTTTAAAATAAACTCACATAGGACACTAATACTGCGGGATATTTTGGTAAAATATTTGTCAACACCAAAATATGGGTTAGATTTTTTTTTTTTTAAATTCCTAGAAGATAATAACAACGCATCCTCCATAAAGATCCTAAAACTTAAAAACAAAAGGAGGTCAATTTCTTTAAAATATTTACCAATATTTTTTGGGAAATTAGAATTACAAAAAAAAAATAATAAAAAGACCGAGTTAGGCGGCTGACTCGGTGTTGAGAACTCACCAACGACACGGCACTGGTCGCAATAAACGGATCTAGATCTAGCGACGTCCTCCTCCACGACGTCGAGACAAACGACGGCGGGACCGCCGTCGTCTCCGGCGAGGTCTCCGACGCGGAAGAGGATCTGCCAAGTAAGAAGATGCGGGAAGAGCGATGAAGGAGGCGGCAGGAGCGCGTGCTTCGTGAGAAACGCCCTGACGGTTGTCCTGAACGGCTTGGAGGCCGCAGGCGAGGCTAAGTCGCCGGCGGTGGGGAACGTGAGGAAGTCACTGAGATCAGCAGTGACTCGCCTCTTAACCAGCCTCTTGGTGGGTCTTCCGTTCACCACCATGGTTTTTTTTACCTCAGATCTCGGCGCGTGGGGGGTATATTTTGAAATACTCGCCTCAGATCTGGATCTACGACAGATCGGACGGTTGGTTTTCAAAAAAATTAAGAGATTCACACAAATAATAATTAATCGGGAAAAAATAGTAGATTGAAGAAGAGAAGCAGGGAAAAACAAAAAAGAAAAAACCGTAGAAACAGGAGAGAGGGAAGAAGAAGAGGGAAAAGCGGAACGTTTGTTTTGGGAGGCGCGTTTAGGGTTTGGTTGGTGTGGATATCGGGGCTTTTTTGTACTTTTATAATATTTTCCACAGTTTTTAATTTCCTCGATTTTCGTGTAAATTTGAAGTCTAATAATAAAGTTAGGAAAGTCGTTTGGGTTGGAATGGAAAACTTATAAGTCGGTCTATTAATTCTGCAAGGTTTTTAACTTTTCCTTTTTACATATATAAATATTGGTATCAATAATTTATGGTTTCATTTTTGCAATTACAATATTTAAATTATTATATTTACTTGTACCTTTTTTTTTTAATAAAATAAATTTTCACATTATTATTTTATTGAGTAAATGCCGGTCATAACTTATTATTATTGTTACTATTATTATCATTATATCAAAACATGTAGAAGATGAAAAGAGTAGAGCCACGAAAATAATTGCGAAATTACATTATTGTAGTACTTGAATATGGAAAACTTAATGTGCAAGTCATTATTTAATAGAGTACTTAATTGACGAGAATGCCCTTGGCGAAAGAAGTTTGAATTGAGGGAAGGGTGGAAGCTGTAATTGTGTGGAATTTAGAGGTCAAAAAAATAGAGGCGAAATTAGGGGTTGAGCTGTAATTGCCATAAATATATTTCTTTAAAAATTTAAAAATCAAGGCGGTGAAAGGAGGAGGACTTTAGAGTAAATACACATCTTTATGGTTCTCAAATCTTAATTATATAACTTTTGGTAAATTACAACCACTCCCCTAAGGTATGGTCAAATTACAAAAACCCCCCTCTTATTTGGGTAATTACAATCACCCACCGATTATAAATCTTCTTACACGTCCAACCTTGCAGTTTCAAATTTAGTGGAAGTTTCGAGATTATATGGAATATCGTCACTTTTGTACCCGTTTTATCCCATTGGAACTCCACATTTTGAAGAAAGATGATCATAATATGTGTTTTTGGCTTGTATATATTAGATTGTGATGCATCATAAACTGTATTTTTAAACAAAACGAATACAAACTATAGCACATTCCACGAAATCTAGATGATTATGTTGAATTTGACACTGTAAGGGTGGAGGTGTCAGAAAAAATCATAGTTGGAGGGTAAATGTAATTATCCAAACAAGAGGGTTTTTTCGTAAATTGACCATACCTCAAGGTCTGGTTGTAATTTACCCTATAACTTTTAAGACATGTAATGTAATCAAACATGGATATATTTTGTTGCCATGGAACTAGTAAAGAAATTAAATAATGATCCACATTCATAAATTGATTACTACATTTTTTTCTTTTTTTATTATCTTCATAGTAGTATCCTACTTGGATTATAGATTTTTTAAAGCAAAATGATTACTTGAGTTTGTATATTGAAAAACTCAAATTTTTTATTTTACCCAATGATTATAGAAATAGAATTAAAATATTAGTTCAAATACTAAAATGTACCCGGATTATTTCAACAAAATCAATGAATTTTTGATATAATAGATTAAAATTACTAACTGCAAAATTAATTAGTTTAATTTAATTATTTGTAAAATAAAGTAAGAAGAAAGGGGAAGCAGATCATGGCGTCCAACAAGCACGATTAATCGTTAAGCCATGCATGATTGAATAATTAATGAAAAATTAGTAAACTTTAAGAAGAAATATTCAAATGGATTAGTTGGCTTCACTCCTCTTCCAACACTTGTATATATATATATATATATATATATCATCGCAATTAATAATAAATTAATATCAACTTTGGGATATTATATTATTATTGAAGAGATGTATGATTAATATTGATTACCAATTCCACATTTTATTTTATTTTTCTATGCGGAGTTGGGGCGGTTCTGTAATTTATTAACATGTCATGGGCAATATTTGCAATTTAAATATTTGGGTCAAATAAACATATATACAGGAAATGACAAACCTCAGGTAACAGAATGTTTTGTCATGCTTTGCAAAGCAAGTTTTGATGCATGTTTTCACTCAACCACAGTGTGAATAATCCCACTCTCACATGATTTTTCAATTTATTACTTCTCCCAATTTATTAATGCATCTGATTTCAACTACAATATTACCATTTAATTAGCAGTATACTTGAACATAAAAACTTGAATAATTAATATATATTATTATTATTATTAATCCAAAAATATGGAGATCGTAATCGGATCAATAATGCCTTTCGTATTAGCCACCGTACTAATAATTATCTCTTCAACGGAATTAATCGTCGCACAAACGGCTTTCACAGCTATGTTTGCGTTTGGAGATTCATTAACCGATCCTGGTAACAACAATTACTTGAATTCATTAGCAAAGGCTAATTACATCCCTTACGGGGTCGACTTCTACCAAGGCCCTTCTGGCAGATTTTGCAACGGAAAAACCGTCGTAGATTTTCTTGGTACGTAATTAAATTAACTATATGTTCTTCTTGACAATTAGTTTATAATGTTCTTGATTAATGATCTTGATTAATATTCGTTTATGTTGTTACGATCGTAGGAGAGATGATGGGAATTCCTGTGCTACCAGCTTACACAAGCCCTTTTGCTACTGGTCAAAACATTCTTAAAGGAGTCAACTATGCTTCTGCAGCTGGAGGGATTCTTCAAGAGACTGGACACAATCTTGTACTAATTAAATATATACATTAATAATTAATATTATTGTTTACGTATAATTATTATTTTTTATTTTTAAATATAAATATATACGACTTAGATTATAAATGTGCATGTGCACGCGTGGATCGCGACAGGGTGAAAGGTTCAGCTTATCACAGCAAGTAGAAAACTTTGAGAACACGTTGAACGTGTTGAGGAGCCAAATGGAAGACGAAGAATTGAGCGATTATTTGGCTAAGGCATTGGTTGTACTATCACTTGGCAGTAATGACTACATCAATAATTATCTTCAGCCTTCATTTTACACCACCAGTTATATCTATAACCCTAAAGACTACGCCGATCTTCTCGTAAACCGCTACACTAGGCAAATTCTGGCGAGTCTATATATATATATACTTCAATTCTTTTAATTTTTGTTGCTTACATAAAATAAAATAAATATATATTTAATTTAATTGGTCCAGGCAATCCATAGCTTAGGACTAAGAAAATTCTTTATAGCTGGAATTGGACCGCTGGGGTGCATCCCTAATCAGCTAGCAACAGGTGCACCTGGACCAGGAAAGTGTGTGGACTACACGAACGAAGTCGTTACAATGTTCAATGAGAGGCTTCAATCACTTGTGGATGAGCTCAACAACAAGTATAATAATGAATCCATTTTCGCTTATGGCAATAGTTTTGGGGCAGTTGTGGATATACTCAACAATGCCAGGGCTTATGGATTTAGGGTGACGGACAAAGGGTGTTGCGGGATAGGAAGAAACAAAGGGCAAGTGACATGCCTTCCGTTATCGGTGCCATGCATTAAGAGAAACGAGTATATGTTTTGGGATGCCTTTCATCCAACACAAGCTGTCAACCAAATTTTGGCTGATAGGGCTTTTTCTGGCTCCACATTTTACACCTATCCACTTAATATACAACAGATGGGGCTGCTTTAAATTAAATTAAACAACTTCCTTAATTCTCTTAGAGTTCAATATGTTCTTGCTTTGTTTAATATAATGTAAGAAAAAAATTGAAATAAAGTGTGCATCTTCAAGACAGCAAACAAACATCAAAGTAGTAGAAAAGGACTTTGTCTGTAATAGTTCTGATTTATTTTGCTTTGTTTATTAATCAATGCTAATCTCCCTCCATGCATCAATCTCTTAGCTTCCATAATAATTGTCATTTTTAAATGTAAGAAAAATGTAACTTATATTTACGACTGACCGGTAAACAAAATTTTCAATAATGTACATTTTTTGTACTATTCAATAAACGAAAGACTTTCTCTTTGTGTAGCCACGACGTTCTTGAACACAGTTCCGATTCTGTGTCTTTGAAAGCAAATTCGCACAAGTTGTTTGCCCTAGTCTATAAGATATGCAAGAATAGATTTATAGTTAAAAGCAAATTATTTACAATCAATGCCAATTATAGAGTACAAAACATACAAGAAAATTAATGCTAATTAGTGCAACATGGGCAGTTACAGCCCAAACAAAACAACGTTAATACACTATGCATCATACTCACTAATATGATTTATTTATGTTGGGGGTTTATAGAATATTTCTCATATTTGAGGGATTAAGTTAATATAACGCTATTCCCAAGCACCCGAAAAGAAATAAAAGAGAAAAATAGGATGAAAATGTAAATAAAAGAAGTACTATTTGCTTTGCTAGCGTTGCGTGCGCGGCCGCTCTTCTATTCCCAATATACCTCTCTCGTTCTGGATCGAAATAATATCGTTCAAGCATCACTCCTCAACTCTATCTCTCTCTCTCTCTCTCTGCCGGCCGTACTTGTGTTGGCTTGACAATCGTAATACAGATACCTAGGTATCAGTTTATTTTCCTTCTACCAACAATATGGAGCCGCCGGCAGCTGAAGGAGGCGGTGGTGATGGTGGTGGCGCTGTTGGACCAAGGCAGCCGCCGCAACCACAACAGGGCATGGGGCAGATGCTGACTGGTATAATTAGGGTAGCAGTGTTCTGGTACTTCGCCTCCAAATTCTTCGGACCTAAGCGATCACCTACTGAATCCTCTCACCAGATCTCAAATCTGTTTCAAAAAGGGGAACCGTTGGTCAGTAATTTCTTCTCTATTTCTTTTTATATGCTTTTCGTAGTTTTATTCGAGTTTATTTTCACATTAAAGATATGTATAGATACCTATATATTAGGGCAAAACTTTGCAGAAAGTCAATCTATCATCTATGTCTTATGGTTTACTGAAACATCAAGTCTTGTGACTTGTTCATGCTTTTTGAGTGTTCCTCTGATTAAATTTGGTTCTCAGCATGGATCATTCAATTCCTAAGTGTTCATATTATGTAGATGAACTTTTAAAACTGATTTTGAGAAAAAGGTCCATCCAGAGGTCGTTGAAGTTGCTTTGTTTGGAGAAGCTGGAGTACATATAGACATACCTGATGCCTGATGGACTCAATTACATTTTTTATTTAGTGCATCAAAGAATACTCATTTAGACCAACTATATTGGATGAGACTTTGGTTTCAAACAATTTGGCTCATTGGCATGTATTTGACTTTAATCAAGTGTATCAAAAACCTTGAGATGCTGTTTTTGAGGGATCTTCTCAAACCAAGATTTATGTCATTGTTTGTCCTCAACTTGGAACTACCTTGTTTTTTGTCAGGATATGTGGTTATACCTTTCCGAGCACGAGAACTTTAGTGAATTTGGCGATGAACGAGCCCTTGTTTGGCAGGAGACAAATATACCTTACGCAGTTTGGACTGCAGAGAGTAGCAGAACCCTAACTTTGAAGTACCATCCTTCTGAGGTATTGTTTCTTGTGTTAAGTTCTGTTTATTTTACTGAGGATCATTTTAAATTTATTGATTCTTATGTTTTTTTTTTTATTTCACTGCTTCTATTTCATTCTTGTTGATGAGGTTAACTGCAATTTACTTAATGTGTTAACTGATTCTTAGGCTTTAAAGAACAATGGAAGTCTTTATGCTCACACATTCTTTGCTAGGTCTGGCTATCTGCCAGATCCCAAGGATCCTGAGTACAAGCCATTGGCTACTTTTGGGCGGACTCACCGTGAGATTATCCTAACTTATTTATTTTGTTCATCCTTGTCATTGGCCATTGTGGTATTGTCGGTGTCTAAAAGCTAATAAGCCTTTTTCTTCTGTGTACAGCTGTTGTGATATATTTGCCCAAAGCAAAGGCTGATAAGAAGAAGAGTCTGCTGGACTCAACAGACCCCAGCAGTGATGTAACGGTTTCTGAGGTATCTGGTCTTTTATTGTTTATTTACTGATGCATGTTCAGCATTCTCATTATGAGATTTAGTGTCAGTTTTCCAATATTGCACTGTTTAAATGTTGAACTTCTTAGTTCTTCTGTCACAGTGTTTAGTATTGTCATTATGAATAAATTATGTTTGCTTTAGATAGCCGAAGATGCCCAAGTTGATGAGAAAGAGCATGGACCGGTTGAATGGATTTCATATTGGAAGCCGAATATTACAATAAATCTGGTTGATGATTTCACAAGGTATAATTATCTAAGCATCCATTCTATGATATCGTACTATTTAGTTTGGTACTACTATTGCAACTCGTCTGAAAACTTCCAAGTGATGTAAAAATTGCATGGCAGTGTTTTTTTGGTTTGTTGTAACGAAAGGTCCATCCAATTTGGCTTTCTCAAGCCAAAATCATTTTAAATCAGTCATACATGGAATTGTAGCAAATACTGTGGCTCAGTTTCACATAAACTAAATTAGTGGGAATTGCTTTCTAACTTGGGTGGTGTTGTGGCTTTTAATATGCACCAGATTGATACACCTGGAGATAATAATAGCTGTTTTATCTTTTTTCCATGCCGAGCCGGCATCTTCGCACCTATCTAGATGGCCTTGTTGGATGGGTTCATTAGAGAAAATTAGGTGGTTCTATTTTATATTAGATGGGTTCTTTAACAACAGCACCTAGAAAATTTCTCTGCAGTATGCAATTTTAATTGAAAGGGAAGTAGAATTTCATGTGCTAAGTCAGTTTTCCATGCTTCACATATCTAGTCTTTTCTAGGTCGTTTGTATTAGCTGCAAGTGGAATAGTAGGAAAATATTTCGAACAAACTGGTTCAAATGCAAATGCATCTCTCTGACGAGGTGATTGCTTTATCACAATGATCAACTTCTATACATGACTATCTGATCGACTACTGCTCTCTTGATGACTTTGATGTTGATTCATATATGATGGCTTGTGTGAATTAGTTTTATGAGGCTGCAGTTTTTGTTGTCAAGTCTTCCTTAATTTTGTGGTTGATAAGATCACTATTTTGGCAAATGTGCTAATGTTTTTTTTTTCCTTTCCGGCAGATATTCTCAAAATGCAATACCCCCAAATGTTGCTCCTTGTATCCTTGAGAGAATGTCAGAATATTTTGTTTCCCTTTCTTTTCTGAACCTGTGCATCTCTTAATGCCATGTTAGAATAGAACATCCATGATGTAGAATATAAAAGCCAGAAGATAGACGGTATATAGTGCAGTTTGGTTTACAGTCTACCTTTACTTTCTTCTAAAGCTTCCACTACACTTACTCATAGTTGATGATTATATGCCATATTTACTGTTTGCTGCTTCAAACTGGCTTCTTTTTATACCCCGAAGGCATTGTCTGAGTGGTATTGGGGTGGGGAGGGTAGTATTAGGTCGTCAAGGGTTCAAGTCCCTTTGGGTGCGGTTTGTAGGCCATGTTACAAGGCCAATTAAAAAAAAACTGGCTTTGTTTTGTTTTGACGTGTGATACACGATTTGCTTATCAATGTACATCATTTTCGTACCATGCTGGTTTTCTCTTTCCAAGGATCAAACGTGTACCTAGAGTGATATAATCACAATTGGTTAATTACAAAATAAGATTAATCATTAGTGTTAATATTCCAGAACACAGTGTTTCTCTTACTTGCCTGTTTCTAGTTTTGGAATACACTTCCAATGAAACTTTGATGTGTATCACTTGGTGACTGTTCCCATTGAAATCTGGGACCTCCTCAGCTTTCATTTTTATAATATTCGCATTGTATCTTTAAATTGGATGGTTGTTTCTTTTTCTGCAACTAACTCATCATCTGGCTGACGTAACTTTGCGCTATTTGTACCTTGACTTGAATTCTAAGATATAAACATTGAGCCCGTTACGGGAAATTACTACCCGACCATCTACTTCAATGAGTTTTGGTTACTTCGGGATAAATTAATACCAGTAAATGAGACTGTGAATGAATTGACACTGAATCTGGAGGTTGGACCCATTAGCATGACAAAATGGCAACTATTCCTACAGATTGACCAGTCATTCCAGATTCATAGGAGTTACGGAAGTATGATCGAAGGTGAAGCTGATGGACTTAAGGTATGTTGTGTTCTCTATGCTATGGGTTATCTTTGACTTGAAGTGCTTGGTTATATATTATATCTGAAAATGCACATAGAGTTCAGTGGAAGAAACTTTCCAGAGCCTAAGTCCTACAGTTGTTTCTAAAATTGCTGTGCAAAGTGAGGTCTTTGTTGTAAGGATGTTGAATAACTCGAATATCAAGGCAACTTTTCTCAGCAAAATCAACGAAATGTTTGGATAGAAGATTGTCACTCTGTATAATATGCCAAGTAGTTCGTCTTCTCTTGAAGTATAGAATACATGCTCCTACCATTCAATCTTACGCCGTACTCCTGTTTGGAGTTTGTAACAATGAGATGGTTTCGGTTATAAGAACATAATGTTCTGATGATATGCTTCTGGTTCTTTTTGAAGCTGTAACTTTTCCAACATGTGTACATGAATGTTTTAAATGGAATCCTAATCATTTGAGTTTTTAACAGAGAGTTTTCCTGGAAGGAAATCCTATCCTTTTGGCGATTACCATGGTCGTTTCAGTATTTCACTCGCTATTTGACATGTTGGCTTTTAAGAATGGTAATGACATTTTCTATCATATTATGTGCACTTAAGGAAACTTACTTTTGTACCAACTTCTAAAATTCTAGTTTGATTGCAGATATTCAGTTTTGGAATAAAAACAAGTCTATGGAAGGATTATCCGCGAAATCTGTTGTGGTGAATTTCATTTGCCAGTTTATTATCTTTCTCTATCTGCTTGACAATGAAACTTCATGGATGATACTTTCGAGTTCTGGTATTGGTTGCTGCATTGAGTTCTGGAAAATAGGGAAAGCCATGCACATTGAGGTATGACTTTAAAGTGTATAGTGAAGCTCCGTCAGAACTATATGACATTGAGTTGTAGATATTGTATTCTCTTATTACTGATGTTGTATCGGAACTTTCAAATTTAATTTTCTTTTCTCCAGATTGACAGATCTGGTAGGATACCAATGTTGAGGTTCCGTGACCGTGATTCATATTCTGGAAACAAAACAAAGGAATATGATGATCTTGCAATGAAGTACTTGTCATATGTTCTCCTCTTTCTTGCCGTCTGTTTCGCTGTTTACTCTCTGAAGTATGAACGCCACAAGAGCTGGTACTCTTGGATCCTCTCATCCCTTACAAGCTGCGTCTACATGTTTGGTTAGCATCTTGATCCTGTTCTTCCCCTCCCCACTTGCTTTCTTTTCCTCTCTCTTACTATTTGCTTGTTATAACTTCATCAATAAAAACATAGGTACAGCACTAACACTCCAAGTACTGGCCTAGATCTTGGATTTCTAACTTTCTCTAAATCATTTGGACTTTGCTTGTTAATATCTATACCCTCCTATCCAGCATGGATTTGGTATTTTTCTTGGTACAGCTAAACTCTAATGATACATTGTCAGAAATAGTTCAGTTTTGATGATATTGTTGGATTCCCAGATATAGACTAGAAGTTGGAATTTTAGGAAGCATGGATGCTATGAGTTGTTTTACCACATTCAGAAAGGAATCAGCTAAACAATTAAAAACGAATTTGGGTTATATATTCTATACATCTCTTTTTCATGATTGACTCAAAATGCTTCAATGGTATCAAAATAGTTTCAGACGGAGTTAGAGTTGCGTTATTTTAACAATCAGCTATTCCCTTATCTGTCATAAATCATTATAGGCTTAGAACATAACCATATTTTGTTTTCTTTGCTACAGGTTTTATTATGATGTGCCCTCAGCTATTCATCAATTATAAGCTAAAGTCGGTTGCCCATTTACCTTGGAGGCAGATGACATACAAATTTCTGAACACAATTATTGACGACCTCTTTGCATTTGTTATTAAGATGCCGACGCTACATCGACTTTCTGTCTTCCGTGATGGTGAGTTGTGGAAAGGAAACTGTTTACTTATATTTTAATACATCTGAATCGATGCATAATCATATTTACGATGTACATTATAGTTTCTGTCGCTAACTTGTCAATGCAAGTCTTTTATATCCGAAGACAGGTGTTGCCACTCAAGTTAGTATGAGATGCTAATTTGATTAAGATTGAACATTTAAAGAAGGCTATTTTGATTAACTTGTCAATGCAAGTCTTAACATCGTATTCATGTTATGGGGTGTCTTTATTCAGTCGTATTTTCCTATGTTTATAAACCTTTCAAACTTTGGTTGTGCAGATCTGATATTTTTGATATATATTTATCAACGATGGATCTATCCGGTGGACAAGAAACGAGTAAATGAATTTGGTTTCGGTGGAGAGGTTGATGATAAACCAACAATTGCTGGTGCAGATGCATCGGAACAAAAAGAAGAAGATAAGAAAACTAACTGAGCTAATCGATAGCTTATAACTACAAACAGTTTAGTTATTGGATTGAAGTTTGTTTTTCTTTGTCATAATTATCTTATAAGATAAATTCAGTTTTGTTTTTGACCTATCAATGTATATTATTATTGAGCAGACTTACATTACAGGTAGGTGAAACAAAGAGGTGCATAGGTAAGTGAGCAGAGAGTAATCTAGTATAATCAGAATTCATTCATGCTGTTCTCTTGTTTGGCTACGTTGTTTTTTCTGAACCTTGATAAAACAATTCTTGATCTGATAATTTCGTTTTGATTTTTATTCCAAATTCACGATAGAATGGTCATTCAGATCACATACCAGCACATTTTGATCTTTGCAACAACCGTGTCTGTGAATTATGTGAATGTTGGTTCAACTAATGCGACAATTCGTAGTGTCTACTTGAAGGTTTTGATTATTTTGTGGTTTAAATTCAGGACAGTTACTCTAATCCATGTACATTTATACTTTTCTTTTCCAATATATGCTTAATAACCTAAAGTGACGCTTAATTTGGGAAGGAGAATTTTTTTTGTTTGATTTAATAAGTAACTTAGTGGAGTTCAAATGAGTTTTATCCAACCGCACATGAATCGCTTTCGAATAATTTGATTATCTGTAATGTTAAATGTCGTTTCAATTTTACTAATGTCATTTTGACTTCGAACCTGATTTTGATATATTTTTATTTTGATTTTGGCGAAATTCGAAGTACGAAAACTGTAGTCCTTTTAGTTAGCTTTCTAATCCAACTTAAATCCGCTAGATTGGATGTCGTGTGACAAAGTTATGCATGAATAAGTCACATTTTGAATTCTAGATACCTCAATACATCAAAGTTATGGGCAGTATCCATTGATTCATGTATATCTTTCTTGTCCGACATCCAATTTTGGTGATTCAAGTTGGATTAGAAAACTAACTCATAATACTACAAATTCTATTTTTCGGGTTTTGCAAAATTTGGAATTAAAAATGGTCAAAATCACGTTTAAAGTTGAAACGGTATTATTGAAACTCGAACAACATTTATCACACCCCATTAATTATTTATGCATATTTATCATTTTATTCTTATTATAGTAAAACCTTAATAAATTAATAACCTCGTTTAAATATAACATCTTAAAAATAATTTTGTTAAATTAATAGATTTAGCTTGTGCCAATTATATTAGTTTATAGATGTTTAATTGCATATTGAGTTGGCTCCAATTATATTAGTTTGTAGATGTTTAATTGCATATTGAGCGAGCGGGGCCACGTAGATTATCAAATTAAAACATGTGTGTCAACCTTAAACTTTATTGATTAAATTAAGGGTAAATTACAGCCACTCTCGTGAGTTATGGTCAAATTACGAAAATCAGGTTTTGTTTGGATAATTACAGCCACTCACTCAATTATGTATTATCTTACGAAAAACCCCTCAAGAGGTAAATTTATGGATGTTAAATCGGTAAAACTGAATCGAAATTTCGGTACGCCAACATTTCATACTGTTTACCGAATTGAATATACGATTTGGTTCGGTAAATAACCGAATTACACAAATTTTATGTAAAAATTTTTAAAAGAAGGGAGGCGGCTGTAATTACCCAAACAAGAAGTTTTTTTTTTGTAATTTGATCATATCCCAGGGGTGGCCGTAATTTGACGTTAAATTAATGAACCAAGTTCGAATAAGCTTTTAATTATCCAAAGTTTTTGAAGAATTTATTTATCTAAAGTTGAGAATTGAATAATTTAATGGGGTCTTAATATATAGGTCCCTAGTGATAAAACAAATTAGAACTAAATGACAAGCTCAACTAAACATTTGTTTCACATCCTTTATAAAATTTATTCCGAAAATGCCCTTTCACTCATCTTTAGTTTTTCAATTTTCACTCTAATATTTTCTACATTATTATAATCAGATTTTTTTCCTTATTTTTTTATATTTTATTGGAAATTACGGGAACCAAAATTGTCAAATAATTCAGCAAATTTTAAAAATACTATGGTGCACTATGGTATACTATGGTGTACTATAATTTTTACACTATTATTAAAAAAACAAATCCTACATGATATTGAAAATTACGAAAAAAAAATAATTTTCGTTTTTGTTAATTCAAGCTACATATATTTTAATTTTTTTGTTATCAATACTATAGTATACCATGTAGTCTACTATGGTATACTACAGTGTACTATAGTCTACTACGGTGTACTACCAAACCCTAGCAGCCAACAACACCCTATCTCGCCGACCCTAGTCGTACATACAGCAGCCGTCAACCACCACAGCCCCCAACACCACCGACCACCGCAGCCCCCAACACCACCGCCCACCACAGCCCCCCAACACCACCGGCCACCACAGCCCCCAACACCGCCGACCACCGCAGCCCCCAACACCACCGGCCACCACAGCCCCCCAACACCACCGGCCACCACAGCCCCCCAACACCGCCGACGACCGCAGCCCCCAACACCGCCGACCACCGCAGCCCCCCAACACCGCCGACCACCGTCGATCTAACTTCTCCAGACCACCATCTCCAAACGGTCGACCATCTCTACAACCGCGGCCTTTCTATGTACCCCCATAACCACCCCCTCTATAAACACGACCACCACCAACTCCCCCAACCGTCACTTTGGGATGACAATAGGTACACATCACCATAGCCACCGTCTCTCTCTACCACCAATTCGGGATGAGTCGCCGGATCCGTTACCGCTAGTTTGTGATGCGCCGCCACTTCCAATTTCAGATCCATTTGTTTCCGCCACAAAACGCAGATATGAGAGAGAGAGAGAGAGAGAGAGAGAGAGAGGTGGGGGGGGGGGGAGAACGACAGAGAGAAGGGGTGGGACGGAAGAAAATACAGAGCCAAAGAGAGAATTTTTGAGGCGGCTCAAAACTGGGAGATAAAAAGAAATGGGAAAATAGGAGATTAGAGCAACCGTGAGTTTTTATTTGTTATTATAGGGGTATTTTTGGGTTAAAAATAAATTAAAGGATGTGTATCAAATTTTCTTTTTAAATAAGGATCTAGTTAAACTGTTTAATGTAAGGTTGTACCTCATATCTAATTGGGTTTGGTTTGAGAGGTGTCTTCAATATTAACCCTAATTTAATTTGATATTCGAGCATAAACGCGAGTTTAATAATTTGTTTTATCTAGGGTGTCAGTCAATGTACAAATCATAAAAGACAACGTACACACGCCTGTGCGCGGGAAAAGGAAAAGACAGCACCCAGCTTTATTCCCATTCTCACGCAGACAACACACGGAGAGAGGGACTGGAGGAGAGAGCAATGGTGAGTAGGAGAAACAACAGAGGGAGAGGAAGATCTGACAAGGACGAAGGAGGAAAAGTTGCAGGAAATGAAGAGTGTGAGTATGAAGAGTCTCGAGCACAAAGAATCAAAGAAAACGAGGAGAGAATGAGGAGCCTCGGCATTTTTGACCTCTCTCACAAACTCAAATCAAAACCTAAACCTAAACCTAAACCATCTTCATCGTCTCTCCGCAAAACCAAGCCCCCCACGGAGGCACCTTCTACTGACCCCCCAAGGCGCTCTACTAGGTAATATACGATTATCGTGATGAATTTTCTGATTTTCTAAATAGATTTTCATTTTATTTTTGATATGGGTAAAAAAACTGCTAGGTTGAAAGACATTCCTCCTGTAAGTTACTCGGAGAAGAAAACTCCTAAGAAGGAGAGTTCGCCTAACAAGGTTGAAATCCACATACCAGAAGGTGAAAATCCAGAGATCTACACAGATGAACATGAGAAGCTGCTTGGTGACTCTAATTCTGTTTGGGATCTCTGTGTTGACGGTTACGATGAAGACGGACAGCGCATTTATGATCCTATCGACGGCAAAAGTTGCCACCAATGCAGGTATATCATATCATCACTGCGTGTTTGCTGTTTGAATTCTTCTATGTTTATTGGGTGATGATGTGTATGATTTTACAGAGCATTGTAATTACGATTGTTAAATTGGGGAATTTTTGGACATTGCATACATACTCTGCGTTACTGGTATTCTAACTGTTTTTGATGTGTTGCAAATAGAGTATAGTATCCATGTGTGTGCCTGGGATTTATCATTGCTTATAAACTGAGCTCTCAAACAAATCGTACACCATTTAACGGCAAATTAACTGCATAACATTCATGTATAAACTTATTATTGTTATGTTTAGCTGTTTAAGAATGCCGTTTTATCTAAACTTATCAATCCATTTTGCTAATTTTCCATCTTCTTTTCTGAGTTCTACCTTTTCCTGATATATGGTTATCAACTGCGTTTAGGCCAAAATTGCACAATCGTCTACTATTTTAATGTACTTGTCTTTTCTGTGTAGCAGATTGCTTGGTCAGGCATTTTACATTGATTTCCTGTTTTCAATTTTCTCTGCTTCTTCTCCAAGTTTAGGGTGATGTATATAGATGAGTCTTGAATTTTGCAGACAAAAAACACTCGGACATCACACTCAGTGCAGCAAGTGCAAGATTGTTGCAGGGCAGTTCTGTGGAGATTGCTTATACATGAGGTTCTTGGAATAGATGCTACAATTATGATAAACTATTAAACATTTCATCGTTTATTTTGTTTACTTCTGATCTGAACCTACAAGTACAGTGTTTCACTTGCGAATCTAAATGTTACTACATGATTTTTAAATCAATACGTTGCTGATCCAGATAAGATGTTTTCCCCCCTTTTTATTATAAGAACATAAATATCTGGGATGTGATAGAGGTAAGAAGCAATTTCAATACAAGTAAACAGTTTTGCTCCGTGCTAGGTCATTAAAAAGTACCATATAAGGCCAGCTATATTCTTGTTACACAATTCATTTTGGTTGTATAACAACTTTCAGGTATGGGGAGAATGTCATAGAAGCTAATGAGAATCCAAATTGGATATGCCCTGCATGTCGTGGAATATGCAACTGCAGTCGCTGCAGACGAGACAAAGGATTTGAACCTACTGGAGCAATCTACAGGAAGGTAAAAAATATGACCAGTCTTCTTTATTTAGTTCCTCCTTTTTCTTTTTTAGTTCCCTAGTTTGTTTATAGATAATTTTTATCTAATTCATCACAATGGTAAATATCTGTATGGTCAAATTTCAGGTTGTAAGCCTTGGTTTCAAATCCGTGGCTCATTACCTCATCTACACTCGTCGTGCACAAGGAATCATGGAAGTGGCAGCGGGTGTTGAAAAGCCAATTTCCTCCAGTGGATCACTTTCACTTGATGATGGAAACCAAGAATTATCCGATGCACTCTCCATTCCACCATTGGATGGCAAGAAAAACAACGCAGAAGATGATATGGAGCTGCATAGTGATGGGGGAATATAGAGTTTCGAGCTCTACTGATTTAAATGACCTGAAAAAAACAACCTAGTATCTAACTTCTTAAGCTTTCTTTTTGACTAGTATGAAGTGCTTAATATATATATATATATATATATATATATATATATATATATATATATATATATATATATATATATATATATGTATATATGCTAGCCTATGCAGAGGCTTTTTTGTCGCTTTTGAATATGCATGTGTATAATATAGATTCGGTGGTGGTTCTAGAAAACTTTTGTTTGGATAAATTCAGAACATTTCTCTTTTCTTATGAACATCAGTTTCTTTTGTTGTCTCACAATGGGCACTCGATCTTCAAGAATGCCGAAAGCATACATGAGATTTGAATTGGGATAGTTTTCCCGTCATTTTCAACTCATAATTACTCGCAACTATCAATGCGTATATTCTGATATTTGTCGTCATTGCAGTAATCACGTTTTATTATTAGGTCCCGTGACAGGAAATAATGTCAGCAGCTCCGGTTCGGCCTCAAGTCTCGATTTGGACCTCGGTGAAGGGTGTAGATAAAACCTCTTCTCTTTGATAGCTTTCTCTTCTTCTCCAGGGTTGAGCTCCATTACAATTGCAGATGGAGAAGCTCGTTTCTTGGAGCAGCCAACGGGCAAAGGGGTGCTTATAGGGCTGGCGTGTAAGCTACTGGGCGGGCTAATCATCATCATGCTTGACGGGCTAACCGGATAGCTCCACAGACCCGACCCGTATCCGCCTCCACAGGGGCTCAATGCACATAATATGGGTGGGCTTATTAATGGTTGAAATTGGAATCCAAGAGGTTTTGTGATCTCTATCTTGGGCTTGTTGTACTTTCTTCGTTCATGGAGTTTTTGGATTGGTTTTGGTGCAGGGGATTTGTTGATTGGTGCTGGAGATTGAAATGCTGATGGACCTGTTAAGCGTTGGACCAGGTCTCTGAAACAAGTTGAGTCCGCCTGAACAAACGTTGTTCCTCCTCCGGCTTTGGAACCACCGTCGCTGCCGGCGGCACCACCATCTCCAACGGTGCTTTGGATCAGTGGCTTAGCCATGGATGTGAAAGGTATGTAACTTTCAAACTGCAATTGAATTTTGGGTATGGTTAATTAATAAATAGGGAGATACATGTTATAATGGGCTAGCTTCTGCTACTCTTGTTTGTTTTATGTGTTGTGATGATTAAGGATATTAAAAAAATAAAAAGCAAATAAATAAATAAATAGATATGAGAATGAGAAGGAAGCCTGAAAATTTGAAAGAGATGAAATCAAAAGTGCAAGAAAGTAATCAAGAAACTTTGGTACGATGTAATAACAACACCTGGGAAATCTTTAATTATAAACGTTTTGATACATTTAATGATCCATGTATTAATATTAATGTAATGATATTGATCAATAGAACATGAGGCATTTTTTATTCATGGAGAGAGATTACCTCAAAAGTTTCCTCGGTCAATCGAAAAAAGATGTCGATGAATCTAAGTTTTGATTATGAACAAGAAAAATATGAAATGGCTTGGTTTTTTACGTTTATTATGAATATGAATATGAATATGATGATTTTGGTCAACTGAAAATATGTATATATATGCATGAATATGAATACCCTATTGACCAGGGGTTTTAGTGTTGACTATTAGGTCTACGTCCAAATTAGTTGGTTCATCAATTAAATTAATGGTCCGCAAAAAGTTCCAATTCTTAATCGCCTAAATTTAATTAAGGATGGTTCAGTAATTTGCTATATTTTTATGAAATTAGATTTGACTAAAGGGGTAGAAATAATAAGTTTATGAATTATATATTTTTAGTATGATTTTAGAAATGATACATAAGAGTAGAAATTGATAGAGTTGTCAACTAATGAATGAATGAGAAACACGTATTGTCCTAATTATATCTCCGGGCAATCCGCTGTGGTAGCTGAGGCTGAGTGCTGAGTGCCACCACCACCACCACCATTAAACTCATGATATTTTCATTTCTTTTAAAAAATAAAAATTAAAAAATAAATAGCCACCCTCACCTCATTCATTCATTCATTCATTAAAATCCCAACTAACTCCTAACTTATGCAACATCCCAAATAAATGCACCCACAATTCCACAAACATATTGAATTCCAATAATATAAATATAAATATAAATTAAGATCCAAACTACTGCTACTGTACTACCAACACCAACAACAGCACTTTTGTTTTCCTTTTTTTAATTTCTTCTCTCTCTCTTTTTTGTTACTCATTTCAAGAATCTATATTATTATTATTAATTAATATTTTTTATGATTGATTTCAGGTAAAAATCAAGAAATATTAATAATAATAATAATAATTCGTAGCTAGGTAGGGAGAGGCATGAACACAGTAGAAGAGTTCACATTTCCCATAATAAATAATAATACATCAAGCAACAAAGCTGTCGATCCTTCGACCGCAGTGTTGCCTCCCCTCTGGAGAATACCTTCCATCAACAACGAGGGCGCCGTACATGGGAGGAGGATAACCAAGATCCTCACAACCTTCGTCTCTTCATCACATCATGAATTACCACAAGCTCAAGGTGAAATCATCAATTTTAATTCCGGTGATCATGCCGCCTCTAATAATAATAATAATAACTCATCAGCAGAAGAAGTAGAAGATGAAAACATTGTTGTTGCCGCCAAGTCAGAAGAAGCAGCTGCAGCTGAATTGGAGAAGATGGATGTATTGTGGGAGGATTTCAATGAAGAACTATTATTACAAAGCTGCAGTAATACTGGCTCATCCATTTCTGAATCTCACATTGATCATCATCTTCATAGCAACAATAATTATTATTATACTTATGGGGGGGAACTATTTGATAAAAGAAATGAATCCGTAGAAAAATCGACAAAGAGACGAAAGAACTTGGAATTGGTTTTCAAGATGTTCAAGAAGGTTTTCTTGCTGCCAAATAATAATATTGCCGCCGCCACCGTCAAGAAAACAGGTCACATTTCCTAATTTCACTTCACCCATCATATATTGTTTACACTTACTTATAATATATGTAATAATCAAACTTATCTAATAATACTTATCATCACTACATTTACTCAACAAAGTTTTAATTTGTTGGAAGAATAATTCACACACACATATATATATTCCCTTCTAGCTATTCGTTTTATTGCATCTAGATATAACATTCTCTATATTTTTCTTTCATAATAAAAAATAAATGCAGATGAACTTAGTGCGAGTTTTCTTTTAATGCCCTGTTATATGTTGTTTAATTACCCTGTGAAAAAAATACAATTGGGCCTATGATATTTCACTTCTATATATGTTACTTACTTTCTGTCATAAATAATTGGGCCAATGTATAATGTTAGAATATGGGCTGGATCGTATTATTTGTAACCCATTTTATGATAATAGAGCCCAATTATCACCATGTACATAAAAATCGGAACTCTTATGTTCAAAGTCTTTGTACAACTTATATCTTGAAAACAAACCATATACAAACAATAGCAAGATACATGCGACGGAAGCAAACACACCCGTACATATTACGTGTGAACTTAATAAAGTGCAATTATGGGCATCGTGCTCTACTAATTCACATGAAAAAGATTGACAAACTAACAAATTTTATCTCTTTCAGTCGAACTAACTCGAAGTATATATATGCTCCGAATATGAATAAACTCATCATGTAGTTACGTTGACGATAAATTGAGAATTAAGTTAGGTATGTGAAAAATAAATATAGGATATGGTGAGTGTTAGATTGTTTTTGTCAATTAAAAGTGTTTGATATTTGGTAAAGGTAGTCCCGTGTGTATATAAAAATAATAAATGAATATATGAATTTGCAATAAACAATTTGAATAGTAATAAAATGGGGAAGAAAAATATAATGTGTATGCGATGACGTAATGGTGATGACGATTATACATACGATGTAATTAATGTAAGCAAAGGACAAAAACGAATTAGGTAGGAGAAAGAGTGATTAGAGGTCATTAATTAGGCTCTCCACTTTCGGAGAAGACGCCTTGCCTTGCCTTCTATATAATTATAATTTGTATTCACAACAAGTCTTTGCTTTTATATATTTATTTATTTAATTTGTTTTTTAGATAGTGAAATTTGGGAATACTTTAATTCACAAAAAAAGTAGACAAATCTCATTTGACTACTTACTATTCTCCAATTGCGAAATAGGATGGATGATGCACAAATGCCACCTCCAAACCCAACAACTAATAACTCTTTTATATATATTGATTTCACTAGCTAGTAAAACATATTTCAATTAATATTTAAATACAATGAAACTTATTTCTAAACATAATTATTTCAAGGCAACAAATATATGCAAGACTAAAATTACAAAGTCCAAGACCTTACTTTATGCAAAATCAAAATATAAATAAACTTACTAAGATCAAGACTGAAAATTACAAATATAACCCCAATATTAATTTAGATATTATTAATTAAAATTAGGCTAATTGCTATTGCAAGACCAACAAAAAAAAAAAGAAAGAATAAAAAAAAAAACGAGAGGGAACTCATTCCCCCATCAAAACCCCAACCTCTTCTTCAACACTTTTTTACACAAAAAATCTTCCATATTCTCCAACATTCTCATCACACAAACCCTCAAATCTTACTAAATTTGCAAAGACGGACATTATGGATACATAAGACATAAATATGGAGGATTCTAAGGTCGAAGAACACAAAAGGGTAAGAAATATTGTACTTTGTGATCGTTTTTCTCGTTTTTTGCACCTTATTTCACGTACAAAAAATTCGACGTATACAGGTCGAAATATGCACCAAATATCGACACACCAGTGTCGAAAAATTCAACATAAATCGACACTCTTTAATGTCGATTTATGTTGAATTTTTCGACACTGGTGCGTCGATTTTTCACTGTAACAATTTTGTAACCAAATTTCCGACGGAGTTGGGGCAACAACAGTTGCAGGTGGGGAGGTTCTAGTGGTTGTCGACTGCAACGGCGACGGGGGAGGTGGTGGACTTCAACGGCGACGGCGGCGGCGATGGGGCGGCGCCGAGTCTGCTGCAATTGATTTTTTATTTTTATTTTCTTCCCTTCTTCCTTCCTTATTCTCGTTTTTCAATTCTTCTTTTTCTTTCTTTATTTATTAATTTTTGTTTTTTAATTTGGTCTTGCGAAAGTAAATTGATAAAATGATTTTTATTTTGTTTGTACTTTATTAAGGTCATTATAGTCTTTTTATACTTAATTTAAAAAAAAAAATTAGTCTTGCCCTAAATAAATTTTGTGATTGCGAATAGTCGTTGCCTTATTTCAATATTAATGTTATTACTTACTATGATGTGTACACTTTTACGATGATGACTGCACATTGGAGAAGGGCAAGGAAAATGTCTTTCTCTTGCTCTTAATAATAACCAGAAGATGTCATCTCCTTATCCCAAAAAAAAAAAAAAAAAAAAAAAAAAGAAACAGTAGAAGATGCCATTCTTCAATTATTCGTGTATTACTATTGATTCAAATTTATTTGGTACCTAGCCTTTACCAATAGGATAAAGGTCTAGGGTTCGAGTCCCCCCTCCCTACTTCCTCTTATAATGGACTCGAATTTACTCAAAAAAAAAAAAACGAAAAAAAAAAATATTCAAAAGGATTACAACATAAAGTGTTTGTAGATATTGCGATAAAAAAAGGGTAAATTACAATCAATCCCTGAGGTATGGTCAATTTACGAAAAAACCCCTCTTGTTTGGGTAATTGCCTCCACCCCCCTCAACAATGTTTTTTTCTTACACATCCACCCTTATTGTGTCAAATTCAACACAATCATCTAGATTTCGTGGAATGCGCTCTAGTTTGTACTCATTTTGTGTAAAAATACAGTTGCTGATGCATCACAATCTGATATATACAAGCCAAAAAACACATATTATGATCATCTTGCTTCAAATGTGGAGTTCGAATGAGATAAAACGGGTAGAAAAGTGATAATATTCCATATAATCTAGAAGATTCCACTAAATTTTATAGTTGAGGGGGGTGGTTGTAATTACCCAAATATGAGGGAATTTTCGTAATTTGACTATACCTCGGGGTGGTTGTAATTTACCCAAAAAAACTAAAAAAAATAAAAAATCAAAGAAGAATATTAGGATCTCATCACTTTTATAAAAAAAAAAGATCATATAAGATTTTAATATCTTGCATTTTTTATAATCACATTGATTTACTAAAATGATTATCAAGTAATTTAACACGACTCATAAACTCTAAAATGAGATATTTTTAAGCTCAAACATTGTGTTTATGACTATTTTCATTTTATTTACCATTTAGTTTTCTTGACTGACTCTAATAATTAAGGATAAGTATTGTAATTGTTCTTATGATCGAATCGGTTCTTGATTGAGATATTTTAACTGAAAAGAGTATAATATATTTTTAGTTTCTAATTAGGAGACACAATAAAGCAAGTTCATGGAATATTTCCTATTAATTACTTACTATTTATGTGATACCATTTATTAAAAATAAAATAAACTAGCTTTTATCATTTCTTCTTCTTTTTTTTTTTTTTTTCGTCACACTCATATAAAACAAAAAGAAAACAAAAAAATATTCTTTGGATACGTTCGTGGGGGCGGGAACACGTACATCTTCGTCCGCCTGATAAAAAAAACTAATAAAATAAAAAGAAAATGAAAAAGAAATTAATTTGGTGAGAACCGTCCACTTATTATTTTTTAACAAAAGAAATTAATAATTGGAGGAAGCTCAAAACCTTGTAACGCAAGATTTTGAAATTTCTGCTTACCTTTTGATAGGACAATTAATTATGGTACAAAGGTAGGTTACATCTATGTTTACGTATGATTAGTGGATAATTATTTATGGCCTCGTTTGCTTAATGCTATTAAGCTCTATTAACTAAATAATAGGGGTTAGTAAGATGTTTGGTTGATGAGATTCGTATTTACTCTAGCCCGCTACTACACTTAAAGCCCGCAATTAAATGCTATTATTTGGTTAAATTAGTAGCACCCCTCCCCCTGCGATTAATTTAGTAGAGGGTGATTAGAAGAGGAAAATACAATTTTATCCTTAAAATAATATCTTAATTTTGTTAATTAAAAGGGTTTTTAGTCAATTCACAATTAATACCAGAATTTAACAAATTTAATACAAGATTTAATCTAACGAATCAAACATCCTACTGACTAAATAATTAATTAGTCAGTGGGATATTAATCCAATCTCACCTAATCCAATGTAATCCGATATAGGTAAGCAAACGAGGCCTAACTAAATTAACGATTAAAAATTATCCAATATATATGACTCGGTATAGCATCTCAATAACGCAGGTGGGACAAACATGTATTTGGGAAAAGCGTGACACACAAACACACAAATTTCATTGGCGTTGATTTAAGAACGGAAATGCTATTTGCGGTCACAAAATTGCTATTCGCGGTTTCTAACAAAACCCCCCAAAACTTTTAAAAATATCAAAAAACCCCCCAAAACTGCAAATAGCAAAAAAAAAAAAAATCGAAAATTCGAAATCAAGCTTGAAGAAGGGTTGGGCTTCGATTTTTTGATGTAATTTCGACTCTTTTATGTGTAATATGCATTGGGTAGGTCGATTACAGAACCAATTTCATGTTAAAAAGCCCTACAAATCGATTTGTAGGCCTTTTTTTTTTCGCAAAAAAATGTTCGAACGCCCAAG
>NW_012193676.1:4093822-4262576 GCF_000504015.1 Erythranthe guttata | reverse complement strand
CCTTGGGCGTTCGAACATTAAAAAAAAAAAAAAATTTTTTTTTTTTGCACTGGACGCCCAACTCGGGCGCCCAAATGCAGCTTGCACGCCCAACTTGGGCGTGCACTGCATGAATGGGCGCCCAAGTTGGGCTTTTACGCGTTTTTTGGGGGGTTTTTGGATTTTTTTGGAAAATTTTGAGGTTTTAGTGAAATAAAGTATTTTTTTGAGGGGTTTTGTTAGAAACCGCAAATAGCAATTTTCAAACCGCAAAAAGCAATTCCCTAAGAATTAATATGGTCACTAGAAAATATATTATTTTCACACCTATGTATAAATGGTCAACAAATATTTCACTTTCACCCCAATAAAAAGATACACTGCGTGACAGCGTGACACACACACTAATTTATCACTTCATTCACATATATAGACACACCTTTCTCTTTCTGGCATGCACACAAACTTTATTTCTTTTCGTTGACTGGTCAACTGTTTATTCCTCAAATAATTCACCTCTTTTTTTCTTTTCTTTTTTAATTAAATTTATTCACTCCTGTATATATAGACGCACAAATTTCATTTCATTCAAACATTATTATTAAGAGAAAAAAAAAAAAAAAACCAGTCTTTAATTAACTTGAGAGGACGATGATGATGGCTTCCATGGCGGAACTGATGACCCAAATGGGGTCGGCAGTCGCCGGCATAATGGTTGCTTACGCGATGTTCCAGAACTACTTTCCGTACGAACTCCGGCGGCCCATCAAACGTTACGCCGAAAAAGCCATGTCTTTCATCTACCCATACATCCATATCAGCTTCTCCGAGTACCACGGCGACGATTTCCAGCGGAGCAAAGCCTACGCCTCCATCGAGCGCTACCTGAACGCCAACTCCACCAAGCAGGCCAAACGCCTCCAGGCCAACGTCCTCCGCGACAGCGAAGCCATCGTCCTCACCATGGCCAATTACGAAGAGGTCACCGACGAATTCTCCGGCGTCAAGCTCTGGTGGTCCTCCAACAAGTCCACCCGCACCCAGCAGTCCATTTCCTTCTACCCCAGAGAAGACGAGAAGAAGTTCTTCACCCTAACCTTCCACCGCCGCCACCGCGAAGCCATCACCACCAGGTATTTGACACATGTCCTCAATGAAGGTAAAGCCATCACCATCAATGAACGCCGCCGTAAACTCTACACCAACAACAAGAACGAAGGCTACAGCTACCGCCGCAACCTCTGGACCCACGTCATGTTCGACCACCCTGCCACCTTCGATACCCTAGCCATGGAGCCCACTAAAAAGCAAGAAATCATAGACGACCTCATCCATTTCACACAGTCGAAGGACTACTACGCAAAGGTCGGCAAAGCGTGGAAGCGTGGCTACCTCCTCTACGGCCCACCGGGTACCGGAAAATCGACCATGATCGCCGCCATGGCTAATCTCTTGAAGTACGATGTGTACGATCTCGAGCTAACCTCGGTTAAGGACAACACAGAGTTGCGGAAGCTGCTAATCGACACAACAGGGAAATCAATCGTGGTGATCGAGGATATAGATTGCTCGTTGGATCTCACAGGGCAGAGGGAGAGCAAAAAGAAGGATAAGGAAGACGAGAAGAAAGACGCAGAAAAGGATGCAGCTAAAGAGGTGAAGAAGAAGATGGAGGAGAGCAAGACGAGCCAGGTGACGCTATCGGGGCTACTGAACTTCATAGACGGGCTGTGGTCGGCTTGCGGTGGAGAGAGAATCATTGTGTTTACGACAAACTATGTGGAGAAGCTGGATCCTGCATTGATTAGAAGAGGGAGGATGGATAAGCGTGTGGAGCTTTCGTATTGTGGATACGAGGCGTTTAAGGTATTGGCGAAGAATTATTTGGAGATTGAATCGCATGAATTGTTCGGTGAGATAAGGAGGTTGTTGGAGGAGACGAATATGTCACCGGCAGATGTGGCGGAGAATTTGATGCCGAAATTGGGGGCGGAGAATGGAGAAGTGTGTCTGATTAGATTGATCAAAGCTCTTGAAGAAGCGAAAGAAGAAGCAAGGATCAAAGCAGAGGAAGAAGAGAAGGAGAAATTGGCCAAAGAGAAAGAAGACGAAGAAAACAAGCTAAAGAAACAAGCTAAAGAAGAAGAAGAAGAAGAAAAGAAGGAGAAAACAGAGAATGGAGTAAAAGAAAATGCTACAGAGGAGAATGGGGTAAAAGAAAATGGAGTTGCTGCTGCTGCAAATTAAAATAATATTACAAATGGAGTTTCTTATTACCACCTAGCTAGTACCAAGTAGTATATATATGTCTAAATAATTACTTGTGCTTGCAAATTATTATAAGATTGGTCTGGAAATGTTTCTACTTTGGTTTTAGGCTCTCTTAGTCCAAATGTGCCAAGTTCCTATTGGGATTTTGCAACTCTTCTGTACCCACTGTTGATTTTTATATTTAACTATATTTTTCTTCTTACTCAGCCTTCAAAAAGACTAATCTTATTTTTAATTATATTATTCTTACATCATGATGATGATGATGATGATGATGATGATGATGGTCTATGCATTATATTGAAACACCACCTAATCAATCTTACAGTTGGACTGCTAAGAACAACAAGAAAAGAAAAAGTAATACTAATGTATGGTTCTAATATCTGGATTACACACTATATTCACTATAGTTGCATCATGTGAGAAGCACGCGAGTTTTAAGTTGTCTACTCAGCCATCCTTGTCAGCCATGTGGGTTGTTACACTTGAGCTGATTTGATTGGTGGAAGGAGTGGATGGCTCTCGTGCATTGCTTGGAGAGAAAGTTCTCTATATATAGCAAGGAAGTCTCAAGGAGTGAGGTCATCAATCTGGGGATACACTAAGTGCAGAGAAAAACACTTGTGTGAGGGGTTTCTGGTAGACCTCGAGCTTGTTCACAGCTGAGATTATAATCTCTGTGATTGTATCTGTATTGATCCCAACATATAGTGAATTGGAGCTTGTAATGCTCCCGAGAATGTAGCTCTCACACCGAAATTCGAACCTCGTAAATTTTTTTGTTTCTTCTTCTTTATTTGTTATCTGCAAATGTGTGTTGTGTGTGATCTTGAGAGTGAAACTGCTATATTAACTCTTGATAGATTAATTATAGGTTTTACAACTTGTTGAACTTCACAACTCATAACAAGTGGTGCGGTGAGCGTGGAACGAGGTGGAGCTGGTTGATTCTATCAACACAACATCCAGATCTACAGTTGAAATTTGAAGAGGTACACATCTGACTTAGATCTATCAAAGATAAGTAATTCTAAGTTTGAATTTGAGAAATTCAACGGTGATAATGATTTTACTCACTGGAGAATTAAGATGAAGGCCTTATTGGTTCATCAAGGTCTCTCTGCTGCTCTAGATGCAAAATTACTAGCTGCATTAGAAGATAAGAAAGCAGTGCCAGAAATACAATCTAAGGCACACAGTGCACTGATATTGAGTCTAGGTGATGAAGTACGTCGTGAAGTTTCTGAAGAAACATCAGCTCTTGCAATCGGGGAAAAACTTGAGTCTATAGACATGAAGAAATCCCTTGCTAACACTTGTACCTAAAGAAGAAACTCTACACTCTTCAGATGGAGGAAGGCCAGTAGATTATGAAGCATTTAGATGAGTATAATAGGATTATACTAAACCGATACTAAACCGACATGCTGTTAGAGTCAAAATTCAAGAGGAGGATCAGGCTATTATCCTATTAAGTTCACTTCCAATGGATTGTAAGCATATAGTAGACACTATGCTCTATGTAAATGATACTCTAACAATGACAGAAGTCAATTTTGTATTAAATTCAAAGGAGCTTTAAAAGAGGAATGAATCCAGCTCAAATGGAAGTGGTGAAGGACTTAATGTAAGAGGAAGGCCTGACAAAAAAGAGTTTAAAAAGCAAAGAGGAAAGTCGAGATCTAAATCAAGACCACATGGGAAGGATACCAGAAGATGCCATAAGTGCAAGAAAGAAGGACATATTAGGAGATTCATGACTCAGAAGAATAAGAGTGAATCAACCAAGGTGACAAATGAGATGCATCCATTGTATCAGATGGATATGACTTTGCTGAGGTATTGTTTGCCTCATACTCTGATTCACCTGAAGCACTTGTTGCATCACATTTCAACTCAAATGGAGAATGGGTGTTGGATTCTGGTTGTTCATTCCATATGACTTCCAATAAAGAGTGGTTTCAGGAGCTCAAGGAATCTGAGAAAGGAATGGTGCTTTTGGGAGATGATAAAGCCTGCAAAATTCTTGGGATTGGAGCTGTAAACTTGAAACTAGCCTATGGACAGAAGAAACTAGTAAATGGTATGAGATATGTATCTACGCTTAAGAGAATCCTCATCTCCATTGGTATGCTTGATCAAGCAGGGTATGAACTGAGAGCCAAAAATGGAGTTATGAGAATATTAAAGGGTGCTCTGGCGGTCATGAAAGGCTAACTGAGAAATGAAATTTACATATTAGATGGAACCACAACTGTTGATACAGCTAATGTTGTAGTGAAAGACAAGACTTCATTATGGCATAGAAGGTTAGCACACATGAGTGAAATGGGACGTCAAGAACTAGTCAAACAGAAGCTCCTTGAAGCTAATGACATTGAAGAACTGAAGTTCTGTGAGAACTGCATTCTTTGAAAAGCCAAGAGAGTAAAGTTTGGCAAAACTCAACACTCAACTCATGAGAATCTGAGTTATATACACTCAGACATGTGGGGCCCTGCAAGAACTGAGACCATGGGAGGCTGCAGATATTTTTTGACTCTAATTGATGATAGGTCAAGAAAGCTGTGGGTTCATATCTTAAAAAAAAAAAGATAAAGCACTTCCAGTGTTCAAAGCTTGGAAACAGAAGGTGGAGACACAGTCAGGGATGAAAATAAAACACTTAAGGACTGATAATGGAATGGAGTTTGTGTCCGCAGTTTTTAACAAATTATGTGATGATTGTTGAATCAAAAGACATAGAACTGTAAGAGGAACTCCACAACAACCATTCTTGAGAAGGTGAGATGTATGCTACTCAGTTCTGGCTACACTAAGAAATTTTGAGGAGAGGCTGTGAAAACTGCATGCCATATTATTAACAGGAGTCCATCCTCAGCTCTGAATTTCAAGACACCTCAGGAAATGTGGGATGGAAAACCACCATCCTATGACCATCTGAAAGTGTTTGGTTGTGCTGCATATGCACACTTAAGACAGGACAAACTAGAAGCTAGAGCATTGAAGTGCATTTTTTTGGGATATCCAAAAGGAGTAAAGGGTTACAAATTGTGGTGTATTGAACCTGGGAAACAAAAGTGCATAGTTAGCAGGGATGTCACATTCAATGAAGAAGTGATGCCATTTATTAATATGGAGTTGTCTTCTGGTGAATCTTGTCAGAATAAAACTCAGTTTGAGGTGGAGCTTGAAGATGATGTAATAAGATCTGTGGATGATGATTCAGCAAATCCTACCAACTTAGAAAAAGTTTCTGAAGAGTTAACTGATGGGAGAGAAGTAGAAGACACTACAGATCTTCAAGACTATCAACTGGCCAGAGATAGAACCAAAAGGGACATAAGAGCACCTAAGAGACTGGGATATGCTGATATTATTGCCTATGCTCTGTCTGTAGCAAATGGAAACCGTGGAAGTGAACCACCATCTTTTAAAAAAGCCATTGAATGTGATCAAAAGAACCTGTGGCTGAAAGCTATGGAAGCTGAGATGCAGTCTTTAAAGAAGAATTTTACCTGGACTCTGGTTAGTAAGCCAAAAGACCAGAAGTTAGTTAGTTGTAAGTGGATTTACAAGTTGAAGACTGGTATACCAGGAGTTGAAAAGCCAAGATTTAAAGCAAGGCTTGTTGCAAAGGGCTTTACTCAGATAGAGGGCATAGATTTCAATGAAATATTCTCACCAGTTGGTAAACAGACTTCTATAAGAATTGCATTATCTCTAGTTCCTCAATTTGATCTTCAACTTGAGCGAATGGATGTGACGACAACTTTTCTACATAGAGAGATAGAAGAGACTATATATATGAGGCAGCCTGAAGGTTTTCATAGTGGAAGTGAAGACATGGTTTGTTTATTGAAAAAGTCTCTATATAGTCTGAAACATTCACCAAGGCAATGGTACAAGAGATTTGATTTGTTTATGCACTCCATTCAGTTTGAGAAAAGCAGCTATGACTACCGTATGTATCACAATGGAAAAATGGGTGATGATCAGATTTTGTTGCTTCTATATATAGATGATATGCTGATCATTGACAAAAAGCCAAGTGAAATTAGAAGTCCAAAAGCCAAATTAAAGGGAGAATTTGAAATGAAAGATATGGGAAATGCTAATAGAATTCTTAGTATTGACAATCTGAAGAATAGAAATGAGAATCAGATATTCTTATCTCAGAGAGGTTACTTGGAGAAGGTATTGACCAAGTATGGAATGGCTGATGCAAAGCATGTGTTAACACCTTTAGCACATCACTACAAGTTGAGCATAAATCAAAGGCCTAATTATGTTGCAGAAGAAGAATACATGAAGGAAATTCCCTATGCAAACATTGTAGGCAGTATCATGTATTGTATGGTTTCTACCAGGCCTGATTTGGCATATGCTTTAAGCATCCTATGTAGGTTTATGGTTGAACCAAGAAAAGAGCATTGGAATGCTTTGAAAAGCCTACTGAAGTATTCTATGTTGACTCTGACTATGCAGATTGCAGGGTGTTTGGACACAAGGAAATCTTTGTCAGGATACATATATTCGTCTTATGGAGGAGCTATAAGTTGGAAGTCATTACTTCATAAAGTAGTTGCACTTTCTACTACAGAAGCATAATATATTGCTGCAACTGAGGCAGTGAAGGAAGGTTTATGGTTGAGAGGTTTCTTTGAAGAACTTTTTGAGAAGGTAGAAGAAATCACATTGCATTGTGATAGCCAAAGTGCTTTGTTTCTCATGAGAAATCCCATGTTTCGTGAGAGAACAAAACATATAAACATAAAGCTACACTTCATCGAGAAAGGTCATTGAAGCAGGGAAGATTAAAGCTGTGAAAGTGGCTACTGAAGAAAATCCAGCTGACTCTCTAACTAAACCTTTACCATCCACGAAGTTCCAACATTGTTTGGAGCTTGTACAAGTTAAGACTTGGCAGAAGTGAGGAAGGACAAGAGGGAACTCCTGGCTGCATGTTCTTGAGGAACATGGAAGAGCAGTACGCGTAGTGTGATGATATTATAATCAAGGTGGAGATTTATTAATGTATGGTTCTAATATCTGGATTACACACTATATTCACTATAGTTGCATCACGTGAGAAGCACGTGAGTTTTGAGTTGCCTACTCAGCCATCCTAGTCAGCCATGTGGGTTGTTATACTTGAGCTGATTTGATTGGTGGAAGGAGTGGATGGCTCTCGTGTATTGCTTGGAGAGAAAGTTCTCTATATATAGCAAGGAAGTCTCAAGAAGTGAGGGCATCAATCTGGGGATACACTAAGTGCAGAGAAAAACACTTGTGTGAGGGGTTTAGGGTTTCTGGTAGACCTCGAGCTTGTTTACAGCAGAGATTATAATCTCTGTGATTGTATCTATATTGATCCCAACATATAGTGAATTGGAGCTTGTACTGCTCCCGAGAATGTAGCTCTCACACCGAGATCCGAACCTCGTAAAATTTTCTGTTTCTTCTTCTTTATTTGTTATCTGCAACTGTGTGTTGTGTGTGATCTTGAGAGTGAAGCTGTTATATTAACTCTTGATAGATTAATTATAGGTTTTACAACTTGCTGAACTTCACAACTCATAACAGGTAAGGGAAAAGAAAAAAAAAACAATTGGACTAGATGTGTAAACATAGAAAGATGCAAGGGTAAAAATGAAATAAATGGGACAATAGGGACTGAAATCGAACATAAATTTCAAAAACTGTTTTCCTCTTTCATCCCGAGTTCACAGTACAGTACACAAAACACAGTTGAAATTGGGGAAGAAGAAAAAGAAGAAGAATGGATTTGGAATCAGTGAAGAAGTTCGTGGAGAAAGACGGCGGCGACTATGAATTCACGGTGGATTCGATGCCAGCTAGATTCATTGAGCCAATTGTGATGCAAGGTCTCAAAATCGACCGCATCGAACGCGGCCGCGTTGTTTGTTCCCTCACCGTGCCCCCTCGCCTCCTGGTTTGTTCTCCAATTTCATGTTTTCCCCGATTATATTGCAATCGGACTGATTGATTGATTGATTGCTTGTTTTGGAATTCACTGAAGAATACTGGGAATACGTTGCACGGCGGAGCCACGGCGGCGCTGGTTGACATAGCAGGATCAGCTGTTATTTACACGATGGGTGCTCCTACAACAGGTGTCTCCGTCGAGATCAACGTTTCATACTTGTCTGGCGCTTATGTTGGTGTCAGTCTCTTCTCTATTCACCCTTTTTTTTTTTTTTTTTCTTTTTTTTTCGAATTCTGTGCTGCTAATTTTACTTGTTTACTGCCTTGAGTTTGCTGTACAGGTTTTTTTGGTGTATTAGTAAAACCATTGTTTACCTAACTTGTGATCACCTCACCCAAGTTAACAATTTAATTCTAAAGGTGGATCCTTTCCATGTTTTCCGGCTAAATCCCCACTCTAAGCTCCATTATTTTTCTTCACAAAGCCATTATAAACGTAACTTCGAGTGTTTGTGCATCATCAATGGAGTTATGTAGCTCAGATGTGTGTATGTGTGTGTGTTTGTGTTCAATAACATTTCAATACAGTTATATAGCTCAGTCATCGTGTTTGTGTAGTTGTAATTAGATTGAAATTATAACTAGAAGAATCTTCTCTGTGATTAATTTTCTAGTTAGTTTTCCCTGTGCTTCGTTTCATCTTTGTCGTCAAGTTACTTGCAATCTGTATATTTTATGAGATTCAAGAATTAAATGCACTGACCTGTATCTGCTATATACCTACTTGTATTCAGGAGGAAATCGAGATAGATTCAAAGGCATTACGCGTGGGAAAGTCGGTCGCTGTTGTCAGTGTCGACTTCACAAGTAAAAAGACTGGAAAACTTATTGCTCAGGGTCGTCACACTAAATACCTGCCTGTAGCTACCAGTAAGATGTGAAAATACCCTTGCATTTATGCATTGCCTGTACCACTAGCAAAAATTGTATCCACTAAGAATAAAGAACTATTCTGTTTTCACATCAGGCATATATGAAATCATCTTCTTTAAATCTTCATTTTGATTCATTATTACATATTATATTGCTCATGTATATAATATTGTGCTATATATAAAATTTGGCAGAAATAATCCGAATACAATTCAGTATGTTAGATACATGCAAACACCAATCTGTTCTTGCAAATCTAACCTACAGCTTCAAGTTTTGCATATCCTTACAGAGGCTTCTTCAGTGGGGGTGGGGGGTAATTGCTATGACAAAATTGGATTAAAAATCAAAGGGAAAATCGGAGTAGACAAATCCAATTTAGGTCTGCGAGTTGCTTCCTTTACTATTATTATCTGCAACCCCTAATCCAAACGCTTCCCCCAAATCAACATTAGTCCTCATTGTTCTCCTCCCAATCCCTCCGTTTCCTTTTCTCATCATCGCTGCAAATTCCCCATAATCTATCTGTCCATCCTGCATTCACATTAACATTTTTTTTGTCTTAAAACGAACCCGATTTCTTGAATTAAAAAGACGTGGAAAATTAATTAGTAGACGAGATACTACTTACGTTATCTTGATCAATCTCTCTGATCATCTCATCTAAATGAAGCTCGCTCAGACCAAAATCTTTACAGGCTTGTTGAAGCTCATCAATGGTAATATAACCACTACCATCTTTATCAAAGAAGGCGAAAGCCGAGACAAGATTCTCCTCTCTCTCTAACTTGTTCAAGTGCACAGTGGCTGCAAGAAACTCCCCGTAATCTATTGTCCCACTGTTGTCAATGTCAGCCTGCCAGTACAAGGAAAGGAAACCACTCTTTATATTTTCAGACAAGTTTCAGAGGGTAAAATACGTAATTTGTGTGGGTCTTTCTTAGAGATTTTCTCTTACCGCGTCCATAAGATCTTTTATCTCGGACTCCATCAGCTCAGAGCCCACTCGCTTTAAACCCTCTTTGAGCTCGTCGAAAGTTATGCTTCCACTATCGTCTGTATCTATCATTTTGAACAGCTCTTTTAGACCACCGATTTCCTCTTCAGATAATCTCTCCGCAATCACCTACAAAACGAATCGCGTTAATAAATTATTCCAAAAAAAACAAACGTCACCAAAAAGATCATACAGTGTAGGTCAGACTTCATGGATATGAACACAAGTCAGACTTATAATTAAATCATATTATCTCATCAAGAAACATACTATATATAGATGCCAACATATGAAAAAAAAAATCATTAAAGGACAGCATATATTCTTACACGTAAAGCCATCTTCTTAAGTTTGTTCATAGCAGAGAACTGCTTGAGGCGTGATAAAACTGCAGAATCGAGAGGTCTATCTGGAGCCATTGTGTCATCAACAATCCACGGATGACCTGGCACAGAAACGAAAACAGAACAAAATTTCATTTTGCCAAACTGCAATGATCAATTGTTTCAAAAATGAAGTGCTTCAAATATTATTGCCATAAAAACTTTCTTACACAGAACTTCATGTGCAGTTAATCGTGTCTTGGGATTTCTATCGAGCATCTTTCTTAGCAAATCCTTGGCGACATCCGAAATCATAGGCCATGGCTCAGAATCAAAGTCCAAAGCTCCTCGTAATATCTGTCGGAATATTCCCATCTCAGTTTCTGCAGTCACAAAAAAAAAAAAGAAAAAAATTTACAAGATTCCAATTGAAAAATAGTGAATAAATTAGGGGAAGAAGATATAATATATATATATACCAGCCCAAAAAGGAGGAACGCCACTGAGTAAAATATATAAGATAACTCCAGCACTCCACACATCTGCCTCAGGTCCATAGTGCTTGCGCAAAACCTCAGGTGCAACATAATAAGGACTCCCCACAACATCCGAGAAACTTTCGTCTGAAAATACGAAGCAATTCCAAATTAGAAATAAAAAAGATTAACAAGTACAAACGTGTGTGCTATGCGAGATTAAATAAACTTGCATGTTCACTTACTTGTTAAAAGCAAAAACGTGAAACAACAACTTAAGAATAAGAAACACATGCTCTAAAACACAACAAAAGCAAGGGCATGTGAAGAAAACATTCCCCTTGCACAAATAGCTAAACATGATAAGGTAAAATACATAAATTAGGTTCAAAACTATGCATTTTCAGAGGCTGATAAGATATACTAAGTATATTAATCAGAAGAAAAAAAATTAAAAAAAATAAAGTAATGAACAAGAACAATGTTCCTTGTCCAACATATTAAAGAAAGAAACAACAATATCAACAAAAACTCGTTAGGTGCACAATTAATGGTAGAAAAAGCATACACTAAAAGTTCAAAAGCACTAATGGCAGGAAGAATAACAGGGCAATCAAGCCACCTACCATACCGAAGCAAATAAAAATAATACGTCAAATTCCGATTTCTAAAACAACATACTGCATTCATCAACAAATGAAGCCTCTGTTTCCATAGTAACATCACAATCATTGATATAAAACAAATAAAGATAACGACCACATTGTACAACCCAAGAAAAATCAAGAAAATACCGAAAAACACCCAAAACACCACTAACACGCATATACAAGCAACTAATCGAAATACATATCGCAAAAAAACACTGAAAATAGAAAATGACCTGGTTTGTAGAATACGGATAGGCCGAAATCGGTGGCCTTAAGAGCAGAATCCTCATCAGCACTAATAAACAAGAAATTCTCGGGTTTCAAATCCCTATGCATAACACCTAAAGAATGACAAGCCTCGACAACACCGACAATCGTCTTGATCAATTTAGCAGCTTCCCTTTCACTATAATGCCCCTTCTGAACAATCCTATCAAACAGCTCCCCACCAGCACACAACTCCATCACTATGTGCACAAACAAACTATCCTCGTAAGTACCCTTTATTCTCACTACATTTGGGTGTTCCGACAAATGGTGCATTATCTGAATCTCCCTCCAAACATCCTCGTAATCCTCAACACAGATCAATTTCTTTTTGGGTATAGACTTACAGGCGTAGGGTATGCCGGTCGATTTCTCAGTGCAGAGGAAGGTGATCCCGAATTGGCCTTGGCCGAGCTTTTTGCCGATGGAGTAGAGGCTTTTCAGAGATGGGGTTCTGTATGGGAGAACCCATGTGGGTTTTTGTGGGTGCTGTGTGAAAAATGTTGGTTTCTTGATCTCTGGTGTCGGCTTTTGTTGTGCTTTGTTTTTTTGATCTTCGTTTTGGTTTTCATCTGTGGGTTTCTTATGGCTGTGCGACGACGGAGATGGAGTTGACGACGACATGGTTTGGTGGTGGGTTTTTTATGGGTTTTCCGGCGGCCGTGAATCTTGAAATTGGATTTTGATTGCGGGGTGAAGAAGACTGAAAGAAAGAGAGAGAGAGAGAGAGAGAGAGAGAGAGAAATGAGAGATTAAATCTTGACTTGTATTTTTTATTTTTATTTTATCTTAAATAGTTATTATTTTACCTGCAAATCGGTGTCTAGATTTTCTCTCTATCTAGATTCACTCCACCTGCTGTTTTTATTTTTCTTGATTTTCTTTTTTCATTTTATTATTTAAATACTATACTTGATAAATAGTAGATCTCGTGACCCTCATTTTGTAATGATTATTATTTAATGTTGGCGCCAGATTTCCACGAAGGAAGAAATCCGCCTCACTTGGGAAGTAAAGATTGGCTAAAGATTTGTTCCCATGTTTATTTTGGAAATTTAGAGTCCTACCTTTGTAATACTTTAGGACTTAGATTTATTTCCTAGTACTTCATTCTTGTTAGGAATCTTTTATGGCTATCTAGATTAGAACTAGATATTGACTAGGATTCTGTTTCCTAGTTATTCGATTCCTTTGGAAGACAGGTCTTTGGAGGCCCATCTCACGCCTATATAAGGCTCCTCACCTCACAAAGACCGTGACACTTTTTTTTGGGAGAAAAATCACTCCGTTGCTTTGAAGAATCGCTGAAACGTTCTGCTGAACAGAACTGTGCCATCGTTGGATGTGTCAACTTATACAGATTGGCTGTATAGATCTCTTGGGAGATCAACCGCGTCACTGAAGGGAGTTCAGGCCAGAAAGGAGTTCTAGGCACGCGGTGTGGAGCTGCTGTTGGAAGAAACACGAAGTTCGAGTTGTGTACAAGAACGGCATATTACATAAAGAGGGAGTCTTTAGTGTTTTTAATAAGTCCTATTAATGTACATTGTAAATCTGAACTAGTGAAATCGTGTTTGCAGGTCCACGTGGATGTAGGGCACAATTGTGTCTGAACCACATTAATTCTTGTGTTCTGTTTATTTACTTTAAGTAGAATATAACTGTGCCAACACAAGATTTACAGTTGTAACTAAATACTGTTTCCACAACTTAACTGTTACAACTTAGATCAACTGATTTCTATAGGCATATAAATCAACAATTGGCATCAAGAGCCTCTCACTAGATATACATAGTGTGTGATTTTGGGAATTTGATTTATTTGCCATTTATTATTCGTAGGTACTATGAGTTCTCATATGGAAGGAGGTTCCACGACTCGCCCACCACTACTCACGGGAACCAACTACTCCTATTGGAAGACTAAGATGAAGATGTTCATAAAATCAATGGATGAAGATGCATGGCGAACAGTGTTAACTGGATGGAAGCGACCCGTTGCCACAGATGAGAAAGGGATTGAAACTGAGAAGCATGAGAAAGACTGGAGCAAAGCCGAACAAATTGCAGCAAACATGAATTCCAAGGCCTTGAATGCTATATTCAATGGAATTGATATCAATCAATTCAAGATAATCTCTGCGTGTGAGTGTGCTAAAGAAGCATGGGAGAAACTCCAAACAGCTTACGAGGGAACTGCTTCAGTCAGACTGTCCAAACTTCAAATGCTTGCCACCCGGTTTGAAGATCTTCGTATGGAAGAAAATGAGACCGTGAGCGAATTCAACTCCAAATTATGTGACATATCAAACGAAGCTCATGGACTCGGTGAAACTTATCCTGAAGTTAAACTTGTACGAAAAGTGCTCAGATCCATGCCAGACAGATTCGCGTACAAGATCACTGCCATAGAGGAAGCAAGTGACGTGGACTCATTACGACTTGAGGATCTGATTGGAAATCTACAAACTTTTGAAAACAAGTTGAACATCAGCAGAATGGACAAGGAAAGGAAAATTGCCCTGCAGTCTGTATCAGACACCACAACATCTGTGCCTACTGCTCCTATGTCAGCACTTGAAGTCAAGCTCACAAAATCCATGTCCTTAATAGCAAAAAATTTCGGGAGATTCATCAAGAGAAATGGACAGCCTACAAACTTTGAGAGAAAACCCAGAACCTCTACAGACAAGCCAGAGGTCAAGAAGGGAATTCGATGTAGAGAATGTCATGGTTATGGTCATATCCAAGCAGAATGTGCTAACACTCTGAAAAAACAAGGAAAATCACTTGCCACAACTTGGAGTGATGACACCTCAGAGTCTGATGATGAAAGTGAAGCTAGTGACGATGATACAAACAATGATTTCTGTGGAACTTGCAGAATCACAGAAGCCACACTTGAGGACATCACATGCACAGAACCGCCACATCTCAGGTATGTCACACAGGAAAATGAAAATTATGAAAATCTAAATATGTCTTTTCTGTCCACAGGAAGTGACGAATCAGAAGATGAAAGTGAAGAGTCCATCCAACAATTTCAAAAACAATTGGATGATCTCCTGAAGCAATGTCATGAAGTTCGTAATGAAAATAAACTCCTGAAAGAAAGAATCAAAGAACAAGAGGAAGAAAACAAAGGAGTTGTCACAAAACTGAATGACAGGATTGATGAACTAGAGATGGAGATTGAAGTCTTTGAAGTGGAACAGGACTTTGCACAAAGAGACATCGACAATCTCAAAGATTTGTTGAAATATTGGCAGGACTATGATGGTGAAAGAGCAAAAAGAATGAGGAAAAATCTTTTTCCAAAAGTGCATGCTAATGATCACCAAGATGTTACACAGCCTGTTAGCACAATGTTTGATGCTACTGTCAGTAAGTTAAATCGCACTGCATTTCTTCCCTCAAATAGATTAGATGAAATCATAAATGCTCATCCTTCCAATTCCAAAAGAATTGGGTTAGGGTATACTGATGGACAATCTAGTGCTAACACTGGGTCAAACCATAAAATCAGATTTGTCAATTCAACATCTTCTTGTGTGAATTACCAAACCCATCCTACTAAGTTTATTCCTATCTGTCACTTCTGTCACAAAATAGGGCATGTCAGGCCTAAATGCTTTAAAAGATGGAAATTGATAAATAAACAGTTAGCATATCAGACATCCAAATCCGCTGCGTGGGTTACTTACTCTCAAAGTAACAACTCTCATAAACAAAGGATGACAAATGATAGTACTAACTGCTGGTCTGCTATTTTATCTTTAAATGCATGTGCTACTAACTCTTGGTATTTTGACAGTGGATGCTCCAAACACATGACAGGTGAAAGGAATTTCTTATCAAATCTACATAACATGTCTAGTGGACAGGTTACTTTTGGAGATGGAAATAAGGCTTATGTAAAGGGAAAGGGAGACTTAGATGTTGGAGGATTGCCAAACTTGAACAATGTTCTGTATGTGGAAGGTTTGAAATCAAATCTTCTGAGTGTAAGTCAGTTGTGTGATCTATACGACTCTGTATTGTTCACAAAGCGTAAGTGTGAAGTATTTGATGAAAGCAAAAATTGTGTTTTAACCGGATACAGGTCATCAGACAATTGCTACAAAATTGATCAGATTGACAAATCGGATCAATGTCATCACACTTCTTCTGATCTCACTGATCTCTGGCATCGGAAACTAGGTCATTTAAATTTTCATGATCTAATTCGTCTTGTTAATACAGGTTGTGTGAAAGGAATACCACAACTGAAGACTGACACACCAGAGTCATGTGGTGACTGTCCTCTGGGAAAACAAGTACGCACATCTCACAAGAACACAGATCGTGCAGGGACCAGCAGGACCCTGGAACTCATTCACATGGACTTAATGGGACCAATGCAAACCGAGAGCATTGGTGGAAAAAGGTATGTTCTAGTTTGTGTTGATGATTTCTCAAGGTTTACTTGGGTACGTTTCATCAGGGAAAAGTCAGATACCTTCTATGAGTTCAAAACTCTGTGCAAGAAATTGCGAATTGAAAAATTCAGCAATATTGGAAGAATTCGAAGCGATCATGGGAGAGAATTTGAAAACTCTTCATTCACAAAATTTTGTGATAAACACGGTATCTCCCACGAATTCTCAGCACCAAAGACACCACAGCAGAATGGTGTGGTAGAAAGAAAGAACAGAACTCTTCAAGAAATGACTCGCGTAATGCTCATCTCAGCAAGAGTGGCCACAAAGTTCTGGGCTGAAGCTATGAGCACTGCCTGCTACACCATAAACCGTGTACACCTCAGACCAGGTACAAAGAAAACTCCATATGAAGTGTGGAAAGGTAAGAAACCGAACTTAAGTTACTTTCATGTCTTTGGGTGTGAATGCTACGATAGAGAACAACTCGGTAAGTTCTCTGCAAGAGGAGACAAAGGTACCTTTCTTGGTTATTCCTTAAACAGCAGGGCATATCGCGTTTATAATGAACGTACAATGACTGTTATGGAATCCATTAATGTAACCTTTAACGAAGTTTTATCTGCAGGAATGGATGAGGAAGACTCTAATCCTGGAAAAACCATTGTACCAGTACAAACGCCAGTCATCAGCACAGAGGAAGTGACGGCAGTGAAAGAAAGCACAGAAGGAGTGACAACAGTGAAGGAAAACACAGAAGAAAGAAAAAGACCATCAAAACGAGTTGTAAAGAATCATCCTTCTGAACAGGTGATAGGAGAAGTTGATGAAGGTATGAAAACTCGAAATAAGCCCAAAGTTGATTACCAAGAAATGGTCAGGTATGTGTGTTATACTTCTACTATAGAACCAAAAAACATCAAAGAAGCAATTCTTGATGAATATTGGGTACAAGCTATGCAAGAGGAACTTGAGCAGTTCACTCGACATGAAGTGTGGGAACTTGTTCCACGACCCGACCAGGTAAACGTTATAGGTACAAAATGGGTGTTCAAAAACAAAACGGACGAACTTGGTAATATAACTCGCAACAAAGCTCGTCTTGTTGCTCAAGGATACACCCAAATTGAAGGAGTAGATTTTGATGAAACATTCGCTCCGGTAGCTCGTCTTGAGTCAATACGTCTTTTACTCTCAGTTGCTTGTGCTTTAAAGTTTAAACTCTTCCAAATGGATGTAAAAAGTGCGTTTTTAAATGGTCTTTTAAATGAAGAAGTGTACGTCGAACAACCAAAAGGTTTTCAAGATCCACTCAAGCCTCAACACCTCTATAAACTTAAAAAGGCCCTATACGGTCTCAAACAAGCCCCTAGGGCTTGGTATGAGCGACTTACGACCTTTCTAGTTGAAAAAGGATATAGAAGAGGTGGGGTAGACAAAACACTATTTGTCAAAAATTTTAAAAACGAAATCCTTTTGGCTCAAATCTATGTGGACGATATTGTTTTTGGGTCTACATCTGACCACAAGAAAGATGAATTTATCTCTCAAATGTCAAACGAATTTGAAATGAGTATGGTTGGAGAGCTAACTTACTTTCTTGGCTTGCAGGTAAAGCAGATGAAGGATGGAATTTTCATCACACAAAGCAAGTATGCCAAGAATCTGGTAAGTAAATTTGGGTTAGATAATGCAAAGCCTCTAAAAACTCCGATGAGTCCTACTGAAAAGTTGGGACGCGACTGTGAGGGCACAGACGTGGATCCCACATTATACAGGAGTATGATTGGAAGTTTACTTTATCTTACTGCTAGCAGACCTGACATTTGTTTCAGTGTAGGAGTATGTGCTAGGTACCAATCAAATCCTAAAGAAAGTCATTTAAGTGCAGTCAAACGCATCATACGATACGTGAGTGGAACTCTTGAACTAGGGATATGGTACTCGAAAGATACTAATACTTGTCTTGCAGGATATAGTGATGCTGACTGGGCAGGAGATGTGGATGACAGAAAAAGTACTACTGGAGGCTGTTTCTACATGGGAAACAACCTAGTATCTTGGTACAGTAAGAAACAAAACTGCATCTCTTTATCAACAGCTGAATCTGAGTACATAGCTGCAGGTAGCTGTTGCACTCAACTTCTTTGGATGCAACATATGTTGAATGACTATGGCTTTCATGAAAAACTCCTTCATATATTCTGCGATAATGAAAGTGCCATAAATATCTCAAAAAACCCGGTCCAGCATTCTAGAACCAAACACATAGATCTTCGACACCATTTCATCAGGCAATTAGTTGAGCAGAAACGTGTGACTATAGATTATGTGTCCACAGACAATCAATTAGCTGATATTTTTACAAAGCCCCTTGATTTCCTTAGGTTTGATTCCTTGCGTAAAGCGCTTGGGATTTGCCATGTGCAAAACTGAATTTTCTATGATAAGTGCAATTAGAGTTTGTGTCCGGATTGCACTTGAATTCTTTAATCGGACATTATATGTGTCACCTACAAATGTGACATCACTGTTCTTGGACTAGGAATGATTGGAGGTTCATTTTGACTAATTGTTTGTGTGTTAGTTTTTGTGAATTAATTTTTGTTTCCACAGACAACCATGATAGAAGTGTGCTGCCCCCTCTATCGGGAGTGATCAATGACTATGACCTCATTCATCTCAAAGATCATACCTCTATTGGGAGAATTATGCTACCGCATATGCATCTCTGACTTCTATTTAAAAGCTATGTGGATTCTTAAGAAGGTTGCCCTCCTAATGTCTGCTTGAACATCATATCAACAAAAAAAAGGGAGGAGAAGAAAAATTAGTTCATACTCAAAAAAAAACAAAAAAAAAAAAAAAAAAAAAAAAAAAAAAAAAAAAAAAGAGGAGAGGTTGGGATGATATTCAAGCATATATTAGGAAATTCTTCTTGAAGTACACGATCGAATTGCTGTGCTAATCGCATACGCATTCATAACCCTTAAAAATTACCTAAATTATGATTTCTTGAGTATGGTTATGGGGTTATAGTTATATCGTGCATCCAAGAGCTTGTTTGGTGGCCTTCTATTGTGATTCTCTTTAAGATTATCTAATTAATTCATGAAAACCAAACCCCTCAATTTTTAGTCTTGTGATCATCTTGATTTTCTTTTCCTTAAAAATTTTTGTTTAAAATTTTTAAAATTTTTGTTTTGGGCTTTGTGAATTTTTGGCTCTAGTTGTCTCTGGCCACGTGGCTATAGCCATGTCATCTGCCTTCTTTCTTTTCTGATGTTTCGTGTGGAGAATATCTTGCTTGTTATTGGTGGCGGATTTTGTGGGATCTTATTCTGATTTGAAAATATCCAGTATCCGAAGAGTCCTCTCTTTTTCTGCCTATTTTCTCGGTCCCTGTGCTTTAAATATCCGCCTCTTTTAGGGTTTGCCTCTCACACTTTATTCTTCCTCTTCTTTTCTTCCGCCGTTCCTTTTTATTTTCTTTTTTTTTTCTTTCTGTGTTCTCTATTCACCATGGGCAAGAATCGATCTGCTGAGGGCTCCAAGAAGCGACGCCACACTCCATCTGCCTCGCCCGCTGAGAAGAAGTCCAGAAAATCCTCAAAGAAAGTCCGTCCTACTGTTGTGGATGTCTCTCCTGTTCCTGTCACCACAGATCTGGACCCCGTTTCTACTCCAGTGGCTTCCCCTTCACCAAGTCTCAAGACTAGTGATGTGCCTGACCATGTTGACACCGGCGTGACTGCTCTTGACGGTGATAGCCTCTCTGCAACCCCACAAGATGATCTGCCCTCAGATCCAGAGGTTACCCCCCGCCATGTTGAGTTTCCTGTTCAACTCCGCCGCTCTAATCGAAAACACGAAGGCCCATCTGTCTCCACTCCTGCCTCCGTGTCTGAAGGTCAACAATCCTCTTCTTCTGAGCCTATTCCTGAGGATGACCCTCTGCGTTCTGAATCCTCTGATTCATCTGTGGGCTCTCAACTCTCTGCTGGTAATTGCTTCTCAAACCTCTTTTATTCCGCTCTTGCTAAAGAAAATTGGGATAGTATGAGTAAGCGTGCGTGCTCTCCTGAGCGTGTTTTGTCTAGGGCTGTGTTAGCTTTGTCTGGGATTTTCCGTCTTCTTAAATCTCAAGGGTTGTTGGGCACTATTGTGAGTGCACAACCTTTCGAAAGGTCTGCCATTGTTGAGTTTTATGCAAATTTGTCTGATCGTTTTTCTGTTGAGGGGTCTCGTGGGTATGGGAAAGTGTATGTGAGGGGTTCCTTCTTTTCTGTGACTCCTGCCTTGATCAATGAGTTTTATAAATGTCCAAACGAGGTGTCTCACAAACCCTCTGTTTCAAAAGATTCTATGGCCTCTGTTCTCACTGGCAAAGTGTTAAAGAAATGGCCCGGTCCGAAATCCTCTTTTCATGTTTCTAAGCTGACTCAGCTTTATTCGGTCCTGTTTAAGATAGGCATTTCAAATTGGTTTCCCACTACTCACAATGCTACTCTCAATCCAACCCAAGCTGAGTTCTTATGGTGCATCACTCACGACCTCAAGATCAATATTGGTGAACTGATTTTCAATCAGATTGGTGCGTTAGCCAATTCCCGCACTGAGCGTGAGCATTTGCCATTTCCTTCTCTGATCTATCAGCTTCTGATCAAACAAGGCCTGCCTACTCGTGATGCCACCCTGTTGGACCCACCTGGCCGTCCAATTACTATCCACGGTAAGGTCCTCTCTGAACATTTTGCTGATCTGCCTCCTGTCGATCCTTCTGTTGTTCAGACAGTCCCTCGTGCGAAGAAGGCTCCAATTGTCTCTGCCTCTATTCCGCCGCCGGTTGATGTGGTCACCAAGGATGAGCTCACTCGTTTTCAGGAGTCTATCCAGGCTCAGCTCGCTCAAGGGTTTGCCTCTATTCAGCATCAGCTGCTTAGGACTTTGGCACATTCTGGTCAGAAAGGGGGAGTAGCAACAACTCCAACTCCTGCGGCTTCCACCAAGACCAAAGATAAAGGCAAAAAGCAGGCATCCCTCCTCACTCCTCCACAGCCCAGCTCTCGTGATGATGATGATTTGTTCTCTGGCTTTAGTTACTAAAGCAGAGATTTATGTTTTTCGTTTTCATGTTTTTTTTCTTAAAAACTATCTGCTATTACTTCTGGTCTGTAATAGCTAGTATTATTTTCTTTTTGCATCTTTGACTCTATATGTTATCTCTTTATCTGCATTGATAACTACTTTTTGAGTTAATTTTGGAGTGATTCTATATCTCTTTTATTTGTCTCACTGCAGGAAATACTTAAAGTAGCACTGCTACTGTGCTAACAGTATGTGATGTTATGTGCTAACAGTCTGTGATGCAGGGGGAGTGCTAACAGTCTGTGATGCAGGGGGAGTCTTTTCTCTTTCCGTCTTATCTGCAGGGGGAGTTTTTGTTAAACATGGGTTCTGACCAAATCTATGCCAAAGGGGGAGATTGTTGGCGCCAGATTTCCACGAAGGAAGAAATCCGCCTCACTTGGGAAGTAAAGATTGGCTAAAGATTTGTTCCCATGTTTATTTTGGAAATTTAGAGTCCTACCTTTGTAATACTTTAGGACTTAGATTTATTTCCTAGTACTTCATTCTTGTTAGGAATCTTTTATGGCTATCTAGATTAGAACTAGATATTGACTAGGATTTTGTTTCCTAGTTATTCGATTCCTTTGGAAGACAGGTCTTTGGAGGCCCATCTCACGCCTATATAAGGCTCCTCACCTCACAAAGACCGTGACACTTTTTTTTGGGAGAAAAATCACTCCGTTGCTTTGAAGAATCGCTGAAACGTTCTGCTGAACAGAACTGTGCCATCGTTGGATGTGTCAACTTATACAGATTGGCTGTATAGATCTCTTGGGAGATCAACCGCGTCACTGAAGGGAGTTCAGGCCAGAAAGGAGTTCTAGGCACGCGGTGTGGAGCTGCTGTTGGAAGAAACACGAAGTTCGAGTTGTGTACAAGAACGGCATATTACATAAAGAGGGAGTCTTTAGTGTTTTTAATAAGTCCTATTAATGTACATTGTAAATCTGAACTAGTGAAATCGTGTTTGCAGGTCCACGTGGATGTAGGGCACAATTGTGTCTGAACCACATTAATTCTTGTGTTCTGTTTATTTACTTTAAGTAGAATATAACTGTGCCAACACAAGATTTACAGTTGTAACTAAATACTGTTTCCACAACTTAACTGTTACAACTTAGATCAACTGATTTCTATAGGCATATAAATCAACATTTAATAAAAAGTAAAAACATATAGATCTTGTAACCCTCTCACATTACTTAATTAATTATTTTTATTTTATTCAATTAGTGTGTAAAATAATAGAATGGATCAAACCATGCATATATATATTTAATTGGGCAAAAGGTGCAATGCTTCTTTTCCTTTTCTATTGAAGTGTATGTTATATATTAATGCATGGGCTAATAACATCTAATGGTTATATTTTGGAAAGCAAATCCAAACAAAATCGATTTATACTGGGTGAATTTGAACCGTAGTTCTACACATAATCACTCACACACCAATGTTTATGTGTGTGCTTAGTGGATAGTAATTTAACCAAATCTACTGTTCAAAATCACCTGGTGTAAATAGCCGGATGTAGTATTTAACTTCGCATGCGGTGTATATGTCATGTAAAATTGATTTTATTTGTTAAAATTGTTTCTTAATTAACAAGAAAGTTCAAAATAAAGTTATGATTTTATGAATTGAATTATTGATACATCAATTATTTGAAACTTGAAAGTTTTGTCATTTTCACGTGTTTCCTAGTGAAGAGATATTTTGTCCCCAAAAAATTAATTAATTTGTGAAAATAAAAGATTGAATAATAATTTGGACGGAAGGCAAAGGCGTTAGTTGCATAGAGGAGTGTCACCACAACTTCTACATCCACTCAACGTTTACATTTTTCATTATTAATTAAATAAATAAATAAAAATTAGAGGCAAATAATTTCCCACGAATATAATCTGATGAACAGAATCTTCTTCTTCTTCTTCACCTCTTCTTCCCCAATTATCTTCTTATGCTCAAACTAACTGACTTCATCATAATTAGGCAACTCCCCTCTGATTTCTATACACAATGTCAACTTCATGCTCCACTTTGCCCAATCCTCTCAAGTTTGATTTCTCAAGACCTCATCATCATAATCACAGTAAGCTCTATTTTTTTTTTTCTTTTTTTTATTTTGGGGGCAGCAATTTGTCGATTTTTTTATTTTAATTTGAAAATCTAAATTTTTGGTTTGAAATGGAATTCGAAAATGTGAAGGGAGCAGCAGCATATGTGGTTTTAGCAGGAGGGATTTTGCGTTTAAAGGAATTGTTGTTGCTGGAGCTTCGGCTATGGCTTCTACTGTTGCTGCAGAACCCTCAAAATCACAAGGCACATTTCTCTGCTTCATTCATTCATTCATTTTATTTATTTCTGGATTTTGTGCTAGCTAGTTAATTAATATTTATCTCACCCTTAGGTGGTTTGGAGAAATTAGTGTTTAAACCAGAGGGGTATAATTACTGGACGTGGAGAGATCGAAAAATACATTACGTAGTCCAAGGGGAGGGTTCCCCCATTGTTCTTATTCATGGTTTTGGGGCTTCTGCTTTTCATTGGAGGTTCGTTGTCTCTTCGATTACAACTAATTCTGAATTTTGTAAAACCTAATATTTGAAGGATATGATCACCTGTGTCATGATTCACTCTTGTTTAGGTACAACATACCCGAGCTGGCAAAAAAGTATAAGGTCTACGCAGTAGATTTGCTAGGGTTTGGATGGAGCGAGAAGGCCCTTATTGACTACGATGCCCTTGTATGGAGAGATCAAGTTGTCGATTTCGTCAAGGAGATTGTTAAAGAACCTGCTGTTTTAGTCGGAAATAGGCATGTCATAATTTCCCTTTTCTCTACTTATAATCTCATGCTGTAATCCTATATATACATATGTGTATATATGTTTTCATGAATTGCATTCCATAATTGATGTTTCAGTTTAGGGGGATTTACTGCTTTGATAGCTGCAGAATCGCTGCAGGATCAAGTTAAAGGTGTTGTATTACTAAACAGTGCTGGACAATTCGGTGACGCCATGCCTTCACCTAACGAGTCCGAAGAAAACGTCTTGCAAAAGTATATTCTGAAGCCACTCAAAGATATTTTTCAACGCGCGGTACTCGGGTTTTTGTTTTGGCAAGCCAAGCAACCAGCTCGTGTCGAGTCTGTCTTGAAAAGTGTACGTGTTACTTCATTGGAGCTAATACAACCTTAAAACCTTGTCTTTTTTTTTTTCTTTTTGGGCGTAGTACGTATTTGTTCTGCCTTCTCTGGTAAATAAATACAAGTCTTCTTCGTGCAATTTATTAACGAAGATTGAAGATTGCTAACTGTAGAACGTAATCTGTTTTACGCGATACAACATAATATAGAAAAACTCGAATTATTGCTATATCTGCTGATATAGTGAGACATAACAACAATAAGACAATATTTCTTTCCTTTTCTTGTTTAATAAAATTTCAATCTCTATTTATTCAGGTATATACTAACTCTTCGAATGTGGACGACTATCTCATCGAATCCATTACAAAGCCTGCAGATGACCCAAATGCTGGGGAAGTTTATTACAGGTATATATACTCGGATTGTTTGAACTCGATTTATTACATTGATTTTTCAAATATATATGCATGTATGATATATATATATATATGTGTGTGTCAAATGTTGCCCTTGTTTTGCATTTTCTGGACTAAATTTACCACATATCTCGGAATAAGTTATTGGGTCGAACTATTTAATATGCAGATTAATGACAAGATTTATGTCGAATCAAAGAAAGTACACGCTCGACAGTGTACTGAGCCAACTATCTTGCCCGTTGCTACTAGTATGGGGTGAGTTGGATCCATGGATGGGTCCCGCTAAAGCTGTTCGAATAAAAGAATTCTATCCAAACAGTTCGATAGTAAATCTACAGGCAGGGCACTGTCCGCACGATGAAGTTCCAGAGCTTGTGAATAAGGCCTTGTTGGATTGGCTCTCAATTTTACCTCAAGCTTTATGAACCAAATTATTGGTTGGTAACATATTTGTTTAGTTCATATACCAAGCTAAGTCTTGGCTTTCGCCATTGATGAGCATCACGTCACGTGTGTACGTCTGCAATTTGTGATCATCATATTACATATATATATATATATATGATTTTTGTTGTGAAGTGATGATTATTTAATATTTACCAAGACTCCATTTTTATTTCCACATACGTACGAGAAACAAAATTTCTTGCGTGGCTTACAATTCTCTTCATATGTAATTTCCCCAAGTCATGAACCTGATCCATATTGAACTATAAATATGACGTCAGAAGTGTGACGTCACCTTTTGATTTTGGTTTGACTTGACTTTGTTACAAGTCTTCTTGTTTTATGGGTCTTGATAGATTTGGGCCCATAATCATATACAGTTAAACTTTATAAATTAATACAGTTAGAACTATCAAAATTTCATTAATTTAGTAAAATACTAACTTATCAATAAATTAATAATTATTAATTTATATATTAATTAATAATTTATTAATTTATGAAATTATTTTTATTATTATTTTCAATATATACATTCTTTTAACTGTTTACGTGTATATTATTCATTGTCCATTAGTTCAATGCACTATAGAGATCGTTTCACGAACGGAAGCTCTTAAAGCAGCAACGGTATTGAACAATTTCATGTTGAGTTATGCAAAAGTTATACCAAAAGTTCTAACCATATTAAGAAAAGTGAGGCACGAGATTGATGGTAATGTGAGAGCTTCAACAAGAAACAAACGGCAATTAAATTATATTTTATTAAACCTTCATAGATCTATAAAATATATATTGTACCATGTAATTTAAGAATTAGTTTTATGAATTATTAATTTATATATTATATAAGGCTTCTTAAAATTTTTGAATGTGCATTATCTTATAAATTTAATGAAATATTAATTTAGCACGTTGTCCCCGAGTCGGGATCGGAAAAATGTATTATTTAAGCGATGTTATTAATTTATCAGGTATAAATTTATCGAGGTTCTACTGTATAATTTTGTTGCAAGAACGCTCCATTGTATTATAATAGTCATTTTGATTTGGGAACAAGATTAATGTTGTGTTTGCGAAAACTTATTTAAAAGTAAAAGTTTGTGATTGTGATTTAAATTGGTTTTAAGTGTTTATTTCTAGAAGTTGGAGATGTTTGTAAATATGTTTGAAAATAAACTTAAATTAAAAAAGTCGGTTCATGGTCAGTGGCGGAGCTACGTGGAGTTGTGGGTGGGCTGAAGCCCACCCTGATTTTTTATTTTTTTTCAATATTTTAATGCTAATTATGTAATCATAATCCAATTTAAGTAGCCCACCCAAGAAATTTGTAATGTAGTTTAAAGAGCTCCAATAATTATATTTTGGACAATATACAATTTAATTTATAGAATTTAATTAAAATATACAAATTTCTATTTATTTTGTTCTATATTTTCGAAAAAAACTCTTAAAAAAATTTAGGGGCTCTACCTCCGAACCCCCCATAAAATTTTAGCCCACCTTGTCCACAAATCCTGGCTCCGCCACTGTTAATGGTTGCTTTTAAAATAACAACTTAAAACAGTTTATCTCAAGAGAATAAAAAACAAGAGTCAATTTTGTAAAGACCTTGAAATAAATTATGATGAGCCCAAAAAAAAGCTTGTAATCTATTTTAAAAATTTTGTTGCAAACACCACCAAAGTATGGATACAATAAAACCAAGAAATAAATGTTAAGTTTCTTATATAGATTATAGTATTCAAATATTAATCAACAAGTAAAGAAAAGAATAATAAATAATAGTAATACCGAGTGAGTCTTCTTTAGCACATAATAATAAATAACAAACTGGGCAATTGTTCAAAAAAAAATAAAAAAAAAAAAACTAACTGAGGAAAATTAGTTGGGAAAGAAGTCTTCCCGTGTTCAAATTTGTACAAAAAAAAATATATATATATATATATATATATGAAAATCGAAGTTTCATGGAACCGGCCACCTAATAATAATACCAGTGGTTGTTTCCATGTTTAGATAAAGGTTACCCGTTCAATTTTCCGGTACAAATACGCGTTTTCTCTTTCCCCCCAATTGTGTATTTAATAGAGAATTAAACAAACAGGTTTTAGAATCACAATTCAATTCAGATTTCAGAGTCACAAATTCTTCTTCTTCTTCTTCTTTTTTGTTTCAAACAACTCAGAGATACACATAACGACATTAATTTAGTAGTAAATAATGGGGAATTGCTTTTCCGATATAGAGGGCGGTCAGCAGGCTGTCGGTGGTAGGGCTCAGGCCACAACATCCGCCGCCGCCGCCGCCGGCGATGGACCCAACGACGCCGTTGACTATTTCTTCAGGGCTAGAGGTGAACAAGCCCTTTTCACCCCAATCCAGGTTACTAAAAATACAATTTCTTGCTTTTTGTACCTATGTTGGTGGTGTGGTGGGGTCTTTGTTTTTTTTTTTTTTTTGGTTGCCTATTGATTTCATAGTCAACTCCTAATCCTCTATTTTGACTTTTGTATTCCCATTTAAATAATCTTTTCTACTTTTTAACTCATCAAAATCATCTGATGATCAAAATTAATTAAAATACAGAGTTTGCAACAACACACAACATGCATGCTATCTTAATCATGACCCTAACAACACTTGTTGGATTAATTTTAATCTCATTATTTAAAAGTTAATCCTGATTCTATTTGGATTTTCATCTCACTCTTCTACATTGTATTTAATTTGACATTTTACTTTATATTTGTGTGCTGCAGTTGTCTCTATCAGCTTCAAAGCTACTTGATCGTGATTTTACATCAAAGGTAAACCAAGACGTCATACTTAAACTTCTTCATCATATCTTCTGTGAATTTCAAAATTTCAATATGGGGCCTCATATTCTTACTTATTGCAGAGTGATCCAATGGCAGTCGTTTACATGAAGAAAAGAGATGGAAAGCTTGAAGAACTTGGCCGCACCGAAGTTATAATGAACAACTTAGACCCTATTTGGATTCAGAAGATAAACGTTACTTACCAGTTTGAGATTGTTCAACCATTGATGTACATCGTCACTATATACATTTTCGATTGTCCTACACATTCATATATTAATATTCTTTTTAATCTATATTTATTATAATCTAATTGTTTTGTTCCAGCTTTCGCGTGTATGACGTGGACACCAAGTATCATAATCTACCTGTGAAGGTATATATATGCTCTATTATCTTCTTACTCGTTTCATTGTTAAAATTTAGCATTTTGTCAAAAAGTTTCGAAATTAATTTGGTCGATTTTGCAGACGTTGAAGTTGGAAGATCAAGATTTCCTCGGTGAAGCTAGTTGTGTTGTCTCTGAGGTGAGTGTTGTTTAAATACAGCAATAATGAATAATCTATTTGTTTTCGATTATACTTTTTGGATAATTTTGTGGCGTGACATTTCTCTGAATTTTTTTTGCATGGCAGATTGTAACGAAACGAAATCAAACTATAACCTTAAACATTAATAACATAAACGGACAAATTAGTTCAAGAAAAATGGGGACACTTACTGTCCAGTCAGAGGAAACTGTTGCTTCGAGGAACGCTGTGGAGATCACGTTTCGCTGTTCGGCTCTACAGAACAAGGATCTGTTTTCGAAAAGTGTACGTATTTTTCAACTAATTATTTAATTATTATTATTATTATTTTGGTTTCTTGGGCTTAATATTATGGACTTAATTTTCTCAGGATCCTTTCTTAAGAATCTCAAGGGCAATTGAATCGGGAGGTTTTCTTCCCATTTGCAAGACGGAAGTCGTGAACAACAACTTGAACCCTACTTGGAGACCAGTTTGTCTAACCATGCAACAATTTATCAGCAAGGTAATAAATTACATGCGACGATATTTGTATGTTTCTATATGTCTACCGTTTTACGGCATTTGATCTTGTCTGTTAATAAACTAAATATGTAACTTTATTTGCAGGAGAACCCATTGATGATTGAGTGTTTTGATTTCGATACAAGTGGAAAACATCCCCTAATTGGGTACATATTTACACACTCTATTAATTTCCATGTTTTCTTGTAATAAAGTTGTTTTCGGCTCATCGTTTTTTCTGGTTCTACCTCAAACAGAAAAGTACAGAAATCAATGGCAGAACTCGAAACCCTTTACCAAAGTAAAGCCAGTGCACATTTCATCTCCCCATCTTCCGGATTCAGACATCACGAAAAGGTTTTTACACAACCCTTAAATTAATCTTCTAATTGCAACTTAGGTTTCAATTTTGTTTAAAAATCTATTGACATTTATACTCGGTTTAGGTTCTCAAGGGTGAAATTTTTGTCGACCGATATGAGGAGAAACAACTCTACAGCTTTCTCGACTACGTTTCCAGTGGATTCGAACTTAGTTTCATGGTTGCTGTTGACTTTACAGGTAATTAACCCAGCCTTCCACCTAATCTTGAATTTTTCTACTTTCTAGATGGTTCTAGAAGTTTCCTGATAATGTGCATGCTTCCGATTTTTTTTTCCAGCTTCCAATGGAAATCCGAGAAATGCAAATTCTTTGCATTACATTGATCCTTCAGGTCAGAGAAACGCCTATCAGCAGGTAACACATCTGTCTGAACAATCACGACATGTTTGGTACAAATATAGTTTTGAATCTTCATTCGGGTTATAGATATTAAATAATGCAAAAACTCGTTTGTAGGCAATAATGGAGATTGGAGAGGTGATACAATTCTACGATTCAGACAGACGTTTTCCTGCTTGGGGATTCGGTGGAAGAATACCCAATGCTTCAGTATCTCACTGTTTCAACTTGAATGGAAGTGTATCCGATTGTGAGGTAATTAATATATTAAAATATATTAAAATATTCTAGTTAAGGATCGAGCATCATTAAAGATCCGTTTTGTTAATTTACTAGGTTGAAGGTGTGGAAGGTATAATGGGTGCTTACACGAGCGCATTGTACAACGTGGCTCTAGCTGGGCCCACACTATTCGGGCCAGTCATAAACAAGGCTGCAGATATTGCCGGTCACTCTCTCTCTCAACACCACGCCAAGTACTACGTCTTGCTGATTATCACGGTACGACAATTTGAGCTAAATATAATTGCTGCTGCTTTTGTTATAATATTCTAATAATTTGGTAAATAAATAATATATTATCTGAATTTTGTAGGATGGTGTAGTCTCTGATCTTCAAGAAACAATTAACTCGATTGTTAGGGCTTCTGATTTGCCGCTTTCGATACTTATTGTTGGAGTAGGTGGTGCAGATTTCAAGGACATGGAGGTATATATATATATATATATATATATATATATATATATATATATATATATATATGTTTTTTTTTATTTATCACGAAATGTAATTTTTTTTTTGTTTTTGTTTTTCTTGTTATTATATATTATTTGATGTATATATTGTGGAATATTTAGATACTTGATGCTGACAAGGGACAACGATTGGAATGCTCTACGGGAAGGATAGCAACACGAGACATTGTTCAGTTTGTTCCGATGCGTGAAATTCATCGTAAGTCTGCAGAAATATAGTTCAAACACAAATCAATATTTCGGATTTTTTTTGGAAACATTGTTCGAATACTCTCAACTCAACTAATCGAATACTTTAATTTGTTGTTGTGCAGGTGGAGAGATCTCAGTGGTTCAGGCACTATTGGAAGAATTGCCGTCTCAGTTTCTAACATACGTTCGTTCCAGAGATATTAAGCCACTCAACTTGTCTTAAAAAAGCTTTACCATTTCATTTCTTTTAGGCTTTTTATTATTACATAAACAACGTATATATCTCTATAATGTAGAGAGTTTTTGAAACAATAATTTTTTCTCTTTTTTTTTTTTTTTTTTTGAAACAGTATCAATAGATAGTTTGATTTGTTATATAATTCAAAGCACAGCAAAAGTGTGAAATGTGCATATTTGTGGTTATGAATTTTAATTCCGAATATCGATTTTATATTTATTATCGTACTCGTATATCTATGTATGAAAATTAAAAAAAAAAAAATGAATGATCAAATTATATTGTCTTGCGCCGCCCATGAATTCAGATTAGAAAAAAATGCATACAAAAATGAACTAATAAATAAGTGATATTTGACATTGAATATTTAATTATTAATAAATAAAAATAATTATCTTTCATTGTATATTTGCTGTTTACAAGCTTGCATTTGCATGCATGCTGTTTGTATCCATATTCGTCGTTAGCTGTCCTTTGCTGGTGTGAACACGCCGCACTTTTTCATTGTCATCTCCGACGTTTCATCCTCGTAGACATCACTCTCTGTCTGTCTGTCTCAAGATTTTGGAATCTTCAATCAGACGACAATCAACCCTCTCTTTTTCTCACTTCATCGATCATTTCAATCAACATTTCGAAACAAAAACTTCTCTCAGGCCTCAATATTTGGGTACCCACTCCAGGTGTTCGACGAAAAGACTGTGAGAGATGGAGTTTTCACTAAAGCATCACAACAGAGGAAGAAACGTTTACGAGCCATCCGACACCGAAACTGATTGGCCCGACAGTCCCAGACGCCACATCAGACAACAACCTGGTATTACGGGATTCGATCATACTAGGAACAACAAGAGTCCTCTGACCAGGATGCCATCATCAACCATGCTTCAAATGGACCCTCCATTTTCAGGTCCTGCTCGAAGAAAATCGAGCAGGTCTCCCTATAAACCTCGCGTAGACGGTGGTAATAATGTTTGTCTGTTTTCGCAATCCGAGCGGAGGATTGTCAGTCCTGATAACAACAGAGAAAATTTAAGTCCCTTCTCGATATCCGAACGCAGGAGGTTTATCTCTCCGTATAGGCAGAATAATAATCACGATTCGAGTAAACCAATTGATGCATTCAATAATAGTAGCAAGAGGGGAGCATCTGCTCCTCGAGCAAGACGGAGAGAAAGAGGGCAACCAATCGATCGTTTCCCCTCGGTAGGTGAAATGAATGAAATGGTTGCAAATGCTCAGATTTCTCGAGTATTGAGTGGCCATGTTCAGAACTTTGATAGCACCGACTCCATTTCTCCTGGAGACATTTTCTTTTCGAGGGAATATCCTGGATTTCAGAATGCTGTCTCGACGAAAAATACAAGGGTGGACCCCACTAGATTTGTCAACAGAAATCCTGGTTCCAATCATCGAAACTCTAGCTTTGCTGAGAGCAGACAGAGTAGGGTGAGTAACTCGAGCGGTAAGACGAGTGATAGTACGAAAAAGTTCATTGAGAATAGAAGGAAAAGCCAGGGCGATGCGTGGTTTTCTTGTCTCAAGAAAGGGTCTTGTAATACATCGCTTCATAAATCATCGGAAAAAGAACGGACATTCGATGAAGCTTCGTTTATCGAGAAGGCAATTGTGGTTGAGAGCTTGCGGCCGTTTTGGGCTGATAAACATCAGCCTGCTTCGTTGATCGGGTTCACTTGCCACAAGCAAGAAGCTCTGTTTCTTCAAGAACTTGTAAGTTGTTCTGTACTGTTCAAGCTAATGATAAATTTATATGATAACTTAGACAGAAGCTATTATTGTAAATTCCCGTTATTTATTTCTTGATTTTGCTTTGTTATTAGGCAACCAGTGAAATATTTCCGCACATTTTGCTGAAAGGACCTCATGGTTCGGGTAAGAAGGCACTGACGATGGCTCTTCTACGTGAAATATATGGGGATCCCGTTTGGAATGTACGTGTTTTATTCGATTTTGCATAACTCTATAAAATATAATTGAATCAGTAGCTGAATTTACCGACTATTCCTTTAATTTTTGCAGATATCTCACAATTTACGATATTTTCATATTCTGGTATGTCTATTCGCCCCGTTTTATGTGTATAAACATAAGTAGTTCCATTTTTAAATTTTATGGTCTTATATTTCCGATAGCGTAATTGAATGACATAAATGCATCTTCCAATAAATATCAACAGGAATCGAAGCCCACGCAAGTTGTTGTTCCTGTAACTTCAAGCCCTCACCACGTGGAACTCAACGTTCACTCGGAGCCAAAAGCAGCATTTGCATTAACAGCTTTAGTGAAGCAAATAAGCAGAGATTACGCAGTCGCCCCTGAAATCAGCACTGTCGATACAAAATCAGATTATAAAGGTCAACTTCCATAATCATATAAACCGTTTTATCATGCTCCGTTCCGAATATTTTTTTTGCAGTATTTCTAATTTAGTAACAAATTTTGTGGTTAATTACAGTATTGGTTCTCTATGACGTCGATAAAGCCACAGAGAATGTGCAGCACCTAATAAAATGGATAATGGATGGGTACTCGGATTCTTGTAAACTCATTCTTTGCTGTGAAGATGATTTAGATGTACTTGAATCGGTTACGAACCGCTGCAAAGTTGTTACGGTTGAAGCTCCTGCTACTCATGAAGTAGGTTTCCAGATTAATAATTTCTCATTTATCTCCAAATTCTCATATATTTTTTTCATGCAACCCAGGTGATGGAAGTTCTTAATCAGATTGCTAGAAAAGAAGGTTTTGAATTATCAACGAGGTTCGCTGCTAATATTGCGAATAAATCAAAGCAAAACTTGAGGAGAGCAATCATGGCTCTTGAAGCCTGCAAAGCTCACAAGTAAATTATTATTTTATTATTTTATTTTTTCATTTTAATTGCTCGTTATGTTGTTGACGACTTACTTAGCTGTAATCCATTGCCAGCTATCCTTTTGCCGACGACCAACCTATTCCACTAGGATGGGAAGAGGCACTTGTTGAACTTGCAGCAGATATTTTAGCTGATCCAGTGCCAAAGCGGTAATAAATTCCGATGCTTTTTTATTTTATTTCTCCAAGTATTATTTAAACGTATACAATTGGTGTCACATAGTTACCTAATATCGTACACAATTTCGTACTTTCTTTCTTTATTACCGTTTCTTCAGCGATTTTAATTTGACCAGTTATAGGAGACCAAGCACGAATAGAATTGATCAGTGCTCACGTCTCTCTCACTTTCTATCGCTGTTGTATGCACACAAGAAACCAAGAAGGATAACTTTATGCAATCCTCTAGTCTATAATGTAAAGATGACGATGAATATTTTTTTTACGTTTTTATCTTATCCATGCTGAATATTCTTTGTTTGCACTTTATCGGTGTTTCTAAAAGCTGTAGATTCGGGCAGGAAACACAATTCATCTTAAAGTAAGGAAATATCGAATTCAGTGGAAGTTCTTTAAGTTCGATTCTCCAAAATATTAAATATAGATTTAACGGAAAATCACTTACACTCATTTTTTTAGGATAATTTTGCTTCAACTAGAAGTTTAACTATTATAACACAGCCTGAGAACACTTGTTAACTGTTTCATACAAATCCCGTTTCGTCATAAACTATTCTGACAGTGGATATTCATGCTCCGATTTTGTTCATGGTCAGATTGTTCATCATCAGAGGGAAGATTCAAAAACTTCTTTCGGACTTTGTTCACCCTAAACTAATTCTCTTGGTAACGATTTGAATTAAAAGTATTGTCATTTGTATTACCTGTGTGCGTGCCTATATGATCGTGTGTAGCGTAACTAACGGTAGTCGTGCAGAAACTTGTTGAACAATTCCTCAAGGGAATAGAAGCCACTCTGAAAAGGGAACTGTACTATTGGTATGCTTACTATGTAAGTTTCATACTTCACTACCTATTCGATTTTAATTACACCAAAAGATAAATATGAAGAAAAAAAAACAGAAAAAAAGATGAGTTAATTAATCAATTGTTTTGTGCAGGATAAGAGACTCCCAACTGGAACAAGTGCCTTACTAAAGCTCGAAGGTAATGTATATTCAATCTTTATTGACTAATCAAACAGTTGAGATGGTTAATTAAAGTAAGATGTTATTACTGAATCGTACAATTGATGTATGTTTGCAGAATTTGTGGTCAAGTTTATGAGCATATATAGGAAGAGTTCGTCCAATCGGCAGTTATCATAGTGTAGAATATGGTCCAAAGGAACATTCTCCGATTTTTAAAAAGGAAAAGACACAGTAACAACAATACATGAGAAGACAAAACAATATGGGATTCTTGTAATAAAGTGATGAATTCATGCTTCTTCACCTTTTTTATGACCTTTATTTATTCCATATAATAATCTTTATTCTGTGGAACTTGTAAAGAATCCATCCTTTTTATCCATCTTTGGCTTCAGTTTTTTTTTTTTTTTTTTTTTTTTTTTTTTTTTTTTTTTATTGAGGAATTCAAATCCTGTTACAAATATTTATTTCGATAATATGATCAATATCCAACGACTGAGGTTGACCATAGACCAAACATTTTGCCAGGAAAAGTGCCACGTCATTTTTACACACTCCAGAGTCCAGAGTCCACGTACTATATTCTAATTCTTGCCCATGATCTGTCACACAAAGACACAGTGAAACTCTTCATAACGCCAATTGACAGAGCTTGTTTCAGTTGTCACAAAACTCACATTATTCCTCTCTCACTCTAACTCAATCATCTTCTCCCTCAAGAAAAATAGTTGATCGAACAAAATGTCTGCAAAAAAAATGGGAAGCTCTCATGCTGCACTGAACGAAAGGATTCTGTCTTCTATGTCACGAAGATCCGTTGCTGCTCATCCATGGCATGACTTAGAAATCGGTACTCACACTTCTTTATAAGCTTAACTTTAATCCAACTTATTATACATAGTGTAACATCGGCCTAATTTCGATCATCGTTTTTTTTCCTTTCCATTTTCTCGGACTTAATTATATCTTTTCATGTTTCGATGTTGGATGTTATGCATATGCAGGGCCAGGGGCACCACTAATATTCAACTGTGTAAGTGGTTCTTCATCTATCTACACATGATGAAATGTATATATATATATATATATATATATATATATATATATATATATATATATATATATATATATATATATATAAGTATTTTTAGCAGCATGTTAATTACGAGCAACTTTAATTTGCAGGTGGTCGAGATAGGAAAAGGCAGCAAAGTGAAATACGAGCTCGACAAAACCAGTGGCCTTATCAAAGTACTGTATCGCAATTCTTTCTACTCTTTGTGAATCCTCTTGGACACTTTTAGCCTTGTAATCAAAATCAATAATACTTTTAGAAATTAAATGATGTACTAATTGGTGAATGTTTATGTTCTATATATATTTTATTCGTCTTTTAAAAATGAATTAAATAATTTGTTATAATTACAGGTGGATAGAATTCTGTACTCATCAGTTGTATATCCACACAACTATGGTTTCATTCCTCGTACCCTCTGTGAAGACAATGATCCTATGGATGTTCTCATCCTTATGCAGGTTGTTTTTTTTTTTTTTTTTTTTTTGTCTGCTGTCTGAAATTCAATATGAAATTATTAATAATTTTGCTAAATATTAATTAATTGGATATATATGAAAATCGCGCATAGGAACCGGTTCTTCCTGGTAGTTACCTTCGTGCACGTGCCATTGGATTGATGCCTATGATAGACCAGGTAAACTTCTTTCTTACAAACAACAATTAATAATACGAGGATGCATGTTATTTTAAATAATTTTCTTAATTAATCTTAATGCTCTGGAAATTAAATAGCAAAAACTTAATTTTCTTTATTAATTCAACAGGGAGAAAAGGATGACAAGATAATAGCCGTTTGCGCTGATGATCCGGAGTTTCGTCACTACAAGGACATAAAAGATCTACCACCACACCGCCTTGCTGAAATTCGCCGCTTCTTTGAAGACTGTATATACATTCCAACAATATTATTTAAATTAAAAATAAAAAAATATAATTGATTATTAATTACACCAATCCTTCACTAATTAATTAATTTGTATTGAAATATATATATTATGTAGACAAAAAGAACGAGAACAAGTCAGTTGAAGTGGAAGAATTCCTGCCTGCTGAATCAGCAACTGATGCTATTAACTACTCCATGTCAGTCATTACTTGTTATCTAAGCTTCATCTTTTGCTCATTACTTAATTAATTATAACACACATCGATGTTGGTATGTGTAGACGATGAATGAATGTTTGTATATATGTATGTATGTGAGTGCAGGGATCTTTACGCTTCGTACATTGTGGAGAGCTTGAGGCAGTGACTCTATAAACATTCACTCATCAGTCGAACATTTTCGAGATAACTAAATAAATAAATGTATAACGACCCCGTTTTTCGTCGTTGTCTTAAATATATATGTTTGTTGTGTCTTAACATCCTTTGTGATGTATTATTATTATATGTCATGTGTTTACACAAGTCTGTATTCATGTATCGAACTTGTTGTAATTTTAATTTAAAGTAATAAATCGAAGCTCCTTAAATCCTGCAATTTATTATTTTCTGATCAGAGACGTACGATGAACTCTTAAAATCATAATAATAAACTCAACCTAATTTATATAACCAATTAATGTATATTATAATTATAGATTAACATATTGAACACATTATATTCTGCATACAAACTATTTAATTAGGTGATCTTGAAAATTGTCCCTTTATTATAATTATAGATTAACATATTGAACACATTATATTCTGCATACAAACTATTTAATTAGGTGATCTTGAAAATTGTCCCTTTAATTTTGATGATGCTAAAGTATAGCTCACCGGAGTAGTATAGAAAACGAGCTGGGAGAGCAAAGTTGATCAGTAGCTAGTCAACTCGATGATCCTGAGGGGTCCCTACTCAAGTCAGATGTACGGATCGTAGAGATAGTAGAGAGAATAAAACTCGTGGTTGATTGTGAATAATTAGAACGTACCTCAATAAATGAGTAAAACATCTATTTATATATCGTTGAATGGGTTGGGCTTACTTTGTTGGGCCAAAGCCTAACTTTGAAGGAGCTTGGGCTAACTTTGAAGGAGCTTGGGCTTTCGTGTAATGGACCCACTTGTATATGATTGGGCTCTCATGTAGTGGGCCTAATTAGTAGATAAATTTGAGGACCCATTGGGCCGGCCCATTTAGGTATATCATCAAATTTCTTGTGTGGTATTCTATTATTTCCAAAAATTGGGGAGATGTGGTAAAATTTCCTTATATGTTTATATAAAACGAATGTTAATCAAGGAAAAAATAATATAGTTAATTATTTGATAACCACCTATAAATATAATTCGGTACTACATGCCACATAGTATGGTATATAAATTGTTTACTTTTATTTCCAAGAAAAGAATAAAGGAAAAAAATAAAATTTATAATTGAAAATTGAATCAAACTGCTCGATATTTCATTTCAGATCAATATTAAACTTATTCATTTCACATTATTCACATCGATAACTTCGACATTGATAATATGTAAGAAAAACTTTTTTTTTCACAAAAGTTAAGTTATTTGAGCTCGATTCATCATATTATATTCGATTAAAATTCGTTCAAACTCGACTAAATTGGATAAAATCAAGCTCAAACATATTTATTAAATTTCTTATTTTTTTTTTAAATTAACTCGAACAATTATAATTTACAGGTCCCATTTTAGTCGATTTGTTTACGGCTTGTATATTAGAAAGTGGCGAGTAACTCGGTGGGTGAACTCAACTGGGTCCATTTTACAATCGGTGTGTGGTCTCCCACACTTGTTTCTTCACTCTCTATTTTCCCCCAAATCGAATGCTCCCCTAATTTCAGACTTTCCAATTTCCTCTGCAAATTCCCAATCCGACAGCAGAAACACCACCCATTTCCGAGGAAGACGAAGAAGAAGATGGTTTTAGGGAGATCAATCTGCACCGTCGGTTTCTGGATCAGGGAAACCGGCCAAGCCCTCGATCGCCTCGGCTGCCGCCTCCAGGGAAATTACTTTTTCCAAGAACAGCGTAATTATCCGATCATCTTTTTTGCTTTTTCCTTGCAGATCATTTTAGCTTCTGCTGCCTACATTTCATTATTTCGTTATTTCGTTATTTATTTATTTATTTTTCACTGCTTTATCAAAGCTGTCGTAGGGGTTTTGTTTTTAGATTCGGGTTTTGAATTCATGAAAGTAGGCCAGCGTAATGGTTAAAATGCGTGGTTTGTAAGTGTTCAGTCTTACCAGACCTAAATTTGAAGTATGTGGATGTAGAGGTCTACCCTTGCAATTTTGTTCAATTGATGTGATTTTATGCAATATGAAGTGCACCGGAGCTGTTGCATTTTCTCTCTCACCCATTAGATTGTTTCGCATGGCGGAGATAGATACAAGGGTGCCTTATTTTGATTGTAATTTCTGAAATTTGTGAGTTCTGAAGAGAATGATATAGTAATTTATCATCCTAACCAAGCTATTTACAATTAATTAGTGATTTCTATGAAAATTTCTCTAGGTTAAGTGGTCCTTTAGTTAGATTTATAATGCTTGTAACTCTACAAAAGCAAGAATCTTTATTTGGGAGAAAATATATTGACCCGTCAAATATATATCATTTGAACTGCCAAATAAGTTGGGTCTTTAGCATGTTTTTCTTGTAACAGGGATCTACAATGAGGATGTTAAGCAGATTCCACTTAGTGCAAATCGACAAACCACATTTCAGTTTTTTCGTGTGACCCTTGGGCGTTAGGCATATCCAGAATATGGTGTGATACAAAAAAAACAGTTTATTTCCTTTTCTTTTCCCGAGGATTCTTTTACTGTTTTTAGTGATATGACTTGGTAGAGACTACCGAATCTCTCTTTATATTTTCCCTCAGATATGGATAATTGCATATGTTATATATCTTTTGCTTTTGTGGTAAATCTTTTTCATAAGTTTTCTGGATATTTTTTACTTATAATTTTTTTACACCAGTGTCAAGGCATAGGACACTAATGAACTTATTCGACAAAGCCCCTTTTGTTCAAAAGGATGTCTTTGTGGCCCCTAGTGCGTCCATCATTGGCGATGTTCATGTTGGAAGTAATTCCTCCATCTGGTATGGATGCGTTGTAAGAGGTACGTCGTTCATTGAATTAAATGTAGCTGTTGTTTCTTGTGTTTTACTGGACTTTGATTGGTATAAAATCATAGATGATTAACTTCCACCAATTACTTGCTCCTGGTAATTATAATTTTATGGTGTGCCATGATTCCTTAATTCAAGATTGCCTTCTATTAGCAAATTAGAATGCGAATAAGCTTGCCGTTTCGATGTGAAAACAGAGATCAATAGTTGACTAAATGATGTAGGATTGTATTTTGAAGTCAAGTTGAACAGAAGCAAGTACGTGCCCTTAAAAGTGGTCGAGAGAGCAATTTAAGCGACGGCTTCTCTTTGTTCCATCAATCTGATGTTTTACTGCCATGAGATATACTTTTTGCTCCTTTTATTACTGCTTTCTTTTTCACTTAGGTTGCTTTTCGAATACTTTGTTTGGATAAAGGATTTGAACCAAGAAACTAAGAAGTGTGATCTGAACATGTTTTGGTTGTTTCAGCATTATCTCTGCATGTTTCTTCATGGTACTTGGGCGTTATATGCTTGCATTTTTGTTTAAAAAGGTTATGTTTTTGTGCAGGTGATGTTAACAAAGTCAGTATCGGAAGTGGAACCAATATACAAGACAATTCTCTTGTTCATGTAGCCAAATCTAATCTATATGGGAAGGTCTTGCCTACACTTATCGGCGACAATGTTACTGTAGGTTAGTAACATTAAACAACTTTGTTCATGAATATCCGGTCCTGCTTAGTAATTTCTATATCCTAACGGATAATTCACACATTGGACTGGACAGGTCATAGTGCTATCTTGCATGGATGCACTGTAGAAGATGAGGCATTTGTTGGTATGGGTGCAACTTTGCTCGATGGGGTGGTCGTTGAGAAACATGCAATGGTTGCTGCTGGAGCTCTTGTCAGACAGAATACAAGAATACCCTCTGGGGAGGTTTGTTAGATTTATGGCCGACCTATCAATTATTCAATCCTACACTTTACGATCTTTTCATGTTGGCTCTAAATTCGGTAACGAGAGTGCAAAAGAAACCTGATTTTCTATTTTATATTGCTTAATGGGTGATGTTCTGAATATCAGATATGGGGAGGAAATCCAGCGAAATTCCTGAGGAAGCTAACAGACGATGAAATTGCGTTCATAGCTCAATCAGCCATCAATTATTCAAAGCTAGCACAAGCACATGCCGCTGAGAATGCTAAGGAACTCGAAAAGATAGAGTTTGAAAAGGTACTCCACAAGAAACTTCATCAGGATGCAGAGTACGATTTAACGTTGGCAGTTGTTCGCGAGGCAACACCAGAGCTTATCAAAGCTCCAAGCGCTTCCTAATATGCAACATATTCAAACTTATTTTTGTCGTGTTTTTTCCCGTGGATTCTTAGATAAATCCGTGAGTTTCAGTTTCAATAAGTTCTGGGGCCAGGCAAGTTCGAAGGATCAATCCCGGTAAACATTATTGTTTCTATGCGTAGCGTTTCCATCTCTGATTATTGAAATGCTATAACGTCTACTTATTTGTTTTCGTCGATTTCTGTTTCTACTTAAATGGATGCTTTTTCATTTGTTCTCTATGGGAAGTCTCATGAAAGCCGTGTTTTATGTGGCAAATAAAATAATCCATATGAACTTGGGCCGAAATTAAAGCCGTGCAGATTTGCTGGACTACAGCATATTTGCAAAGCGTTTTAACAAAAAAGCGTGCACAATTTAAAGACTAATGCGATCAAATTTATTTACTAAATAAGTGCCTAATCTAGGAAAGGGAGAGCCATCATTGTACTTTATATCCTCAGATTGATATTCTTTTTATCGTAAATTCTCTACATATTTACTCAGTTAGTTCTTCCGACATCGGTTTAGGTTTCCTAACAAAACTGGCGTAATAGATATTGGAAAAATGAAAGAGGTCTAACTATAAAGCGATTCCAAATTGAGTAGTTGCCATTATTTATTATACTGATGGAAGTAATATTACAGTGGAGCATAAAATAAAACATTCCGCCAACACACCATGAGATTGAAATACTGAAGAATACAGTTGAAAACAAAACAATACAGTTGAAAACAAATCAAAACATAACAATCTTCTCCATCTTCTTGATTCCGCCATTATTGTGGTCTTATGCAATGCCCGAAAGCAGACCATTCTTTTGTCCCAAGGCATTTTTGTCCTTTGAAGTTGGAACTATGTCCGTTTCTTGTCCGTTGGCATGTTTTTCCAGGGACTGGAAAATAATTTCCTTCTCTTCTCCGTTAGTATGGATTTGAGATGAATGCGTGTCTGAAATTAGGCCAGTCTGTTGTTTTTCCATTGAAGCTGGAAGTAACTCTTTTTCTCGAGTATCAGACTGTTTTTCCAGGGAATTCAAAGTGTATTCCTTCTCGTCTCCATTGATATGGATTTGAGTTGAATACGGAAGCAATCCCTTCTCTCTGCAAGTCTCGATGGCTTCTCTAAACATGTCCTCCAACGTGTACTTGAACGAAAACCCCATTCCTGTCAACTTCTTCGACAAGAAACGCACCACTGGTATGTTCTTGTCAATCCCTTCGAATCTGTTCATGTCAAAACATTACATTTTAGGGTTTGTCCAAATCGGACACACACGTATATACGTAGAATGAACATATATAGAGAGAGGCTCACTCAGTTGGGATATGATATTCAGGCCAGTTGTCTCTGATCATATTGGCTATATCGTAAATAGTGGCATCATGAGATGAGCAAACGTATCTTCCATGTGCATTGGGATTCTCGAACAAGAATATATGAGCCTCGCATAGGTCATCCACATGCACAAACTGCCCTTGCTTTATAATAGAGTAATGAGGTTCATTCCCTAGTTCATATTTCAAGCGAAGTGTTAGTCAGAAATCGAACCCCCCGAACTTAAACTCTTGAAGTAAGAAAAATTAGATGTAAGAGAATCACCGGTAATAGGGGAAAGTGCAGTGATTAGGCTAGGTGGCATAGTAGGCATGATGAATGGACCGACAACTACGGGTGGTATAATGCTGATGAAGTTAATGTTACTCTCTTTAGCTGCTTCCATTGCTTCTTTCTCGGCCAGAATCTTGGACACAAAGTACATCTGCAGGTGAAAAAACCAAACATTTTAATGATGTTAGAGAAATAATCTAATTTAGAAGTTAGAGAGAGAAACTAACCCATCCAGTCATTTTAGTGGAGAGGATGAAATCCAGGTCACTCCAATTGGTCTCGTCGTACACAGGTTTCTGGTGTGGTTCGACGTTTAAAGTTCCGGCTGAGTTTGTGAATATCAATTTCTTCACTGTTTTTGCTCTGGCACATGATTCTATGATGCTCATCATTCCCTCTATTGTTGGCTTTATCACTTCATTCTGGAAATCCGCGGAATTTGGAAAAATTCCAATTTTTTAGTGACAACATATAAAATGTTAATAGTACTTGATATTATAAGTGTAATTTTGAAAAAAAAAATCAGAATTGAAAGTTTGGGATTTGGAATGAGTAATATTGTTCCAAGATCGGAACATTTCAAATCAGAATTGGCATAAATCGGAATTACCGTTCCAATTTCCACCCTAGTCCTACGAGAGTTAGAAAAACACGTAGTGAAGTGAAGTGTACACCGAGTAAAGATTGAAACCGTCAATTCTACACACACCAATATGAATGTGTGTATTTTTGCGCGTAACGCGAAGTGTATAAAAAAAAAATACCTCTGGATCTTCGGATTCGAAATCCATAGGGGTGGCCATGTGAAACACACATTGACAACCTTGGACTGCTTCATCGTAGCTTCCTTTTATGTTCATATCAGCCTTCCACAGTGTCAGATTTGTGTCTGCTTTTGGCAATTCTACCAAGTGTTTCACTTTGCTCTTGTTTTCTACACATTTTCACACCACAAAGTTCATTAAAAAAATGTCAATGTCATTGGAAATCAATTAGATTAGTTACTTGTGTAAGAAGAAAAAAGAAAAAATTAATTATACCGGGATCTCGAACAGTTGCACGAACAACATAGCCACGTTCGAGGAGCCTCATGACAATCCACGAGCCGATGAAGCCTGCCGCTCCGGTGACACATACTGTGGTTGCTGGAGGTGGTGCCACGGTGGTTGTTTCTTCACACATTTTTTTTTTCTTTGTAATATTATTTAGACCAATCAGATATTATTTTTCCCAAGATTTACTAAACAAAATAGGAAAATGTTGTGATTTAATAGGGAATTCTAAGTTCCCGACAGGTGGTTGTACGACACGTGTGACTCACCATTCAGTTTTAGGAAAGTTGTTTGTTGGTAGTAGGAAATTAGTTTTTAGCAAAACTCACAAAGACAAGTTCACATGTAAAATAAACTCAGTTAAACTTTTATAAATTAGTACAGTCAACACTAGTAAAATTCTGTTATTTAGCGAAATATTAAATTATCGAATTATTAAAATTAGTAGGTTTTATCCAAGTTGAGAGCAGAAGAAACTATTATCGAGATTCTACTGTTTTACTATTTCACTAATAATCGGTTCAAGTGGCATTGGAATCACAATGACAAATTAACGATTAATCATATTTTAGCGTAGTATTTAAATTATTACTAGTACTTGAAAAATATTTATAACAAATGTCACTATAAATTTGATGTTCAATACAATATAACTATTAACTAGAAAACCAATATATTATATGAAAGTCATTCTTGAAAGTTAGGTAAGCTTTGCACCCAACAAGTCAACAAAAGAAAACCTCACAACCTCCTTTTGCTACTTTTAAACTTTAGTAAACAAGTAAAGTAAATACTAAAGAAAGCATTATTACAATTTAGTTTATTACAACCTCAACAAATCACAAACAAACTAAGCCAATTGCAATTTCTACTCCACTAATATAATTAGTTCACCAACCCCATCATATCTTTCTTAATTTCTTCCCTAAACTCAATCCAACAATTGCAATAAACAACATTCATGATCAAATGTTTAGAGCTTTGAGCAGCAGAAGAGGCCGGCGAGGGTACGAGCAATTAGGCGGTGGTGATGAGGCGGCAGCCGAAGCTCCGGTGGTGTCTGAGCTGAGTAGAGCCAAAAGCCTCAGCTATTCCAAGAAGAAGAATATAACTAGCAGTACTCATGCATCTGATCAACAACAACAAATAAAAAAGGCAAGTAAAGTTCATCCGTTCTTCAGTCTTTTCGAGACGAAACGAAAGAAGAAGGGAACTGCGGCAAAGCCAGAATTCTCGAGGTACTTGGAATATGTTAAGGAGGGTGGTGGATTATGGGACGACATGAAATCAAACAAGCCTGTTATTTACTACAATTAATTAAGGTTGTCCATTATTGTATCATGCAATATATTAACTCAAAGGCTGTTCTTGATTATTAATCCTTTATAATTAATCTTTACTTGTGTTCAATTTCTTGTTCCAATTTTTATCTATACACATTGACATACCATTTTATACATTTGGAATGTATTATTAATAATATTTTTTTTAATTTATAAATTACTATTTAAAATAAATTAAAGGAATTTTAACATGGGAGGACTGACTCAATTCTTTAAAATAATAGCCCATAAATTCAAACAAATTATGATACAGTCAAAAGCCATTTAAATGATAATAATAAAACATATATATTGAAACAAATTAAATTATACTTCTCCAATACAATCAAAAGCCATATGATATTACAATACCCCAAAAAGCCATAAACAAATTATGCTAATTCTTTTTTTTTTGGGGGGGAAATTGAATTATTATTTTCTTAATTAAAATGAAATTAGAAAAAAGGGGTGGGGAATGCGACGACCAAAGACGGAGACGCAAAAAAATCGCAGAAAAAGAAAGAAAATATCCAATAAACAGAGAAATACAAGACTGTGTGTTGTGTTTGTTGTATCTATATCTCTTAATAACAACCTCTCTCTCTCTCTTCTTTCTCTTCTTTCTTACTTTTTGGGGGCAGATTATAGAGAGAGAGAGAGAGAGAAAAATGATCTCAGTCATGGATCGGAATTCTTCGTTTCTCACGCCATTGAAGAAGCTGCACCTGTATTTTCAATGAAGCTTTTTCTTCATTTCTCCACGGTTATTCTTCTCCTGTTTGCCTTCTAATCCTCCGATCGAGGGTTTCTTCCTTTTCCCCTTCCTTCGGTTAGTTTTATTTTCATTCTCCTTTTTTTTTTTCCTAGATTCTTTTGCCCAATCGTCTGGATGAACAGATCATTTTGACGAGTTAGGTTTTTTTTTTTTTTTGTGCACGTGTTGTAATTGTTCGTTCACTGTCGATTTCATCTATGTTTGACGATTATATACCCTCTGGATTTCGAATCACCCTTCTCTTGGTGTTTGTTTGGGATGCTATTTTTATGGTCCCTTGAATTTGGAAATATTTTAGCTCTAGTTTTCCAGGAGAAACGATTACTAATATACAAAATCGTGTTGTATAGGACAATGAATTTTCTTATTGTTGCTTGTTTTCTCCACAATATTTTGAGTGTACTGTATTATTGGTTTATCTTCAATCCTGGAATCTACCTCTTACCTGCAATATGTCATTTGGATCTTATTTCTGTTAAAAGTTGAGTTTTTTTAGCAATAATTTAGGAAACCCTTTTTTTTTTTTTTTTTTTTTGCTGTTGGAGCCTATTTTGTGAAGTTAATTCTTGTTCTCGAAATGAACACAAAATATTAATTATTGTCTTTAATTGGTTTCCGTAGATAGTTTGATGCTGGAGAGTCATGCCGACATTTACAGCTTTAGCTCTGGATAGACTGATAGAACCTGGAACTGCAAAGTCCATGGTACCACCGAGAAATTCCACCGACTCGAAACTCGAGAGGAGACATAGCACTCCTTACTCTACTGAAGATGTGGTAATCGTTTCTTCTGGTTCAAAGGTGGAAAGAGGGGCCAGCATTCCTCCACTCCCGAAGATTGAAAGAGGAGTTAGCGTTCCTCCTAACACAAATCTTGAAAGGGGAGTTAATATTCCTCCTAATCCGAAGCTCGGTTGGAAAAATGGTGCAATAAATACAACCACATCAGTTGCAGATAAGAAGCACCAATGGGCTCAATTCTCACCAGCACTCTATGCCACTCCCATATCCACCCCACTTCCCGATTCTCCGTCTTCATTCCCACCATCGCCTTACGTTATTAATCACAAGCGAAGGGGTCCACGACTCATGAAGAGTTTCTCCGAGGATGATGTTTCGTCTTGGAAACAGGGTACTGATGAGATTAAGGTGGATGGAAATGGGAACTCTGCTGAAAAAGAGATAGTAAGTGTGTCTAAGGATGATAGTTGTGTTCCTACTAGGGTTCTTGATTCGACTATAGATGGTGATATCGAACCATCTGTCACTGGAGATGACAAGGAAAAACATTTGAATGGAGGTTGTAATGGTGAACATGGAAGCAGTGATATGGGAAATGGTCCGTCGGGGCAAAATGGTCTTATCAAGTCTGTTGAATTTAATTTGCAGCAAGATGGTGATGTTGATTATTTTGTCGACCCACAGGATTCAATGAGTGTTAAGAGCATTAGTGAAAGTGAGGGTAATTTTGGAGCAGAACGGACTCTGAATTCTACAACACCAATGGCTGAATTCTATGATGCTTGGGAAGGTGCCTTGTTTTTGCCTTTTGCTTTTCGTTTTCAGGATTAGACATTCTGTTTTTTTAAGTTATGATGTCAGACATTTCTGTTGATGACTTATTTTCGTTTCATGTCTCAGAATTGTCGTCAGAGAATGGGCCGCAGCTTCCAATGCCTGATTTTGAAAGTGAATTGCGTGAAATACGATTGACTTTATTGATGGAGATAGAAAAGAGGAAGCAGGCTGAAGAAACCTTAAATAGTGTGCGATACCAGTGGCAGAGGATCCGTGAAGAATTATCGCTTGTAGGGTTGACACTCCCCGTAGATCCAACTACTTTACCAGAAGATGGTGCTGATTTTGCAGCAGATGTGTGCCAACAAGTATATCTTGCTCGGTTTGTGTCTAACTCGGTTGGGAGGGGAACTGCAAAGGCTGAGGCTGAGATGGAGATGGAAGCTCAAATAAAGCTGAAGAATGTCGAGATTGCTCGTTTATGGGACAGGCTTCATTATTATGAAGCAGTGAACCGAGAGATGTCTCAGAGAAACCAAGAAGTTGTAGGTAAGTTTCTAAAGCTTTCTCTTTGCAGTGAGCTCACCCTTGAGTTATATTAACTATGCTTTCATTTCAAAAGTCTAATCCAGTTTTCTGCTTTTTGCTATATGTTAAGCATTCTACAATTTGTTCTCTTTATTGAATTAACATGATTGATGTTCTGATGTTATGGTGTGCCTCTTGTGTAGAAACGGCAAGGCAACTAAGGCAAAGAAGGAAGAAAATAAGAAAATGGGTGTGGGGATCTATTTCTACTGCAGTTGCACTCGGTTCAGCTTACGTAGCATATTCTTACTTCCACACTCCCAAAGAAGGTTCATCTTCTTCCAAAACCCTATCGAATGCTCATGAGGTTGACCACAAGTCGAACTAGTCAAACTCCAAATCTTATAGCATAGTTGCAGGCTATATATAGCATAGAAAGAAATAACCAAAACAAAACAGGGGGTCGAAATAACCATCTTGTTAATACCAACATTTTTTCATTTTCCTTTTTACTGTTGGTTTTCCTACTGCAGAATATGTATAAATTCAATAAAAACATACTGTAAAAAAATGCCAGTATATACTTGTACATGCTTTCTCCATTTGAGATTGTTCGACACCGACATATTAGAGCACGTACCCTGTGTGGTGTGTAGGTCCGTGATATATGGCTTGCGATAAATAAAGTTGTGTTTTTCTTATAATCTAATATTTTGTGATTTCTCTGAAAATCAACATATGAACTTGAAAACATATATTTCTTTATCTTCATAAGAGTTAATTTGTTTTTTTTCCTTCATACTAATTTGCATAATTGCAAGAAATATAGCATACATTCATACTTGGTGGCACAAGTAGTTTTCGAGCGCATTAAATCCAAGTTCACAAATATCAAATAACAATCAAATGCTCCTCAAACAAGAAAATGCAGTTCATAAGAAAAAATAAAACAGATAAGATGAACAATAATACAGAAGTTAATTCATGTCTCACAACTAATGAAGAAAGAGAATAATTGCTAAGCAGAAAAGTTGAGTCTCTCCAAAATTAAAATCCCTCCTCTCAAGCCATTATCTTTGCAGACCTTGCATAAAGACTGTCCACAACCTTCTCCATGTTCGAAATAGTCTCCAATGTCGCCGGATAAATCGCATCCGTTTTAGGATCATCGAATATGATCAAGCATCCAGCACCCTGGTCCAAAGTCCCAGCAAACTTCTTATCCAAAATCATCTGAGACAGTTTCTTCTCAACACTCTGACCTGGCAACTCAATCAACTCAGCAATGTGCGCAATCTCAACCCTCGAGAACGGCTCAATCAACCTGCAAAGATTCTGCTCCAACAGAGTATCGTAAAGCGAAGAAAGATGCCTATGCACAATAGGGTCTTCATCGAGCTGTGTCCTGAAATTCTTGAGAGCAACCTCAAATAGTTTGAGCGAACGCTTCGAGTGAGCATCCGCCACGGCTTTCATGGCATCCAATTCCGGCCCTTGATACTGCAGACCAACTTTCGGAGATGATATTATCCCCGCCACGTCATCAGCCTGGCCCACCATAATCTTGCACAGAAGCATGTACTTCAGGCTGTAAATCGCCTGTGGATCTTCTAGGGCGTTGAAAGCTTCGAAAGCTTCAAAGAAGTAACTGTAGCCCGTTTTGTAGTCCTTCTCTTCCGCGTGAAGAATCCCACTCTGTAGATCAATAGTTCCCTGCTGAGCTGGAGGCACGTAGATAGCGTTTGCTGCAGTTCTTGCTGCCGTTAGTGCAGCTTTAGCTTTGGGGAGGTTTCTCAACGAGAAATGGAGTTTGCTCTCGAGCAAGTCGATTTCGACCAATAGGAGCTTATCGTCCAATCTTCGCACCTCCTTGACGAGACCCGAGAGGAGATTTAGTGCTTCAGAATATTCCTTGCTCTCGAGCAGTAGAGCAGCAAGCCTAGCCTCAATTCTCTGACGTAGAAAAGTTCGTTTTTCGTCACGTGTCCATTGGACTATTTCCTTGCAGAGGGAGATTTGCAGATCGGACGTGTTGGGAATTTTAGCAACTGCGTCAACAATACTGCGGACGATTTTGGCGGTTTTTGCCTTTGGGATTAAGGTGAAGAATGGTCGGAGTTTAGTTAGGAGGTTTCGAAGGTCTTCCGATTGGCCTTCTTTCCTGAGAAGATCGGAGAGAGCGGTGATGGCTTGTTCTTTGATGCGTAGGGCATCTGATGAAGATGAAGGGTTTTCGATAATGGAGTAAAGGATGGAGATAGCTTCAGCTGGAACGTTGGATTGGGTAGCTTGGATAAGGGAATCAGTTGTGGCGGGGTAATTCGATGAAGACATGGTTATGGATTCAGATCTGAATTTCTGCAGATATTAACAATATATTGGCAATAAATAAAACTGTTTGAAAACATGTAAAACTAAAAAAAAATCTTCGAGAATCGATACAATAACAAAAATCAAAGATAAAAGCACAAGAAAAACAGCAGATCATTATATCATCGTTCCCCAACCATTTCCCTCTGTTCTCTCGCTATAAAAGTCAAGATTAAAGCTTCAGTACGAGCTGATAGTAGAGATTAGTACTTGAAATTTCACATATATTTCCCTAATTTAGCTATCAACTAGAAATGTTCATCTCATTATTCATTACTATTAATCATAAAATGCAGATAAATCAAAATCATACTCGCGTTTATGCAACTAGGGCTACAGAAATTGAAAAAATTCAACACAGAAAATGAAGAATCCAATATACGATTAAAAGAAAAAAAAAAAAAAAAACAATAATAACAAATCGGAAAAAGGTGAACTGACCTGTAATTCTCAGAGCAAATCCACCGCAGATGCGCAAGAGAGAGAAAAGGGCGAAGGTTCAAGAGATTTTTCACAGAAATGATTTCAAAGTTAAAAAATACTTTTCTTGTTGGGAGGGGCAACTGCCGAAATTGGGCCAAATCTCGGCCCATAATATTTTTTAAAAGCCCATTTAAAAATACCAAAAATACCCTCGTTCAAAAACGTCGTCGTATCACTGGTGCCACTGTGCTAAGCGGATAACACATTTTGATTTGGCTATGGAGTATTAGAGTAAAGAGTAAGAGCAGAAGCACACCTCAGCTACAACTTCCACACAAGTAATACTAATACACTGCGACGGCGGCGGAAGAGGAGCTTACGGCGGCGATGCTCTTTTGAATTTACCTGGTAATTTTATCGAGAAACAAAAAATGAAGGAATTGACATTGCAGTACAAAATTCCCCTCCCTCCAACCACAAAACTCGTACACCACAAAAGAAGAAATCTTCCTCAATTCCAAGCCACGAAATGGAGGAACACCCGAACTTCTGTAAATTACAGCTCTGCCACCGCCGCCACCACTTCTTCTCTCGGAGTTCTGGAACTAGAAGAAGGGAGCAGCGGATATAACATGAGAAGTAAAGATGCGGGGGAGGAAGAGGAAGAGGAGGAGGACGCCGAAACGTCGTCGTCGTCGACTTTGCTTTCTTTGAGCGTGAAGCCCGACAGAAGCATGGCTATGCTCGACGATTACGAGATGGAAGAAATGGACTTCGGACCCCTCGACCCGAATCACCGGAGCGGGTATGTCGCGGTTGTGGGTCGCCCCAATGTCGGAAAGAGTACTCTCTCCAATCAAATGCTCGGCCAGAAGCTATCAATCGTCACCGACAAACCTCAGACCACCAGACACCGTATTCTTGGTATTTGCTCCGGCACAGACTATCAGGTCTGATTCTCTCTCTCTCTCTCTCTCTCTCTCTCTCTCTCTCTCTCTCTCTCTCTCTCTCTCTCTCTCTCTCTCTCTCTCTCTCTCTCTCTCTCTCTCTCTCTCTCTCTCTCTAATTCTTTTTGTGTATGATTTAGTTGACAATTCATAGATATGGTATGTGTTTGATTAATGTAGATGATACTATACGATACACCGGGAGTTATCGAGAAGAAAATGCACAAATTGGATTCGATGATGATGAAGAATGTCCGAAGTGCTACTGTCAATGCCGACTGTGTAGTCATTGTCGTTGATGCTTGTAGACCACCTCAAAAGGTATATTATATATACACTACCTACGTTTTCTTAGAAAAATTTATTCAAGTTTGTGCTAATATGAAATGGTGTATTATCAGATTGAAGAAGTTTTGGAAGGAGTGGTAGAGATCAAAGATAAGTTACCCACTCTTCTTGTTTTAAATAAACGGGATCTCATCAAACCAGGTGAAATCGCTAAGAAAATCGAGGTATGTTTACATTTTCCGAATGTTTTTGCGTTGTAGTGAAACTTAATTACATATGAAATGCGAATAGGTTTTAGTATATAAAAACGAAACCGTATTTCGTGCAGTGGTATGAGAATTTTACGGAGGTTGATGAGGTCATACCTGTGAGTGCTAAATATGGCCAAGGAGTTGATGACATCAAGGACTGGATTTTATCGAAACTTCCTCATGGACCCGCTTATTATCCTAAGGTGTATAATTTATCGTATATAGGTTTTTCAATGAATCTGCAACTAAATAAGGATTGAAACCGAACGATTATGTTAATCTGCAGGATATCACTAGTGAGCACCCTGAGAGATTTTTTGTCGCTGAAATTGTCAGAGAAAAAATCTTTATGCAGTACCGAAACGAAGTCCCTTATGCGTGCCAGGTTAATTATAAACCTACGATTAAATTCGGAAAAAAAAATATAAAAATTCGTACTTATTTGTGGGGCGTTTGTCTTATTTGTTTGCTATGATGCGATAGGTTAATGTGGTTAGTTACAAAACTAGACCAAATGCGAAAGACTTCATCCAAGTCGAAATTGTCGTGGAGAAGAACTCGCAGAAGATTATCCTTATTGGAAAGGTAATATTCTTCTTCGATTGGTATTGAATTTGTATGCAGAATCGAATCAAATTAATCTGTTGTGGATGATTATTATAATCAGGAAGGAAAAGCACTAAAGCTGCTAGCGACAGCAGCTCGATTAGACATAGAAGATTTCTTGCAGAAGAAAGTATTCCTTGAGGTAAGCATTGTTGTATTATTGTGATCATCCAAGTACTAATGAAGGACAAAAATGTAATTTATGCAAGAACGAGAAAATAATCGAAGGGAACCTTATATAAATATGCAGATAGAAGTAAAGGTGAAAGAGAACTGGCGACAGAACGAAGGGCTGCTCAAGTTTTACGGATACGGAGGGCAAATTCAAGCTATATGACGGACTTACGATTCCAATTTCGACATCAATTGATATATAGAAGAGTTTTCTTGCACATTTTGTTTGTAGAATAATATTATGCAAATTAAGGATTGGTTCACACATCACGCCACGTGTCTTGGTTTGAATGGTTAATTACTTCTGAAACAAATTCTTTACCTTTTTTTCCATATTTGACCTTTACTGCTCTTAGATTAAATGTTAATTGTGACAAGTGGAGTGGAGAGATTAATTAATGGAAAGATAATTAATTGGAAGGATAATTTCATCCTCTTACAAATCATTTCCTTAAATATTTCGATTGGGCCGAGAAATGGGCCAATTGGCTCGGCCCACTAAGGTGGTCCTATAGTATTATACTTCGATTTTTAAATATGCTAATAATTTGGTGATTACCAAACATGGTGTTATCACTTAGACCTCTTATTACAAGAAGATTATGTACAAAATCATGCTTTGCTTATGCCGATTCCGTCGACATTTTGTTGTCGGAGGAACACAAAGATTCCACGACGCAGAAACAACACGAACCCATGCAAATCAACATGCTGGAACTCAACTCAGAGCTCAGGAATCTAACAAAATCTGGCGACTTGAAAAGTGCCCGCCACATGTTCGACGCATTGCCTCACAGAGATGAAATCTCTTGGACTACGATGATCTCGGGCTATGTCAATGCCTCTGATTCATCCGAAGCATTGTCTTTATTTTCCAAAATGTGGGTCCTCCCAAGTATCCGAATGGACCCCTTCATACTCAGCCTTGCTCTAAAGGCTTGTGGGCTAAACGTAGATGTCAACTGTGGCCAAACATTGCATGGCTATTCCGTGAAAACCGGTCTTTTGAACTCCGTCTTTGTCGGGAGTGCAGTTCTTGATATGTACATGAAGAACGGTAGAGTTTTCGAGGGTTGTAGAGTCTTTGATGATATGCCGTTGAGGAATGTAGTGTCTTGGACTGCCATTATCACAGGGCTTGTTCGTGCAGGTTTTAACTCACAAGGGTTGTTTTATTTTGCTAATATGTGGAGGGAAAATGTCGATTATGACTCGTATACATTCGCCATTGCATTGAAAGCGTGTGCTGATTTAGAGCTTCTAAATTACGGAAGGGAAATTCACGCTCGGACAATGAAGAAGGGTGTAGATACGACCTCATATGTAGCTAACAGTCTTGCCGCAATGTACAATAAGTGCGGCAAATTAATATACGGTTCGCGTATGTTTCAAAACATGAGCAAACCGGATGTGGTTTCCTGGACATCTATAATAACAACCTATGTTCAGACAGGCCAAGAAAAACTGGGGATCGATTCTTTTAAACGAATGAGGGAGTGCGATATATGTCCTAACGAGTACACCTGTGCAGCAGTCATTTCGGGCATTGCAAATATGGCAAGACTCGATTGGGGTCAGCAAATGCACGCTCACGTTTCGCGATTAGGTCTCACGGGTTCATTATCCGTATCAAATTCCCTCATGACAATGTACTCAAAATGTGGACTTTCTAATTCGGCTTCACTAATTTTTCGTGAAATGACCAAAAGAGACGTCATTTCTTGGAGCACAATTATTGCAGGCTATTCTCAAGAGGGTTGTGGAGAGGAGGCTTTCGAGCTTCTATCATGGATGAGGAAAGAGGGAACAAAACCAACTGAATTTGCTCTTTCGAGTGTGCTAAGTGTTTCCGGTAGTATGGCGGTTCTTGATCAAGGTAGACAAATTCATGCTTATGCTTTGACCATTGGGTTAGATCAAACGGCTCTTGTGAGAAGCTCTTTGATAAATATGTACGCGAAATGCGGGAGTATAAAAGAGGCGGAAAAAATATTCTCTGCATCGGAAGATGATGATATAGTTTCTTGGACAGCCATGATTAACGGATATGCTGAGCATGGAGACAGTCAAGAAGCAATTAATTTATTCGAGAAAATTCTCCACGTGGGCTTAAGGCCTGATTCTATTACATTCATCGGTGTTCTCAGTGCTTGTAGCCATGTTGGACTTCTTGATCTTGGCTTTCACTATTTTGAATCGATGACTAAAGACTACAAAATAAACCCTTGTAAAGAACATTACGGTTGCATGATTGATCTTTTATGTAGGGCCGGAAAATTAAGTGAAGCCGAGAATATGATAAGAACAATGCCTTTTGAAAGAGACGATGTTGTTTGGTCAACTCTATTAAGGGCGAGTAGGGAACAAGGTAACGTTGAGTGTGGAAGAGTTGCGGCGGAGCAAATCCTTCGACTGGATCCAGATTGCGCCGGGACCCACATTGCGCTGGCGAATATTTATGCTTCGAGTGGGAAATGGAGAGAAGCTGCGGACGTGAGAAAGCTGATGAAATCGAGAGGGGTTATTAAGGAGCCTGGTTGGTCTTGGATAAAGATTAAGGAAAAGGTTTCTGCTTTTGTTTCTGGTGATAAGTCTCATCCACAGTGTGAGGAAATATACAGTCTTTTGGAGCTGATTGCTTCCAAAGAAGAACTCGTTTTTCAAGACCTTGCTTCGATCCTGCATGTTGCACAAGGGTAAAACGACGATTGTAGATACGCGTAGATTAGCCATATGATGAAAAACGAGCGGCCGTGGCCCCCAACCGTTTCTGAAAAAAACGCGGTAATTTTTTTTTTTTTTTTTATGTGCTTATTTGGCTTTTTGGGATAAAATATTGGCTCTGCTAATGTTTGCATATCCAATTTTAGAGACACTTTGGTGTTTCTTAAATATTACCTTGTGATATTGTAATAAGTGGGATACAATAGGCTACTTTTGCATTGTCTTGTAAAAGAAGAAATACACTAGGATCAGTTTTTCATTAGCCTGATAAAAATTTCGAGCACCGAAACGAGCTTCCGAATGAGAGAAAACAGAGTACAACCACCGGAAGGCTGAATAAACAAAATTCACAGCTGAACTAGGAATCATCATGAATTTCATTCATAATACTAATCTTAATGAAATCAAGATCCTGTTAATCAAAGATTCAAGGAATATAATTCCTACCAATAAAAAAAAAAACAAAAAAACACTAAACCGGCAGTCATCTTTCCTCGATAATCCATGTCCTGTAAACATGGTGAATAAACGCCAAACAAAATCCAACTCCACCCAAAACAACAATAATTCGAACCCACAATGATGTTATAAACAAATTTAGTACAAAAGTATACCATAACCAGAACCAAAAACCCGAGATCACCGATCCTAGAGCAGCTCCCACTACAATCTGACTAACTGTATGAAATTGCTGAGAAACCCTAAGCCATGCCTGCATAATTCGATTTTTTTTTTAATGTCTGTTACTAATAGAACAAAGTATGAAAAAAGTTCCAATATAGCCGGTGAATACTTACGAGATAAGAGGCGAGTATGAAGAAAAGTCCGCCTATGGTGGCTGTAATTACATTCACACCGAATGACTCCACCACTGCATAGCAAAGAAGTACATATAGCTCGCATAAACAAATATCAATCCACAACGACATACGAATATACATATAGATATATCTAAATGGTTTTAGAAAAGACTTACTCGAGAGATTGAGAAACGTTAGTGTGTAAAAAATGGATTGGGCATGAGACGAAGGCATTCCTGGATCCGATCTTGATGTAGAAAAGGGCCTTTCTTGATTTAATATTCTTTTAAGTCCAATTGATACTACAGTATTTATAACGGAACCCGTTGCAGCCCATAACGCTTCGGCATCGTGCCTCCATACAATTATCAAACCAAAAAGTGCAGCTACTAGCCATTTACTCTGATTCAATCGTAATAATAATAGTAAACCAATGAAAATCATAACAAGCTTCAGAAAAGCAATAAAACGGTGTATCGAGAGAACTTCCACTTGTAAACGAATAAAGTCAAGGCACTACGCATGATTTTTCGCATAATTTGAACTTGATATGGTTAACATCGGAGTTGAGCTCGAACGAGCTTTAATCAAGCCGAACACCAAATCAAGTTCGAGTAAATTAATTTCAAGATCCCCTTTTTATAGTATGATTCTTCTATTGTTCTATTGTTTTGAAGTGTTCATATTTCTTTTACTACAAATAAATCATTTGACACTATATTTCTTTTACAGTAAAGCAATACATATACATATATCTATATAGAGCATAGAAATTTAACAAAGTAAAAACTAAAATTTAACCAACCAAATTATTGAGAGTAGCTTCAATCCCAGCAGCTTCAAAAGTCAACGATTCCTCCATGGAAGCTTCTTGCTCAAAAGCTCGAACCCCCTCATCACTCGTAGTTGCGCGAACCCACTTAAAACCCTTCATTCTATTTTGATTTCTTCTACTGTGGGCCCAAGAAACAGATTTATTACAACTGAATTCGCTCCAAAAATCCAATCTTTGGGCGAAAAGTGTAGTCTTTTTGTGAAGCTTTCTTGATTGAGAAGCTGTAAATGGTGTAGCGATAATGGGCCTGATAGAAATGGCGGACATTTTCTTCGGGTGTGCTCTCTGTTTATTGGTGGAGCTGTACTACTACCACCAGAAGAATCGGAGGAGCATTCATTACCAAGAAAATTGAAAAATTTGATTTGTAAATTTTTAAATCTGGCTAGTTTTCAAGGGAAACGTCCAGATGTCTGCCTGGCTTTTTTAGTAATTTACAAAATTTTATAAATATATAAAATAAATACAAAAATTGGAGACCAATATGCTTTCTTCTGATTGGTGGATATGAGAGATTAGAAAAATACAAGAAGGGTATCTGAATTGGTGCTTTCACTTTTGGAAAATGCCAAGATCCTTTACTTTTAATACATATATATATGTCAATTAGTTATTAAAAAAATAATAATAATAATTAAAAAAAGATTATGTAATTTCATTAGCAATAATGGTATCGGAATTTTGGTTGCAATAAAAGCTTTTCTGCTCGTTTGTTTTACCGTCGAGGCCCGAGGGTGCCCTGAGCTGTAAGTTTACCGTCGAAGTTCACTAACTATAGTTAAAAATTCGCTACCGATTTTTAAGCTACTTCAGTTTCTGGTTGTCATAATTCATTAATATAGCAAATTTTGAAAGTTCATTGTCACTTTCACAAGTTCACAATGAATGTTTTATATCTTTAGGAAGAATTACACTTTTAGTCCCTCATGTTTCATCTGATTCCACTTTTGGTCCCCATTATTTAAAAGTAAATAAAATATACATCAAAAGTTCAAATCTAAGCACATTTGCTCTCCCCTCCGTCACGTGTCCGTTTACATCTAATGGAAAACACTATTTTGGGGCTATATATTTCGTTATTTGCAACAATTATAAAAAAGATAAATTGGAGTTTCTTTTTTTTATTATTATTATTATTATACTGAATATTATTAAAAAATAATTATAAATAGTACTTTAAATTTCTAATTATTTTCTAGTCGTAAAAAAAATTTAAACTCTAATTTTAGCCTCGAAATAGTATTTTATATGAGATGCGATCGAGCATGTGACGGGGGGACCAAATGTGTTTTGAAATTGAACTTTTAAGGTATGGTTTGTTCACTTTAAAAACAATGAGTGGCCAAAACTGCAATTAGGTGAAACATGATGGGTGAAAAATGTAATTTTCTCCCGAGGATTAATAAATAAATTATAAATCCATTTCTTGTTGACAAACCCAAGCCCATACCAAGTACTCGGGCCGGTTATAAGGCCCATGAGACAACACGAATTGAAATTATTCATTTACTTCTTTCAAAGTATTGAACTTTGTCACTATAAATATTTAAATTTATTTCACTTTCCTCTAAATAAATAAATAAATAAATAAATAAAATGGGAATCCTATCAAGAAGATTCTTATTTCTTATATAGATTATTGATAACACACCATCATCATACAAGATTCGATTCTTCCCACTTGAGTTGCAGCATTTTTTTCAGAAAAGTTTCATCAAATAAATTAAATAATTTTAACAAAAGTCGACAAAAAAGCTTTTCTTCTTATCACTGCATTGTTCTTCAAAGCCTGATTTTATTCCAAACATGACATACTCATAATAGCTTTTTTTATTAAATTAATTTTATTTTTTTAAAAAGAAAAAAATAGTGACAATGCACAAATGATCATTCTAAAATTAATTGATGCTAATAGACACGATATACTTAGGTGGTGTTTGCAAATACTTTTTGAAAGTGATTATGCGGTTTTTTTTGCTCATAATCTGTTTTCAGGTGTTTGCAAAATCAACTTTTGCTTTTGTTTCTCTTAAAATAATCCGCTTTAAGCTATTTTTTTAAAAACACCCATAACCATGCTTTTCCTATTTAAGTTCATTTTCTGGAATATTTGCAAACACCCCCAACTTTTGAAAATAAGCACTTAAAACTAACTTAAATCACAATCATTAACGTATGCTTTTAAATAATCACTTGCAAACACCACCTTAAAGAGGGTGTATGCCTTGAGCTTATAAGCTATTTAAAAGAGTTTATAAGCTCTTTTATAGTGTTTGGTATAAATAAATCTTAAAAATTTTAAAAATAAGTTGATGAAAAGCATTTAAGATTTTTTTTTTTGTTTTTTAAATATATTTAAACCACCTTTTTATTTAAGATTTTATAATCAGAAAAAATAACTTATAATCTCATTATTTAAAATAAATACTTTAAAAATGAATTCTAAAAGCAAGGCATCTCAGTTTATCAACTCTTAAAATAACTTATCAGATGGAGAACTCAGACTCTTTGTCTTATATATAATGCATTCAACTATGTTTTTGGAAAGTGAAATCGAATAAAATTATGTTATAATTAGAACAAATGAAACCTTAAATATAACTGTTGGAACCACGGCTGCACTTTGACGATTGATCACGAAACTTGTGGATGAGGCTTGGACTCCATTTGTTCTCTAATTTTATAGGTAACAAGTTGCTGCAAAAAAAACCACGATAATATGGAGATAGGCAAGGTGAGGCGCGGACTAGGTCGCTTTCTTAAGACGAATTTCACGACCCCTTCTCTAATGAGGTGCAAAAAGGTTCCGATCGTGTCGCCTATGGGATACAACAGCCCAGCCTATCTCTCCGCTGTAACTTCACCGAAATTGCACGTTCAAGTGAAGCAGAAGCTTACACCCGACACACAACAAAAGCTCAAAGTATATGTATCTAATATATTAGAAAAATATTTCTTTTCATCTTCTCTTGTACTCTCTACTCTCCTTTTACAATGCTACAAAAGTCCCCTTTATATAGTATAAAAACTTGACCACCATAAAGCCTCTCATCAATAGAGAATTAAATAAATTTATGGGAGTTTATGTAAGAAAATAAAAGTTTTGGGGGGAAACTACAGATAAATCCCTAATCCAAAACTCAAAACACAGATCAGTCCCTAGGTAGTTTCCCCAAGCAATTCAGTCCCTACTCACGCGCCTAACATGCAGATCAGTCCCTAATAAAATGTGCAAATACTAAAATACCCTTTACTTTATATTAATTTTACATAACTTCTTTTCAACTTCCAACGCGCCGTTTGTATTACACGCTCTTTGCCAGTTTATACCCATTTTCAGACCAAGAAGAAACAGAGAAGAAACGAAGAACAAAGAAACGAAGAACAAAGAAACAACAAAGAACGAAGAAATTACGAAGCACGAAGAATCAACAAAACGCAGAAAAATAATAAAGCGAAAGGAAAAATAAAAATAAACAAACCCATTTATAGACAATGGTGAAGCATGGTAAACAACAAGGTTTGATTTTTTTTTTTTTTTTCATTTTATTGGAAACAGACCCATTTGGGTGTTGCTTGAGCTTGCAAAAGGTTAATTTGTTATAGAATTGCATGATTTTGAACATATCCACTCATGGGTATTATGCCTCGACTTTATTCGGTGTTTCCCCTAATCATTAAATCGGTTCCAATATCTGTTGTTCTGTTGTTTGGGTTTGCAAAGATCATTTATTTGTTGTCGAATTTAATGATTTTGTAATAGTTTTCTCTTGGGTATTATTCTTATGATATGGGAAAGAGGCTTATTGTATTTTTCGTACTGGTTCTATAGTATGTGTCATGCGCAGTAATGGTATTAATAGTGCATTTAGATGGTATTGACACAGGGTACTTGAAGTATAATGTTTGGTGGTTCTGTAGTATAAGTCATATGCCACAATAGTATTGCTAGTGCTGTTGAGTGATATTGCTAGTGCATTCGAATAGTATAATGTTTGATTGTAGTGTAGTATGTGTCATATGCAACAATGGTATTGCTAGTGCATTTGGATGGTATTGAACGAAATTACTGGAAGTACTAGTAGTTGAACTTTATAGTACGTTGTATTTGTTATAATTGTAGTTTTATGTGTATGTAATTGCAGGAATTGATGTAAAAGAAGATTGCAGTAAGCTATCAATAGGCTGCAGGTGCTCACCGATCGCTTTTCAAATAGATGAATGTGTTTTTTGTGCCATAAACAATGTGTCCTTTTGTTGTAGAGCTAATAATACTATTGATTAGCTCTACTCGTACTTTTCCATTGTATACATTGTACTATATGTTTCGATGAAATGTACTTACCTTTTGAACACATGGTACTTTATTTTGCGATTAATTAGTTTGTATAAAGAATATAAGCGTACCATAAAAATGAGCAACAAATACTTTCTAGTCTATTCGAAGATACTTTGTCAACACTAGACTTGTACTTACTTGATGAACAAAGCGTACTTCACATGTGTATTCACGAAAAACTTACCATAATCGATGTTGATCGACTCCCACATTGTTCCTATTCATTCTTAATAGTCTTAAACTGAAGAGTTGTGTCTTAAAATGCGATCATATGGATGCATTGGCCCAACAATAATATATAGAGTGTAACAATACTATATGAATGGCAAACATATACTTTATCAGTGAACAAAGCGTACTATAGTCACGAATCACTTGTACTTCACATGTGTATTCATTGTACTTACTTGATGAACAAAGCGTACCATATTTTTTGATGAATTGAATTGTACCAATTTCATTGACGCTTTAATGATCAATAAGTACGGGAGATGCATAAATTATGTTTTAGATGATTATTTTAAGGTAGGTGAGCATTATTGTTGCGTTTGGAATACAAGATCCCATAAATATGTTGAATTTCATACATGATACTCATATACTATACAATATATTCATACAAGTCTATAATGCTCAAGTATAAAACTAATATTTTCCTCAATTGTTACCATAATCGATATTGATCAACTCCCACACTGTCTCCATTCATTCTTAATAGTCTTAAACTGAAGAGTTGTGTCTTAAAATGCGATCATATGGATGCATTGGCCCGGAAATAATATATAGAGTGTAACAATACTATATGAATGACAAACATATACTTTATCAGTGAACAAAGCGTACTATAGTCACGAATCACTTGTACTTCACATGTGCATTCATTGTACTTACTTGATGAACAAAGCGTACCATATTTTTTGATGAATTGAATTGTACCAATTTCATTGACGCTTTAATGATCAATAAGTACGGGAGATGCATAAATTATGTTTTAGATGATTATTTTAAGGTAGGTGAGCATTATTGTTGCGTTTGGAATACAAGATCCCATAAATATGTTGAATTTCATACATGATACTCATATACTATACAATATATTCATACAAGCCTACAATGCCCAAGTGTAAAACTAATATTTTCCTCAATTGTTACCATAATCGATATTGATCAACTCCCACATTGTCTCCATTCATTCTTAATAGTCTTAAACTGAAGAGTTGTGTCTTCAAATGCGATCATATGGATGCATTGGCCCGACAATAATATATAGAGTGTAACAATACTATATGAATGACAAACATATACTTTATCAGTGAACAAAGCGTACTATAGTCACGAATCACTTGTACTTCACATGTGTACAAAGCGTACTATATTCACGAATAACCCTAACTTTACCAGCTTATACATTGTACTCTTATGTTCACTAATTAAACAACAGTACATAGGTTTTACATAGCATGTAGACTGCAAATATTACTAGATTCAACACTATCAAACTATGAACTACTCCACCTTCAGAATTGCAATTCTTCACTTCACTTTCTCGATGGACTTGGTTCATCGACGCACTTGTAGCTTCATTTTCTTCACGATTTGAGTTGGAAAAAGTTTGCCCAACTTCAAATGGTTCACACCAATGGGAGTAACCATGGTGTGGGCAACAGTAAAACCCGAACTGCACTTGTGAATGAATTCTTTTTGTCTTTCTACGTCCTGGTCGAGTTCTCAATCAGCTGCATTAACAAAGACATCGGGCGGAGCATTACACGCATCGTACAAGTCAAAGTCCTCATCAAACGAGGGAATTGGGTTAATCGTGAATTGATATACCTGCTTGTACGTATCCGAATAATGGTTACGTACTGTCTTCCCCATTATATTATACTATGTTTTCCCACCAACAGTACCAAATTTACCTATCACCCATACTATTCAGATGAAGGTTACGTACTATCTTCCCCATTATATGATACTATGTTTTCCCACCAACAGTACCAAATTTACCAATCACGCATACTATACGAACAACGATTACGTACTGTAAGTACCATACGTCCATACCATATTTATAATAGCATGATACTATTACGTGCCATATTTTATACTATGTATCACAATAATTAACGACCATAAAGAAATGCATTTCAGCAGTACAGAAAAATATGGAGACCTACCAGCCATCGGTGCGAACCGTCTTTCCACGCGAATTAGCTTCATCTTTGCGGATCACGACAATGTCGACCACACTCATCTTCATTATCAGATGCTTATATCGACAACTTCCAAGAATCACAGTGGGTACATCATTAGATACATCATTTGTAGCCATTGTGGGGTGGGTGGGTTTTACAATGATATTTTCTTTGGAAAAAGAGGAAACCAGAGGAGAGAAAGAGAGAAGAAATAGAGAAGAAAGAGAGCAGATAGAAATGAAGAAAGAGAAGAAAGAAAGAGAAGATGAAGAGAGAGAAAATGAAGAGAGAGAAAATGAAGAGAGAGAAAAGGAGGAGAGAGAAAAGGGTGAGAGTGAAAAAGAAGAGAGATAATATAATAAAATATATAAAATTCACATTAGGGACTGATCTGCATGTCAGACGCGTGAATAGGGACTGAATTGCTTAGGGAAACTACCTAGGGACTGATCTGTGTTTTGAGTTTTGGATTAGGGATTTATCTGTAGTTTCCCCAAGTTTTGGAGGTTTCAAAATAGTGGTCTAAATGACCTCATAAAATTGGTCAAACCATTATTATAAAATATATTATTTTTATTAAAAAAATCCAACAATCCCCCACTATTTTAATAAAAATAAGAATAATAATAATATTTGAGCTCTTGCGGAATATTATGCATAATGAAAGTGGACAATGCCTTCAAACCTTCACTTAGTACAATATGTTTCCCGTACTAGAATCAAAGTGGACTTAGCCTTCAAACAGTGACCCTTGGGGCACGTAGAATCATATTGCACACATAATACTCAAAGTGTCCCGATCGAAGCTTCTAAAGCCAGCACGTTAACGGCCATGTGCTTTACCCCATTTCTCGTGAGAGCTCTAGAGAACAGCCTATAATTCTCATAGGAAGCGGCCCCACTTCCACACTCACAAGGTGAATTCTATCAAGGATGTTTACGTAACTCCAACACCCCACCCATCCGGGCTATAGAACTCATTAAGAGATCAAAGTCTCAACCTCACAATTCGTTACGAGCTTTATTAGTGCACACACACCATAGGGATGGATAATAAAAGTGTGCACTTTTATCACTATCAAGTTGCTTTCAGATTCGTTTTTCTTCGCCTAGTTCGTAGGATCTCTAGCCCCTAGGCGGTAGTATCCTCATCAACAACTTTACAAAATATATTAGGCTTTAATCCAATCCCCCTCAACGCATTTCAGATGATTTCTGAAATAATATGAAATATAATTTCACAAATTTATAGTAGTGCTTATCTGACATTTAGTCTCGTAGACTCAATGGTTTATTAACCATTCTCAAATAATTTTACATGTAATATCTCATAGATTTTCACGTGAATTTTCACATATATTCACAGTACTGTATTTTCTTTTAATTGTTCCGGATTCCATTAAAAGATTCTCGCAATATGCCAACTGCAAATTTTCAATCTCATTTATCAAAGCACAAAGCATTTGATTTATTCTCAATCATATTTATCAAAACACAAAGCATTGATCTATCCCACATTAGGATTTTATATACCACATTCGGTATCAACCGGCCTCCTCACAGGCTAATGTCAAAATAATCAATCAAAATTGATATGAATTTTGACTTTTAAATTATCAATATATATCTCATTCACACAAGGAAAACATGTACTCAAATAAGAATATAATTCCTCTTATTTAAATTTTCAATAACCAACATTATTGAAAACTTTCAAAAACATTTTACTTCACACATCACAAATCAAAAATTTATTTTCGCATATCAATATCCACTTTTAGGCTTTTCTAAATAACATCTACGTCACATATATGCAAAATTAGGCCTTTGCTAATTGCTTGCATATTCAAGATTGCAAATAAAGCAAAATGTATCACAATATGACTATAAACAATTTGCGATCATAAAATGAGCAATTAAGCATAAACCACATTAAAGTCAATTAAAACATGTTCATATAAGTAGACTCTAAAAACCCCCACTATTCCTCAATACTATAAGCATACCAATGAATCATGAATCAAGATAGAATGTATTGACTCTGCTCAATTTTGCAATTAAAATTTATTACCAATACCCCCACTATTTCTCAATATTAAAAGCATATTGAACAATTCATAAAATGTTTAAACACATGCAACATTACCTCACCAAATGAATCATGAATTAAAGTTAAGATACCAATTATAGTCATGCTTATTTCTCAACTAGAGGCAACGACCATAAGCTCTTTATTTTTATTTTTATTTTTTTAAAAGAATTATGTTAAAAAAGAAATAATTTATCAAAGTTATTTTCTCAATTTAAAACCCTTACTCTCATTAGTCATTACTGCCACAATAAAGAGAAATTACGTGTCTTTTAAAAATACTTTAACAAACATGCTTATGCAAATTAATTTACATAAACTACTAGCATAATAGTGCATTAAAGATTACTTAATTTTAACAAATGTAATCGGTTCCTCTGGCAAATAAATACAAGCAAAACGTTTCAATATTTAATGATCAGTCAATATGCAAATAACGGTCCACCACTAAAGCAATTCATTTTCTCATGCATCACCGAATAGGGCTCGTGCAATTTATATAATTTTGATGATGGTCAAACATATGATATTTTAACCAGTTAGAATTTTTGAGTGTATTGCATATGCTATATAAACGAAGTCGACTATATGCTAACACATCAAACATGATGAACTCTAAATAATTATTTATTCCAATAACGACATATGTTTGATCATATACTTATCATGCACTATTATTATACTATTGAAAAAACATCATAAATAATGTAGACACGAAGAATATACCTGATTCAATATTTTCAATTATGAATTCTTTCGATACCTAAAAAACGCGCATAATTTGGCAGCTGTAGCAGTGCTCAGTATTTGGGGCATATCTCTCTCGTTCGATGTCCGATTTCAGTGATTCAAGATGTTTCGGACAGACAACAGAAATGCCTACAGCTTTCGTGTTTTACACATTCTCAAATTCGGATATTAGCAGGTCCAAAACTGACTTCAAAGTATAAATTCGTGAATTGTACATAGATTCACCTACAACAAAAAATAAGATCATTAATTTTATTTCGTCAACACAAGATATTAATAAAATAAAATGAATTATCTCCCTTTTCATCATCAATGGTTCTCTTTTGGATCATCGTCAAAACTCATCTTCACGGGATCAAAAAATTCGTCTTAAATTGTTGGAACCACGGCTGCACTTTGACGATTGATCACGAAACTTGTGGATGAGGCTTGGACTCCATTTGTTCTCTAATTTTATAGGTAACAAGTTGCTGCAAAAAAAACCACGATAATATGGAGATAGGCAAGGTGAGGCGCGGACTAGGTCGCTTTCTTAAGACGAATTTCACGACCCCTTCTCTAATGAGGTGCAAAAAGGTTCCGATCGTGTCGCCTATGGGATACAACAGCCCAGCCTATCTCTCCGCTGTAACTTCACCGAAATTGCACGTTCAAGTGAAGCAGAAGCTTACACCCGACACACAACAAAAGCTCAAAGTATATGTATCTAATATATTAGAAAAATATTTCTTTTCATCTTCTCTTGTACTCTCTACTCTCCTTTTACAATGCTACAAAAGTCCCCTTTATATAGTATAAAAACTTGACCACCATAAAGCCTCTCATCAATAGAGAATTAAATAAATTTATGGGAGTTTATGTAAGAAAATAAAAGTTTTGGAGGTTTCAAAATAGTGGTCTAAATGACCTCATAAAATTGGTCAAACCATTATTATAAAATATATTATTTTTATTAAAAAAATCCAACAACATTAGAATAATTAATGTGTGTTAAATTGATGGAATAAATATTAGAGAATGAGAGTAGGTGCTGAAAAATGAGGGTGTGAATTAAAATAGAACTGACAGTCAAAGCTAAAATAATAATGTGGAGAGATGAACAAGAAAGATAACAGTTGAATTGATTTTCATTTGTCAGGCAGGCCTAGCTACTACCATCACTTCACCTAATTAATTATTTAATTAACAACACTTTAACTCAAATTTATCATTAATTTATTAATTCATAAGATTAATATTTTTTTGTTATATGTAAAATTAGAATTAATATGGTGTGCATTATGTTCTACTTTAAATAAAATAAAATAAAAATGAGTGAAGATAAATACATTAATTAAAAAATATTAAAAGTAAAATAAGATGATATGAACTTAAGATAAAAATAAGGTAGAATTTAATTTTAATTAGAATGAATATGAAATAATAAATTAAATAAAAAGAAAAAAGAAAAAAGAAATTATTGCACGCGTGCAAATGAGAAATTGCATTCGTGTGGGGGTCGGGTCAGGATTATTGTTCAATGGACAAGTTTCTTATATGATGGGCAAAATTGTAATTCCTTGCCTAAATTTGAGGTATACAAAATTTATTATTTATTAATTATTTATCTAATAAAGACAGTCTGATGAGTTCTGTCAAAAGGGAAAACCTAGAAAGAAAGAAAAATAGATTGACATGAAAGTACAAAGGGTACAGATATTGATCACAAGTTCTTTCCCTAGGCCTAATTTATTTATTACAATTTATACAATTGTTTTGTGTTGGATCTCACAAATTTTCAAATTTCTTAATTAATCATTATTACTTTAATTAGTACTTTATATATTGGATCTTTCAATTTATTCAACAATATTATAATTTTCTTTGTACGAACATTGTATTAATTACTCCCTCCGTCCCAATTTAAATGTCGTTTTGGGGTGTTTTGCACATATTAAGAAAATTAATAAATGTGCATAGATTATAGTAAAAAACAGATAAAATTACTAAAATATCGTCGACATTAATTGATTCTCAACTAATTAATTAAGAATAATTAAGGGTAAAATTGAAAATAATGCAATTAATGCTTCATTGAAAATGTAAAATAACAAATAATGTGGGACAAAAAAAATCTCTAAGAAAACATATAATATGGGATAGAGAGAGTATCTTTCATATTTATAATTAATTAGCTTTCATTTTTTACCAACTTTTAAGCTAGGCAGGTATAGCTTAATTTCTACAGTTTTATGAGTTCCAACTTCCAATCGTGTATGTATATTTTTTATTTATTTTATCTTACTACTTTTAAGGAAACAAGAAAAAGAATAAAATCTACTTATATAGATTAATGCATATTAATTTGTGCTTGTAATTATTCATGTAGTGTGATTAACTTATAATTTTGATGGTTTTTGTAATATAGCTAAATTTTCTATCTATGATTTTGAAGGTGGATTTAACCTTAACCAAAATTGACTCTTTTCGAACATCTTCCTCAACTCTCACCGCAAAAAAACACTGCTCATCAAGGACGGAACCACCTTGTGACTTGGGGGTTCCAGTCCCTGCAGGAGAAAAGAATTTGATCATTTTTTATGTTTTTTTTATTTTATATTATTAATTCTCTCATAATTTTGACATATAGCCCTTCCAAAAAAAATTTAGCCCCCCCCCCCCCCCCCCCCCTACCATAGAGTCTGGGTCCGCCGCTGCCGCTCATATAAATTCCTCGAGCTGGAGTCTTGGAGAGAATCTCTGACGCACAAGTTAGTTACGGAAATAGTTCAAGAAATAGTAGAATAAAATAGAGAAACGAATCGAGAAGACGATGTGAAGTTGGATGTTGAACGTGTGTTTTAATGTGTGCTGAATATGAAATATTTATAAGTCATACGTAAGTGTTGATTTATATGCCTATAGAAATCAATTAACCTAAGTTGTAACAGTTAAGTTGTGGAAACAGTATTCAGTTACAACTATAATTCTTGTGTTAACACAGTTATAAACTACTTAAAGCAAATAAATGAACACAAGGAATTAATGTGGTTCAGACACAAATGTGCCCTACATCCACGTGGACCTGCAAACACGATTTCACTAGTTCAGATTTACAGTGTACATTAATAGGACTTATTAAAAACACTAAAGACTCCCTCTTTATGTAATATGCCGTTCTTGTACACAACTCGAACTTCGTGTTTCTTCCAACAGCAGCTCCACCCGCGTGCCTTGAACTTTCTTCAAGCCTGAACTCCCTTCAGAAAACGCGGCTGATCTCCCTTGAGATCTATACAGCAAATCTGTATATGTTGGCACAGTGCAACGATGGCACAGTCCTGCTCCGCAGAACGCCTTGGCAAAACTTCGATGCTATGAAGAGGTTTTTCTCCCAAATAATGCCCACGGTTCTTGTATGTCTTGGAGGCTTATATAGCCACGAAAATAAGCCCTAAGACCTAACTTGAACCCCACGAAATCTATTTAACTAGGTAATAGAATCCTAGTTGATTTCTACTTCTATTCTAGATAAGTACAAAAGATACCTAACTAGAATAAAATACATGGAAATAAATCTAAGTCCTAATAGAAGTATTATGAGAATAGGACTCTAATAAATTCCAAAATAAATATGGAAAACAAATCTTTGCCAATCTTTTAATTCCAAAACTTGGCGGATTTCCTCGATCTTCAATAGCCGGAAATATGGTGCCAACAATCTCCCCCTTTGGCATAGATTGGTCAGAATCCATATTTAACAAGAACTCCCCCTGCATATGAGATTTTCTCTTTTTGCAGAAATGATTAACTCCCCCTGCATCACATACTGTTAGTACAATAGAAGTTGTTGTAACAGAGAAATTTCCCGCAACACAAAGTTATCCAAAACAAGCCCAAGGCACAAAATAAAGATAACCAAGATGATATCCAAAAAGCAGGAAAGTTTATTATAACAGTCCTAAATAAAACATAAATTTAAGCAATTCAAAAAGGACAAAAAAGTTTTTCAAGGAAACTTCCCTTAATAATCATAGTCGGTGAGAATTGCTAGACGCTTTGCCTTGCGGTTGTGGACTGCTGCTTCATCATTGAAGTTTTTGCTGGGACATCCGGAGTTGTATCTGGAGTTGTTGCTACTCCCCCTTTCTGACCAGACTGTGCCAAAGTCTTAAGAAGCTGGTCCTGAATAGACGAAAACCCTTGAGCAAGCTGAGCCTGGATAGTCTCCTGAAAATGAGTAAGCTCATCTTTGGTGACCACATCAACTGGCGGCGGAATAGAGGCAGAGACAATGGGATCCTTTTTCGCACGAGAGGCCGTCTGAACAACAGAAGGATCGATAGGAGGCAGATCAGCAGAATGTTCAGAAAGGACCTTACCATGGATAGTGATTGGACGGCCAGGAGGATCCAATAGAGTGGCATCACGAATGGGCAAGCCTTGTTTGATCAAGAGCTGATACATCAAAGAAGGAAACGGCAAATGCTCACGCTCGGTTCAGGAATTGGCTAACACACCAATGTGAAGTTTTGTAAAATCCTCATTGATACACAAATTTCAGGAGCAACAGTAGAGGTCATAGAGGCAGAGTCATTAAGTGAACTCTTGTTCGCCTTGAGAGCAACTTGGACCACAGACAAATAATCTTCTTGAGGATCATCAAAATGCCCAACCAATACCTTAGGATGAATAGTGATTGGTCGTTCAAGCATAGAAGCTGTAGTTCCCACTAAGAAATGTTGTGACAGCGAGTGATAGATCAACGAGGGAAAAGACAAACACTCCAACATTTTGTGCGAGAGTTAGCAAGAGCTCCATTTTGAGCAAAGATGTACTCCCCAATGTTGATAAAAACGGCATGAGTGACGCTTCAGGGAAACCCAACATACAGTGATCACAACGGCTATGGTGTCATTGACACACAGGGCGTAACAGTAATTTGATTCTAACTCCGGTAAAAATCTTTATTCAATTCAGGAGCCACATTGAAAAATTTCCCTTCGCAAGTAACCGCGAGACCCAACAACGGAGAATCAACAGAAAGTTAGGATTCCGTGAAGATTTTGATGACTCAGATCTAGTTGGATGTACGGAAGTAAAGGTAGCATAAGTCTGCTCAGAAAGAGATTGGTGGCCACTCGAAGCGTATGACTCATCCTCAAGACCATAATTGCTCTCAAACTTCCTTTGAGGCCGGCGAAGCTGCGCATGGGTGCTGAAAGTAACTTCTTCAATTGCAACATGGTCTTAATTCACCACCAACATCTTCTGGCTTAGACATGGAATGATCACTTTCAACCATAATATTGTCCAGCGGATCAGAGACAACACCTTATTTGGAGCTTGGGGCTGGTGACTGCACATGTGTATGGGCTCCGGTATTGTTGCCACGAGAGAGATGGGAACTACAGAGACCACTGTTGTCGTCACAGACCTTGACGTTTTTCTAGACTTCTTGTCGGATGGCGATGGACAGTTGTTTGTGCTTCCTCATTTCAGACCCCTCGACTGATTTGTCTCTTTCCATAGTAAATCTGTGGAGCACAGAGAAGAGAAGAGACGAGTAGCTTTTGAAAAACATAGAGAGATATTGGAGAGAGAGGTCGAGTATAAGAAATATTGAGAAATCCTAGAAGCCCAAAAGATAGGATGATAACAGATCCAACAAACATCATGATAAAACAGAAGTATATTCCCACATGCTTCTTTAGAGATTCGGACAGATCACGTATCAAGACAGCCATGTGTCAACAGTCAGCCAGAGGCCACAATAAACTCGGAAACCCTAGAAGGGGCAGATATTTAAAGCACAAAGAACGAGAAAAGAGGCAGAAAAATAGAGGACTCTTCAAATACCGGGTATTTTCAAATCAGAAGAAGATCCCCAAAAATCCGTGACCAATAACAAACAAGATATTCTCCACACGAAACATCAAAAAATAGAGAAGGCAGATGACATGGCCATAGCCACGTGGCCAGAGACAACTAGTAGCCAAAAAATTCACAAAGCCCACAAAAAAATTTTAAAAAAAAATTTTAAAAGGAGAAAAAAAAATCACATCTTTTAAGGAAAAGAAAATCAAGAAGATCACAAGATTAAAAGTTGAGGGCTTGGTTTTCATGAATTAATTAGATAATCTTAAAGAAAATCACAATAGAAGGCCACCAAGCAAACTCTTGGATGCACGATATAACTATAACCCCATAACCATACTCAATAAATCATAATTTAGGTAATTTTTAAGGGTTATGAATGCGTATGCGATTAGCACAGCAATTCGATCGTGGACTTCAAGGAGAATTTCCTAATATATGCTTGAATATCATCCCAACTTTTCTTCTCCCTTTTTTTTTTTTTTTTTTTTTTTGAATTCGGACTATTTTTCTTCTCTCTCTCTTTTTCTTTTTTTTTTTTTTTTTTTTTTTTTTAATTCGAACTATTTTTCTTCTCCTCTTTTTTTTTTTGTTAATATGATGTTCAAGCAAACATTAGGAGGGCAACCTCCTTAAGAATCCACATAGCTTTTAAATAGAAGTCAGAGATGCATATGCGGTAGCATAATTCTCCCAATAGAGGTATGATCTTTGAGATGAATGAGGTCATAGACATTGATCACTCCCGATAGAGGGGGCAGCACACTTCTATCATGGCTAACTGTGGAAACAAAAATTAATTCACAAAAACTAACACACAAACAATTAGTCAAAATGAACCTCCCATCATTCATATTCCAAAAACAATGATGTCACATTTACGTGACACATATAATGTCCGATTAAAAAAATTCAAGTGCAATCCGGACACAAATATTAATTGCACTATCATAGAAAATTCAGTTTTGCACATGGCAAATTCCAAGCGCTTTACGCAAGGAATCAAACCTAAGGAAGTCGATGGGCTTTGTGAAAATATCAGCTAATTGATTGTCTGTGGACACATAATCTATAGTCACACGTTTCTGCTCAACTAATTGTCTGATGAAATGAAGACGAATATCTATATGTTTTGTCCTAGAATGCTGAGCATGATTTTTTGAAATATTTATGGCACTCTCATTATCACAAAGAACATGCAACTCTTTTTCATGAAAGCCATAGTTATTTAACATATGTTGCATCCAAAAGAGTTGAGTGCAACAGCTACCTACAGCTATGTATTCACACGCAGCATTAGATAAGGAAATGGAATTTTGTTTCTTACTGTACCAAGATACCAAATTGTTACCCATGTAGAAACAACCTCCTGTGATGTTTTTTCTGTCATCCACATCTCCTGTCCAGTCAGCATCACTGTTCCCTGCAAGACAATTGTTAGTATCTTTTGAATACCATTTTCTCAATTCGGGTGTTCCACTAACATATCGGATAATGCGCTTTACAGCACTCAAATGACTCTCTTTAGGGCTTGCTTGGTACCTAGCACAAATACCTACCCTGAAACGAATATCATATCTGTTAGCAGAAAGATAAAACAAACTTCCTATCAAGCTCCTGTATAGTGTGGAATCATCGTATGTGCCATCACAATCTCGTCCCAACTTCTCAATTGAGGTCATTGGTGTTGTTAAAGGCTTTGCCTTTTGCAACCCAAATTTACTTACCACGTTCTTGGCATATTTGCTCTGTGAGATAAATACCTCATCCTCTAGTTGCTTTACCTTGTCATTGCTCAGAACCAGTTCCCACATGTCATTTCGAGAAAACTGCTCAAGTTCCTCAAGCTTGGCTAACACCCAAAATTCATCAAGAATTGCTTCTTTGATGTTTTTTGGTTCAACAGTGGAAGTGAGATAGACATACCTGACCATTTTCTGGTAGTCAACCTTGGGCTTATTACAAGTTTTCATACCTTCTTTACCAGGGGTAACATCTTCAGTTGTGACATAAGATGTCGGTACTGATACTTCTGTGATTTTGTCTTCTGGTATTTCTCTTCCAATACTCTCAGTTTGTTTCCCCATTAGAAATTTGCCACATAAATCTGGTGTATTGGAGTTTAGTTGGGGAACACCTTTCACACAACCTGCATTAATATTTCGTGTTAGATCCTGAAAATTCAAATTCCCCAGTCGATGACAGCACATATCTGTGATATCAGAGGTGGTGAGGGGACACTGTTCAACTTGGTCAGTTTGATCAATTTTATAACAATTATCAGAGGATCTATAACCAGATAGAACACACATGTGGTTTCGATCAAACACTTCACACTTACGCTTGGTGAACAACACTGAGTCGTATAGATCACATAGCTGACTTACGCTGAGTAGGTTTGATTTCAAACCCTCTACATACAGAACGTTGTCAAGGTTAGGTAATCCTCCAACATCCAAGTTACCTTCTCCTTTCACAAAGGCCTTGTTTCCATCACCAAGAGTAACTTGTCCACCAGACACATTATGCAGGTTCTTCAAGTAATTAGGTACACCTGTCATATGCTTGGAGCAACCACTATCAAAATACCAAGAGTTAGTAGTACATGCTTTTAAAGAAAGAATAGCAGGAAAGCAGTTTGCATTATACTTATTCATCCATTTATTATCAGAGTATCTTCTTTGGGAATTGTGATCCCATACAGCGGAATTGGATGATTGATATGCTAAACTCTTATTTATCAATTTCCATCTTTTAAAGCATTTTGGCCTAACATGTCCTACTTTGTGACAGAAATGACAAGTTGGCACAAACTTTTTTGTATAAGACTGTGAGGCAACATGTTGTGAAGTAGGTTTGACAGTATTATTCACAAAATTAATTTTTCGATTTGGATTAGGTTTACTATCGAACTTACTCCCAATATAGCCAAGACCAAGTTTATCAGGATTTGAGGGATGAGCATTTAAAATTTCATCTAACCTTTTTGAAGGAAGAATCGTAGTGCGATTTAACTTACTGACTGACGCCTCTAACGTTGTTGCGACAGGGGAGTTGTCACACTTCAGGTTGAGGCAGGGTTCAGCAGTTTTCATTGAATGAGGATTTTTCTTGATCTGCCTTGTCTTATTGCAATCGTTGTTTCGCAAATGTCTCAACAATTCTTTTAGATTGTCAATATCTTTCAAAGCAAAATCATGTTTTACCTCCAGTGCCTCATTTTCCAACTCAAGCTCATCGATTTTGGCCTTCAGGTTGACTTTAACTGCTTCATTCTCCTCTTCCAGTTCCTTTACTTTCTCCTTCAAACGCTTGTTTTCATCACTAACCTCATGACATTGCTTTAGAAGATCATTCAGTTGCTGTTGAATCATCTCAATGGAGCATTCTTCATCATCCTCTGAATCTTCTTCTCCTGTGGGCAAAAAAATTGTGTTTAAATTTCTATGATTCACGAGATTACGAGTAGCATACCTGAGGTGTGGTGGTTCAGTGCATGTGACAACATCTTGTGTCACGTCAGTAACCCTGCATGTACCACAGAAGTCAATACTAGTTTCAGCATCACTTGCTTCACTTTCATCATCAGATTCAAAGTTATCGTCACTCCAGGTTGTAGCAAGTGATTTTCCTTGCTTCTTCTGAGTGTTTGCACATTCAGATTGAATATGACCATAGCCACGACATTCTCTATATCGAATCCCCTTCCTAACTTCTCGCTTGTTTGTAGGACTTCTGGGATGTCCATTCATTTTCACGAGTTCTCCGAAGTTTTTGGCTATTAGAGACATGGATTTTGTAAGCTTGACTTCGAGTGCTGTCATGGGAGCTGAGGGCACGGATGGTGTCACAACAGACACAGTTTGTAAAGCGATTTTTCTCTCTTTATCCATTCTACTGATGTTCAGCTTGTTTTCAAAGGTCTGTAGATTTCCGATCAGATCTTCAAGCCGCAATGAGTCCACATCACTTGCTTCCTCTATAGCAGTGACCTTATATGCGAACCGGTCTGGCATAGATCTCAGCACTTTACGAACAAGTTTTACTTCAGGGTAAGTTTCACCGAGGCCATGGGCTTCATTTGCGATGTCGCATAATTTGGAGTTGAAATCGCTCACGGTTTCAGTTTCCTCCATCCGAAGATCCTCAAAACGAGTAGCAAGCATCTGAAGTTTTGATAATCTAACAGAGGTAGTCCCCTCATAGGCTGTTTGAAGTTTTTCCCATGCTTCCTTGGCACACTCACACGCTGAGATGATTTTGAATTGATTGATATCAATTCCATTGAATATGGCATTCAATGCTTTGGAATTCATATTTGCGGCAATCTGTTCAGTTTTGCTCCAGTCTTTTTCATGTTTCTCAGTTTGAATTCCTTTTTCATCTGTGGCAACAGGTCGTTTCCAGCCAGTCAGAACTGTGCGCCATGCATCTTCATCCATTGACTTGATGAACATCTTCATCTTGGTCTTCCAATAAGAGTAATTGGTTCCAGTAAGCAGTGGTGGGCGAGTCGTGGAACCGCCTGCCATATGAGCATTCATAGTACCTATGGAAGAAAATGGCAAATAAATCAAATTCCCAAAATCACACACTATGTTTATCTAGTGAGAGGCTCTTGATGCCAATTGTTGATTTATATGCCTATAGAAATCAATTAACCTAAGTTGTAACAGTTAAGTTGTGGAAACAGTATTCAGTTACAACTATAATTCTTGTGTTAACACAGTTATAAACTACTTAAAGCAAATAAATGAACACAAGGAATTAATGTGGTTCAGACACAAATGTGCCCTACATCCACGTGGACCTGCAAACACGATTTCACTAGTTCAGATTTACAGTGTACATTAATAGGACTTATTAAAAACACTAAAGACTCCCTCTTTATGTAATATGCCGTTCTTGTACACAACTCGAACTTCGTGTTTCTTCCAACAGCAGCTCCACCCGCGTGCCTTGAACTTTCTTCAAGCCTGAACTCCCTTCAGAAAACGCGGCTGATCTCCCTTGAGATCTATACAGCAAATCTGTATATGTTGGCACAGTGCAACGATGGCACAGTCCTGCTCCGCAGAACGCCTTGGCAAAACTTCGATGCTATGAAGAGGTTTTTCTCCCAAATAATGCCCACGGTTCTTGTATGTCTTGGAGGCTTATATAGCCACGAAAATAAGCCCTAAGACCTAACTTGAACCCCAAGAAATCTATTTAACTAGGTAATAGAATCCTAGTTGATTTCTACTTCTATTCTAGATAAGTACAAAAGATACCTAACTAGAATAAAATACATGGAAATAAATCTAAGTCCTAATAGAAGTATTATGAGAATAGGACTCTAATAAATTCCAAAATAAATATGGAAAACAAATCTTTGCCAATCTTTTAATTCCAAAACTTGGCGGATTTCCTCGATCTTCAATAGCCGGAAATATGGCGCCAACAGTAAGTTTTATACCTAATTAACTTTGAGCTTAGTAAGCATAATAATATTGGATCACGTTAAACTCGAAGCCCAAATATTTATACAAGTCCAACAACTTGTCAAATCGACCCATCGATACTGTATATATGGGGATATATTATATATTGAACTAACAATTTATGCAAAATTGAGTTATTGGTTATTTCTTTCATTTTGGTACTCCATAATTAATTGTGATCATAAATCCAACCACTTATTATGATTAGTTACGTTATTGTAAAATTTATTGAATTAAATTAATCTATTTATAGATATATTATGATGTGGTAAACCTGTTACTTCAATACCACTTATTGCATGTGTTTGGTGTGTGGTTGAAATATGAATATACTTATTCATCTTCCACACCTATATATTATTCAACTCCTAATTAATACTGTATACCTGGTAGCGGGGTTATATTTAATTATTAATTATTATAGACATATTTTTAAATTAATTAATAAAGATTATTAACTTATTAAATTTAATTATTTATTTGTCTCCACGTAAGCTTTGAAAAAATAAATATAAAAAAACTCTATAAAAAGGTAAAGAAATAAGAACACTTCCCCCTCTGCAACTATTCTCAGTTCTTCGAAATTGAAGCCACAAAATTCACTTCTCTTTTTCTCCGATCCTCAAAAAACACACACACACGCACGCAGTGCAGTAATTTATAGATATATAGATATATATATGTATAAAGCTATAATGGAGGGTTTTGATTATTATAATGATAATAACGTGAAGAAGGAAGAGAAGTATGCAGGATTGATCGGCGGCGGCGGCGGCGTCGGAGAAATCAAGAAGCTGCTTCGAGTTGTTGAAATCTGCCTGGTTCTTGTTTCGGTGACGTGGGCAGCCAGCCGGCTGCCTTTCGCCGTTAGAATCTCCGGCGAGTACTTCCGGTGGCTGGTGAACGTCGTCGTCAGCCATCTATTCGTTTTCCTCCTCGGCAATGCCATAATCCTCATCCTCTTCTTCAAATCCCGCCACCTCTTTCTCCAGCAGGATAGTAATATCATTACCCAATCCCAGATCGCCGTTTTCTGCCACGAATTCATCGACAACAGTGACGCCGGCGCCGGCGACGACGCCGGTATGTCTAGGCCGGAGGAGATAGTTGTGTACCAAGACAAGCAGACAATTCTCGAAGTGGTTAGAGTTCACCGGAGGAGTCAGTCGTCGGAGAATTTAAGGGTTTCAGATGCAGGTGGATGTGAGAAGCAGCTGCGGCGGTCGGAGACGGAGAAGCAGCGGAAGGTGGTGGTGGAGGAGACGGCGGCGGCGGAGGAGAATGTGGAAGTGGTGGATGAATTGAGCAATGAGGAGTTTCAGAGAGCGATAGATGCATTTATTGCTAAGCAAATTAAGTTTCGTCAACAAGAAAAGCTTGCTATTGTTCCTCATCATGGCGCCTGCCTTTGAATTTTATTATGTTTTGTAATTAACTAATTTCCATATTTTTTCGGTGAGTTAATATTTTTAATGTTTAATGATTTTAATATTTATATAACTTTGTTTATTCTTGGGGCAAATTACGGTCACCTCTGAGTATGGTCAAATTACGAAAATCCTTCAACTATATATGTAGTATATTAAGAAAAACTCCTTCCAGAGGTAAATTTAGGGATGTTAAATAGGTAAAACAGGACCAGAAATTTCGGTAAGCCAACATTTGATACCGTTTACCGAACTGAATATACAATTTGATTCATTAAATAATCGAATTACATAATTTTTTATGTAAAAATATTTAAAATGAGAAGATGACTGTAATTACTCAAACAAGATAATTTTTTTTTTAATTTGATCATATCTCACAGGTACCCGTAATTTGCCCTTATTCTTAATATGAATTTGAAGAACAATGAGACAAGTATTTACTATATATCCACATATAAAAATTACACGTAACAATGATTTCCACGGTTAATTAATCATATATTCTATTAGCAATTTAAGTTTTCGGTTGAAATAGTCATTCGTCACGGTGTTAAAGTAAATCCAAATGAAATATTCTGAGTTCGAATCTTATTTCTACCCGTGTTTCAAGTGCAGTTATTTTTGTTATTAATCACTAAATCACCTCATATTTTTTCAATTTTTTAATTTTATTTTTAGTTTATTTATCAAAAGTAACTTTAACTTTAGGAAAATGGGAGATTAGATTCTTGATGAAGATAATTCAACTTTTCTTGCCTTATTTTCCATTATTTTATTTTTAATTAAGCATAATGATTACCATTTCCACTATGAGTAGGAATTAGGGTTTGTTAATATTAATTTAGATTATCACACAACACTAAAAGAGGTTGAAACAACACTTCTTAGTCCACATTGTCAAAACCTTTGGCCCATCACAAATATAATTGTGCAACTGAAAAACTTTAGCCATTAATTATATGTATTTGAAATAAATAAAAAAATTAAAAACAGGGCTTTTTATTTCTCTATTTATAATTTGTTCTTTCTGCATCGATCATTGTGCTTGTTCTTGCAAGAAAAAAGGACAATGATATATACAATTGTAAGGTGTACGTAATTTCACCTCAGGCTGTCAAGACTTCCTCTTTTATGTTCATTTATTTCCTTTTGTGCCTCATGAATCATGATGCAATTGAAATATATCTCAAATGATTGTATACAAAAGGAATTGATGTGAAATCGAGCAAAATTCGAATTCAAAAAACTCGACTAAGAACACTCAAATTTCATGATACCATTTTCTCATTGCAGCTAATTCTTAAAATCATTGTTTTTTGGATAAATTACACTTACATCCTTGAGATACGCTAAAATAACTTTAAGCTCCCTGCAGTATCGGTAATTACAATCATTCTTGAAATATTGTTAAAAATCCTAGCAGAATAATGCATTTGATAAGTTATTCCGTGGGGTTCGAACGAACTATTAGTTTCAGGCGGTGGTAGAGACAATATAGAGCTAGAGGGTGACATGGATCTCATAACATTTTTTAAATTTTTATTATTTTATATAAAATTTATAAATTTTCATATGTGGTAGCATTAACGGCCCTGCAGGAGACAAATATAGTGCATATCGATCCCCATGACATAAAATTTTGGCTCTGGTAATTGTTTCAGAAGTGTGGCTATAGTTACCAATACAACAGAGACCTCAAAATTATTTTAGCATATCACAAGGGTGTATGCATAATTTACCTTAATTTTTCTATATCTAGTTTAGGTTGTACTATAAGTTATGATTTACGCATTTTTATTTAAAATAATACAATATCTTCATAGATTCTTCTTACTATTATAATTCTCAACCATGTTGAAAAATGAAATATTGTATGATTTGTTGATAATTCTTAAGTAACTATATAAGTTATTATTGTATTATTAATTTATTTCAATCAATATAATTCGACTTTAATATTTATTAAGAATTTTATGCACTTTTGAGAGGCTTGCATGTTGGCCCATTATTTAATTTATTAGTGTCGTTGGCCCAATAGCCATCATCCTTAATTAGCCCATTATTTATTTAGAGGCCAGGTGTCAAAAAAACAAAAAACAAAAAACAAAAAACAAAAAAACAAAAATAGAATACGGAATTAAAATAGGCCAAATTTCACTTTCCGATTGTACTTTGGCTCGGGATCACTTTGCCCCTTCTACTCTCGATTGCATCGATTTGCCCCCTGCACTTGAAAAATTGTCTCAATGTGGCCCTAATTGTTAGTTTTCATACATTTGACATTAACACCGTTTGGTCTAAGCTCTAAAATTAAAAAAACACCACTCATCCCAGTTTAAATAATTCTAAAAATAAACAAAATAAAAAGTAAAGGAAAAAAATTGAAACAACGAGAAAGCATAGTCCACGGTGGCAACCACAAATTATTTTTATTTTTTTAAATTTTATTTAATAATTATTTAAATTAGGAGAAATAGTTTTTTTTTGTAGTTTTCAGACCTTAGATCATACGGTGTTAAAGGAGAAAAAGTTTGAAAACTAACGGCGAGGGCTATATTTGAGACAATTTTTTAAGAGCAGGGGTAAACCGATTCAATAAATCGAAAGTAGAAGGGGGTAAAATGATATGGAGCCAAAGTACAAGGGGGAAAAGTGGAATTTATCCATTAAAATATTACCAATATTCCAATTAATCAAAAAGCGTGAATAAGGTTCATTTCTGAATAGTCGTTATTCTTTTCCCAGCGACTTCCTAACCAATCGGCCAAACGATCTTTCGCCAGTTCTGATATTTCTCGAATCTCCGAACTAATACGAAAATGGCGACTGAGCAGAACACTGTGCAAGTATTCTGCATTGGAACTGCTGATACAAAGCTGCAAGAGCTTCGATTCCTCGCCCACTCAATTCGTTCCAATCTCCAACTCTTTTCCCCAAATTCTTCCTCAAAGGTGCTGATTCCTCTCCTCTTTGCTCGATTCTGTTTTTTGTTTTTGTTTAATTTGTTGTTGTAGAAGTGCTGTTCATTCTGGACGAATGTGTTTTTTTTCTCTCTCTGCGTAATAATTGAATCACAAGTACTGTGTGTATTTTTCGCAGTTGCTAGTGACAGTGGTGGATGTATCTGCAAGTCAGAAAAATGTCGAGGGTTGTGACGATTTCAAATTCGTGTCGAAAAAAGATGTTCTCTCTAGTTGTTCTGTATCCGGGGAACAAATTGATACCTTTCTTCCAGATGACAGAGGCAAAGCAATTTCAGCCATGAACAAGGCGCTTCGATTTTTTCTGAATAAATCCCACGGTGATGGTGTTCTTGCTGGAGTTATAGGATTGGGCGGTAGTGGCGGGACATCTTTAATTTCATCTGCATTTAGATCCCTCCCCATTGGAATTCCAAAGTTAATTGTGTCAACTGTGGCAAGTGGCCAAACTGAACCTTATGTTGGAACATCTGATTTGGTGTTGTTTCCTTCGGTTGTCGATATTTGTGGAATTAATAGTGTGAGTAGAGTTGTATTGTCGAATGCTGCTGCTGCTTTTGCTGGAATGGTGATTGGGCATCTAGAAACTTCTAGAACTTCTGCTAGTAGTGGTGGTCCTGCTTGTGAGAAGGGTACAGTTGGTATAACTATGTTTGGGGTTACTACTACGTGTGTCGATGCTGTTAAAGATAGATTGGCTCGAGAAGGGTACGAGACTTTGGTTTTTCATGCTACCGGAGTTGGAGGGAGGGCTATGGAGGATCTTGTTAGAGGAGGATTTATACAGGTACTTTTTTGGCGTTTACTATGGCTATTGTATTTGCATGTCGTGACTGAAACTATGTTAAATTGTTGTTTTGATGCTTGGATGAAGATACTTGTTTAGTTTATGGCTTCAAATAATTTGAAAATAAATGATGTTGACTACCTTTTGATTGGTTATCGATGTTCTTGATTGTCGACTACCTTTTGAATCTTTCTGTACTTTAGGGTGTTTTGGATATTACAACAACTGAGGTGGCAGATTACATAGTTGGAGGAGTCATGGCATGCGAGAGTTCCCGTTTTGAGGCAATGTTAGAGAAGAAGGTACCTTTAGTTCTTAGTATCGGAGCATTGGATATGGTCAATTTTGGACCCAAAAACACCATACCACCGAAATTTCAGCAAAGAAAGATTTACGAACACAATGAACAGGTGATAATTTTCTCGCACTCTGTTTGTCCTTTTCTCTCTTTAGCCTTTGACATGTTATAAACTTATCCAAAAACGATGTCTAGACTTTGCTGAAATGCCTCGTGAGATAGTTTCTTTGGACTATAGAAGTTGTACAAGAAAATATAGCTGTGAGCATATATAGTACATGGACTATAATTGTTCTTTACTCAGGTTACACTAATGCGCACAACTGTGGATGAGAGTCAGAAATTTGCTGCATTTATTGCGGACAAGTTGAACAAGTCATCATCTAAGGTTTGTGTATGCCTGCCAAAGTCTGGAGTGTCTGCTTTGGATGCACCAGGCAAGCCCTTTTATGATCCTGAAGCTACTGGTTCTCTTATAGAAGAAATACAGAGGCTAATCGAAACCAATGAAAATCGACAGGTTCCATCAGTGCTCATCGTATAAAGTATTAATAGTTGCCAGCATTTTCTATTTGCTCGGGTCTCGTGTCAGTATATGCTCATTCAAATAGTAGTTTATTTTATTAATAGGTTAAAGTTTCCCCACATCATATTAATGACCTGGAGTTTGCGAATGCACTAGTGGATTCATTCTTGGAGATCAGTACGAACTTTGAGGGTGATAGTAGTCAAGCTGTCTGTGAATCTGCCCAGGAAACTCGAAACAAAATTTCAGCCCCTCAGCCAAGTTCTCAGAACATTACACCTGTTCAATATAGCCTGAGCAGCTTCCCTGATGCAAACCCAGGTTGTTACCTCTCTCCTCCCCCTTGAGTTGGTATTCCTTTGACTCTCTGAATACTATTCAGTCACATTTTAAAAGTACTGGTGCATTGGTTATTCCATTTTAGATGCAACCGCAATAGATGGCTTTATCATTTTAAAATAATTGGTATATTGGAGCAGAAACACTGAAACGAACAAGGGAAATACTGCAGCAATTGAAGCATCAAATACACGAGGGCAAACCCATTATTGGTGCTGGTGCTGGGACAGGCATATCAGCCAAGTTTGAGGAAGTTGGCGGAGTGGATCTGATTGTCTTGTACAACTCGGGTCGTTTTAGGATGGCAGGAAGAGGGTCCTTGGCAGGATTACTGCCATTCGCTGATGCAAACGCAGTCGTACTTGAAATGGCCAACGAAGTGTTGCCTGTAAGTATTTCATTTACCTATTTAGAGTTCTTGAAGTTGTCTTAGACAGGTCATCAATAGTCAAAGTTTCACCTCGTGTTTTATTTAATAACATATATCCAATTTTGCTCGTGTTAATGGGTTTAGGTTGTGGAAAAAGTTCCAGTTCTTGCTGGAGTTTGTGGAACTGACCCATTTCGAAGGATGGATTTCTTCCTAAAGCAATTGGAGTCGATTGGATTCTGTGGGGTGCAGAACTTTCCAACTGTTGGGCTATTCGACGGTAATTTTCGACAAAATCTAGAAGAAACAGGAATGGGATATAGGTAAAATCTTTAAAAGTTAGTGACTTCTTTCTTTCTATTCATAATTTCGACAAATATTCATCCAAAATTTTCTTTTTCTGAGTAAATGATCGTTTCTTTATTTCAATTTTTCAGTTTGGAGGTTGAGATGATTGCGAAAGCTCATAAAATGGGCTTCTTAACAACACCATATGCTTTCAACCAAGAAGAAGCAATAGCAATGGCAGAAGCCGGTGCTGACATCATCGTAGCACACATGGGGCTCACCACATCGGGTTCGATTGGTGCAAAAACAGCTGTCTCGATTGAACAAAGCGTTGTCCTTGTACAAGCTATTGCAGATGCTGCTCATAGCATCAATCCCGATGCAATCGTTCTTTGCCACGGAGGTCCTATATCTGAACCGAAAGAAGCAGAATATGTGTTGAAGAGAACAAAAGGAGTTCATGGATTCTACGGCGCATCCAGTTTGGAGAGGCTGCCTGTTGAACAAGCAATAACTACTAGAGTGCAACAGTACAAATCTATATCTCTCACTTAATAAACTCTATTGTCTCTATAATGTATCATCTTTTCAGTTTGTTTTATTACCAAATTCCCCAAAATAAAGAAATTAAAGTAAATTTCTCTTTGGCTATGAGCTATGATTGTGAAAAATAATATATTGATTTTTGTATTTTGCACCATGGATAAAATATCATTGAAAAGATAAAGTAAAAGTAGGTTCATCAACTCTTAAAAATTCATTTTAGAGTCCAATTTGAATGATTTATTGTATTTTGAGGGTACAAAATGCTATTAAATTGTTTTGATGGTGCAAAGTGCAAAAATGCTATATTTCAAGGGTGAAATGTAGAATTAAGCTAACTTTCACCAACCGTAGTCTTTTTAAGTGTGCTTTCTCTCTCACACACGAAAATTCCCCCCAAGTTCATCAATCCCCAAAAATGAAAAAACTAGTATAAAATTATCAAGAAACCCAACTCCATTAGCTCAGAGTCAACAAAGAAGAAAAAAGAAATGGCCGAATCGGAATCCAAACTAGCCACAGCCAAGACCATCCTCTCCGCCGTGGGATCCATCGCCGCCACCGCCGTGGTTGTCCGCGGCGTCGCCGGAGATCTCCTCCCCCCAGAATTCCACGACTACATCCTCTCCGGCTTCAGAACCTTCTTCAGCAGATTCTCCAACCAGCTAACAATGGTGATCGACGAGTTCGAAGGTTTGGACAGCAACGAAATCTACGAAGCCGCCCAAGTGTACCTCGGCACCAAAATCAGCCCCACCACGCGCCGCCTCAAGATCAGCAAACCCGCCAAAGAAAATCACTTCAACATCACCATTGATAAAGACGAACAACTCACAGACACCTTCAATGGAGAGAAATTCAAGTGGGTTTGGATCTGTAAAACCAAATCGAAAACTTATTACCACCACAGACACACCAACACCAACTCCACCGAGGCGAGATCCTTCGAACTCACATTCCACAAGAGAAACAAAGATTTGGCGATAAATTCTTATCTACCCCACATCGCAAACGAGGCCCAAATCAAGAAACACGAGAAGAAAACGATCAAGATTTGGACAGTTGATGATTACGAAGACATGTACAACATAAACGATATTTGGCAGCCCGTAACCCTCGATCACCCGGCAACATTCGAGACTTTAGCAATGGATTCCGATCAAAAAGATTTGATCTTGAAGGATCTCGATAGGTTTTTGATGAGGAAAGATTATTACAAGAAAGTGGGGAAGGCTTGGAAAAGAGGGTATTTGCTGTATGGTCCTCCGGGGACTGGAAAATCGAGTTTGATTGCTGCAATGGCGAATTATTTGAATTTCGATATTTACGATTTGGAGCTGAGTGAGCTGAGAAAGAATTCCGATTTGAGGAAATTGCTTGTTGGGACTGCTAATAAGTCTATATTGGTTGTCGAGGACATTGATTGCACCGTTGATTTGCAGAATAAGCTGGCTAAAAGGGATGAATCTCCACCGTCGGATCAATCCAATCGCCGCGAAGAAAGCAGCAAGGTTCGACAATTCGATTTAGTTTCATTGCATTTTTTCTTTTACTCTTTATGTTTGCTTGCTTGCTTGATTGCTTTATTTGTCTTTCATCGGAATTGTGTTATGTACTTAGTCAACTAGTGTTCAACGTGTCGGTTGACTCGGTCAACGGGTTGTTTATCGGGACCCTTAATCGGTCAATGGGTATAGTGACTAGTTAAGGGTTGGAAAGTTAACCTTGCTAGGTCAATTAACCGGTTAAGTACAATCTGAAGAAAAAACTCAATTAGTTGATATTTAGACGCATACTTTTAACGTGGACAAAGAATTGATCCGCCGAAAAAGTAACAAACGGGTGATCTTAAAGAATTTCTCAAAGTAAATTGAATTGATGACAATGCAGATCTATTCTCGATCCTTTTTTGCTTTATTAGTTCGATTTTCTGGTCATTAATGCCAAAATTTGATTTGACTAACAATGGTAAAATGCTAGAATATTGTAATAAGTGATGAGAATGCAGATTAATACATGTCAGAAAGATCGATATTCTTGAACCCTTTTCGACTTTACTCTTTTGATTTCCTTCTGTATTAAGAAAACGTGATAAAGTTCGATTTCACTATTTATCAAAAAAAGAGTTCGATTTCACTAACAATTGTCAAAATGCTACAATGTAAATAACAGGTGACACTATCTGGTTTATTGAATTTTGTGGATGGATTATGGTCAAGCTGCGGTGACGAGAGAATTATAATATTCACGACAAATCACGTAGAAAAGCTCGATCCAGCATTGCTTCGGCCGGGTCGAATGGATGTGCACATAAACATGTCGTATTGCACCTTTTGTGGGTTCAAATTATTGGCCTCCAATTATCTTGGGATTAATAATCATTATTCGTTCGATGAAATCGAGGGCTCGATTGGAATTGCTAAAGTGACACCGGCTGAAGTAGCAGAGCAGCTTCTCAAGAATGACGATATTGATATTTCTCTTCACGGGCTGATTGATTTTATTCATAAGAAGGTTAAAGAAAACGAAGAAGCTGAGAATGGAAACGTGAAAACAGCAGAATTAGCTAACAAACAAGAAAGTGATGACAAGGAAAATGTTGGAGAAGCTAACAATTTTTCGTAATTTTTTGAATAGATAATGATGAAAAATTTATTAGAAATTTGATTTCTTTGTGTCAATTTGGTCGAAATGCGTTTATAGATACACGTGGGGTTCAAATATTGGTAGGCGGATATCGAGTGGAGTGTTCGAGTCGAGTCGAGTCGATGCTATTATAAAAAAGACATGGACAGAATAGGGGCTTTTTGGTCATTACATATCAACAAAATGGTTTTATTTTTCTTTTGTTTTGGGGATAATTTCACTTATCTTGTACTAATACATTTGTACGTATCATTAACAGACTCTTATTTTTGTTAAGCCAACTCTCTTCCTCTTTATTATACAACAATTATTATTTCTTTTTTTTTTTTTTTCAGTTCAAAACAATGTTTATTTGCAATTTACGAAAAATCCACGTCGGATGTTTATGATATTTCTTGAAACATAATTGTAATTAATTTAGGACATAAAATTGACCTAGTCCAATCAAATAAATTCTAGTGGCGAAATATCATCCCTAGAAAACTATACATACGAGTAGACGAGGTTTATGAGATTCTACATCTAATGAAATACATCATGTGATTTTAAATCGTAAATCTACATAAATAATTATAATGAGTGTGTGTATTATTATATGTAGATCAATAGTTTAAAACTACATTGTATTTTTCACGAGGTGTAAGTTACACAAGACCGTAGATGAAAATAAAATTAGCCATATTCTCTTTATCATTCCAATATCATCATTCGGGACATGTAATTTGACCAAGTCAAACCATCCAAGTAAATGCAATGCTAGAAGCAAAATATGAAAATACTAATACCTATATTGAAATTTCAAAGTCAACTTCCAACTGAAAAGTCAAAGGAAAATTGCCCCCAAGGTTTGAAAAATCAAGAGGAATTTTCTTTCCCGCGTCTTTCTGGACTTAATATTCTTCTCAACAAAACTGTATAAATAAAATACAAATGAGTTCATTTATTTCACAAAACAAACAAAAAATGCCTTCTTCATCAGAATCCAATTTAGCCACCGCAAAGGCCATACTCTCCGCCGTGGGCTCCATCGCCGCCACGGCCATGGTGGTGCGCAGTGTCGCTAGCGATATCCTCCCCCGCGAACTCCACAACCACATTTTCTCATTCATCCAAAATTTCTTCAGCCGATTCTCCAACCAACTAACCCTCGTGATCGACGAATTCGACGGGATAGTCAAAAACGAAATCTACGAATCCGCCGAAATCTACCTCGGCCCGAAAACCGGCCCGAAATCCCGCCGCCTCAAAATCAGCAAGCCCGAAAAGGAAAAGCACTACAAAATCACCACCGAACGCGACCAAGAAATCGTGGACACGTTCAGCAACGAAAAATTCAAGTGGATTTCCTCCAGCAGCGTCAACGAAGCCAGAAATTTCCACGAAGTCGGAAACCCGATTTTTCGATACGAAAACAAGTCATTCGAGCTCACATTCCACAAGAGAAACAAAGATTTGGTCCTGAACTCGTACTTGCCCTACATTAAAACCGTCGCGAAAAACAAGAAACAGGAGAAGAAAACCGTCAAGATATTAACCATCGGAGATTTATACAGTTCCGACGGTTCATGGACACCCGCGACACTCGATCACCCGTCGACTTTCGAAACTCTGGCAATGGATTCCGATAAAAAAGAGATGATCTTGGAGGATCTCGAGAGGTTTGTTCGGAGGAAAGATTATTACAGGAAAGTGGGGAAGGCTTGGAAAAGAGGGTATTTGCTGTATGGTCCTCCGGGGACCGGAAAATCGAGCTTGATTGCTGCAATGGCGAATTATTTGAATTTCGATATTTATGATTTGGAGCTGAGTGATTTGAGGAGTAATAATGAGTTGAAGAAAGTGCTTCTTAGCACAGCCAATAATTCTATTTTGGTGGTTGAAGATATTGATCGCACCATTGATTTCCAGAGTAGGCAACCCAATGCATCTGATGAAAACCAGGTAATTGTTTACTTATATTTTTATTTTATTTTTAATATAAGTGGAAACCTTAATTTAGTAAATGTTAGAAATTGTGATTTAGCAGTTAATTATAGGTATTAATTCCGGGTGGTGGAAATGTGAATGAAATTTTCGATTTTCGTTGATTTCGGCCGGAGATTTTTCGATACTGAAATGGTATTTTGACATTTTTCAATTTCCGATTTCTCCGGTTATTTTTTTATTATCGGAATTTGAATATATGTGAGTTTCCAATTTTCGATCCAAATTTTAAATTCTGCCGATTCTGGTTCGATTTGTTTGTATTTAGAACATACATGTTTTTTTAATTTCAACTTCCCAAAATCCAATTTTTGATATTTTCCGATTTTTTATAGAAACCAAATTGTAATTTGTTAATCACTTCAAAAAGAAAAATGGATTTTTTTCTTCAAGATTCTAATTCAGATCCGATCTGTCCGATTTTCACCCATTAGTATTCCAAATTAATACGACCTGTCTCGTAGCCACACCACGCTTTAGATTTCTTCTCTTTTATTTTTTCTCCGATGAGGGGAAGAATAGAACTTTAACTTCAAAACGGTCGACCTAGAAAAATTACTCTCGTATGCTTGCACATTAATAGCCCGTATTCTCGTATTATTTCACTAATTTTTTTTTCTAAACAATATATGCCACACTGTTAAATATAGGTGACACTATCGGGTTTATTGAACTTTATCGATGGATTATGGTCAAGTTGTGGCGACGAGAGAATCATAATATTCACGACGAATCACGTAGAAAAGCTGGATCCAGCATTGCTTCGCCCGGGTCGAATGGACGTGCACATAAACATGTCGTATTGCACCTTTTGTGGATTCAAATTATTGGCATCTAATTATCTTGGAATCAATAATCATATTCTTTTCGAAAAAATCGAGGGCTCGGTCGGAATTGCTAAAGTCACACCGGCTGAAGTTGCCGAGCAGCTTCTCAAGAATGACGATCCTAATGTTTCTCTTCGAGGGTTGATTAATTTTATTCATAACAAGATTAAAGAAAATGAAGAAGCTGAAGCTGAAGCTGTAAAGGCAAAAGCAGAATCTGATGAAAAGCTAAAAGTTGAATCTGAAGTGGTTTAAGGCTTTTTTTGTTTTTTGATAATCTTATTCATAGTTCATACGAATTAATCTGAACTGAATTTTCATCCTGCAAAATCAAATTATTTTATTGTTTTTTTTTTTTTGAAGGCTATTGATTCTTGTAAGTTCACTTTCTTTTAATTAATGCCAATCTTTCAATTAAATATTTTTCTAATAAAATTAAATAAAATATATGTGTGTTTTTTTTTTTGACAAGAATAAAATATGTGTGTTGAAGGTTATTGATTCTTGTAATTTCACTTTCTTTTAATTTTTGGAATCTAGCACAAATTTGTGTAAATTGGGCCAATAAAAAATCATATGCAACTACACCTACTATTTTGTAATGGTATTTTCTAATTTTATTGATTTCTATATTATATTGTTATGTTCGGGTAGGCGTCGAATGGAAATCGAACGAATCAGATTTTTTTCGCAAAATTTCGAATCGAAATGGATGCAATTTGAAATAAAAATCCAATTTTTAGTAACCTAAAATATAAAGTACATAATATTTTTTTAATATAATTGTATTTTTTGGAAAAATAAAATGATATTTTTTAAAATAATTTTGGAACTAAAATTGTGTAGGAAATCGGAATCTCGTATATATTCCAATTCCGATAAAAAAAAATCTAAAATTGGAATTTCGGGATTCAAAATTGAAAAGTTTAGGATTGAAATCATAATCATAATCGAGTGTAGACAGATTCACTTAAAATCGAAATGTTAGCATCTCGACTCAATGACGGACTAGTTCCGTATGCCACTTAGACAATCAACAAAATAGCTATATATTTTAGGTGTAATTACTCGGAATAGATACACATTAACACTCTCTAATCATTTTCTAATCGTCACCCATCTCCATAATCATAGACAACCTCGCCTCATAAAATTTCTAACCGCATTAATTAAGTAGCTATTTTAGGTTAACTAATTACTTGGAATGGATTAACACATCAACATTCTCTAATCATTTTTTTCTGATCTTCATCTTCTTTATCCTCTATTGCAAGGTTGTTTTTTTTCTTGTCACTCTCCGTCAATCTTCGTTTCGTTCTCCTTTTAGCACATTTTGCCCGTGTCGAAATCATCATAGCTCCATTAGTACTCTTACAACGTTTATGATCTTCTCCTTTGTCTCCATCTCCAGAATCATCGACAACCACTTCATCATCGCCTATAAGGGAGTTTTCGTACTTGCGCTTGAGAAAATCGAGCACCCCGTCAAGTGAAGTATCGACATCGTCGCTCTTCATCAGTTCCTCCGCAACTTCAGCAGGCGTGATTTTCAAGATTTTGATCAAGTTTTCGATTTCCGACAGCCGTTGATCTTGGTGGAGATCGACGGTGAGATAAGTGGCGGCCAATAGCTTGAAGGCTTCGGGTGTTAGATACGACATGTGTACGTGCATGTCCATGCGGCCGGGGCGGAGCAGAGCAGGGTCGAGTTTGTCTTTGTTGTTTGTTGTGAATACGATTATTCTTTCGTCACCGCAGCTTGACCAGAGGCCATCTATGAAGTTTAGCAGTCCTGAAAGTGTGAACTAAAGAGGAAAAGAAAAATAAGAAAATACAATTAATAATTGGATTAGAAGCTCTGTTTGGTTGATAAGATACATTTTGATTAATTAAAAAATTAATTAAGCTTGTTTAGTATTTAATAACTTAAGTTTAAAAATTTACAAATAATTATTACTACCTGATTTTGGGGAAGCTGAGAATGTGCGTGGCTATTCGGGTCGTCTGTCGGGCCCTTTCGGCCGGGCAACGCCACCGTGCAATCGATGTCTTCGATAACAAGTATGGATCGATTTGCGGTCCTGAGAAGCAATCTTCTCAAATCGGAATCGCGTTTAATGCTAGCAAGCTCCAAATCGTAGACGTCGAACTTGAGGTAATTCGCCATTGCAGCAATCAAGCTCGATTTTCCAGTCCCTGGAGGACCATACAGCAAATAACCTCTTTTCCAGGCCTTGCCAACTTTCCTGTAGAACTCTTTCCTTCTAACAAACCTATCCAAATCTTCGACAATGGCCGCCTTCTGACTCGGCTCCATCGCTAGGGTTTCGAATGTCGAAGGATGTTCGAGATTGACCGAATCCCACATGAAATGTGATCCGTAAGGAGCATTGGATAAAGTGTGCAGCCTTATGACTTTCTTTTCATCTGTGATGATTTTAGCGCTTTGGATCACAAATGGTAAGTAACAATCCAACACTTTTTCCTTGTGCTTGCTGTCGAATCGGAGCTCGAAGTATCGCTTTGCGTTTTCGCCGAAAACATCGTTTGTACTTTCGTCGAACACCTTGTGGGCGCTATTATTGCTGTTGTTTTTCAATTTGCTCGCGAATCTCCACTCGAGATCGTCGATGTCTTCGAAGCGATCGGTGATTTTCTCCGACTGCGCAAAGCCGATGCTCACGGCGGCGTCCTTGTGGCGCTTGGTGACTTTCAGGCGGTCGAAGTTGGGCTTGATTTTGGCGCAGAGGTAGATCTCCGCGGCGTAGTAGATCTCGTTGCTTGAGATTCCGTCCCTTTCTTCGACGACCAGGGTGGCGGAGGTGCAGCGGCGCCGCCGCTGCTTGAACAAGGTGTGGAGTTTGTTGAGCAAGTAGTGCTGGAGCTGACGGGGGACTAGTTGGTAGAACATTGTCTGGAGGAGCATGATGAATGAGGAGACGGAGGCGTACGCCGCGAAGATCGACGACGTCGGCGGTATGCCGGAGAATGAAAACGCCGGCATTGTTGCTGGGTCGGTAATTAAATTTGTAGAGAAGAAACAAAAACAATTAATGCAGAATCAAGAATTGGAGATTGATCAAAGTACTTATAAAGATTAAAGGGTTTTTGTCGTATTTAATTTAATTATTTAAAAAGGTTGGCCAATTTGGGGTTATGGAAATACAGCGAGGAGATTTCATATTTCTCTCTCTTCACACCATTTTCATGCTTAATTTAGAGAGAGAGAGTGTCTTTATAGGATGTGTTGGCTGATGCTGATTGCTTTGGCCATTGACATGCAATGTATGTGCGACACCTGTCCTCATTATTATTAATACCTAGTATATATAGTAAAAGTGCTGCTGGTCCACCTTGGTTTTTTTGGAACCTAGCTACCACACTTCTGCATAAATATTTATTTTACTGCTATATTTTATTTTATTAATAAAATATTTAATTGAAAGATTGGCGTTAATTACCTTCCGGGATTCGAAACCATTGTGGGGTGGGTGGGTTTTACAGTGATTTTTTCGTCGGAAAAAGAGGGAATCAGAGGAGAGAAAGAGAGAAGAAATAGAGAAGAAAGAGAGCAGTAGAAACAGAGAAGAAATAGAAGAAAGAAAGAGAAGATGAAGAGAGAGAAAAAGAAGAGAGAGAAAAGGGTGAGAGTGAAAAAGAAGAGAGAGAATATAATAAAATATATAAAATTCACATTAGGGACTGAACTGCATGTCAGACGCGTGAATAGGGACTGAATTGCTTGGGGAAACTACCTAGGGACTGATCTGTGTGTTGAGTTTTGAATTAGGGATTTATCTGTAGTTTCCCCAAAATATGAAGTTGGGCTAGCAATTAACTATATATATTCTATATTAATTATGAAAAGTGTCGCACATACATTGCATATTCTTCCTCGATATATATATTATATTGTTATGCAGTAGATTTTCTCTCTCTAAATGTCAATTCGAAATAATGTTTCCTTTACATCAAAAGAGTGAAGAGAGAGAGAGAAAGAAAAGGAAATGTGCTTTGCTGTATTTCCACACCCCAAAGTAGCCAATTAAGTTTTTTTAATAATTAAAATACGACAAAAATCCTTTTCCGATATTTTCACACTATTTTCACGCAATCTCCAAATCTTGATTCTCCATTAATACAAGAGCATCCATTAGGCATGCACCCTGCAGAGTTGCAGACAAAATAAAAGGACCCATCATCACTCAATATATCCAAATGTTAAATTACGAAAAAAAAACCTATAATGTTTGTATAATTACAATCGTACCTTTAGCTATGAGTCTTCTTATACGATTTATTATTATGGTGTCAAATTTAACGTAATTTTATAGATTACGTGGAATACTATCTAGTTTGTTCTCGTTTTTTGAAAAAAAAAAATAGTTTCTGATGCACCACAATCTAATATTGGCGAGTAAACTGCAAAAACTACCCCTGTGTAATCTCGAAATAGCAAAAAACCCCCTGTGATAAATAAACTAGCAAAAACCTCCCTTGTGAAATTATTTAAATAGCAAAAAACCCCCTATGGAACTATTTGAGGGTTGACTTGATATAAAAAGACACAAATACCCCTGGAGTCTTGCAATTAATAAATTCTTATATTTTATAAATATTTTAATTATTTTATTTAAAAAATAATCAATTTAGTTGTTTACTATTTTTTTTAATTTCTAAACAAATAAATTAAAAAGAATAAATATACATATAATATGTATATATATAAATACATTTTGAGGGACAATTTTGTCATTTCAAGTCTAAAAAATCAGCTAGGGGGGATTCTGCCTTTTACTAAATTTCACAGGGGGGTTTTTGCTAGTTTATTTATCACAGGGGGGTTTTCGCTATTTCGAGATAACACAAGGGTAGTATTTGCAGTTTACTCTAATATTGGCAAGTCAAGAGACACAACTTATGATCATATTATTTTAAAATATGAAGCTCGAATCGAATAAAACAAGTACAAACTGGAGAATATTTCACATAATCTAGAAGATTCCACAAAATTTGATATCGCAGGGGCGGGAGTGTAAGAAAATTCATAGCAAAGAAGGGAATTGTAATTACTCAAACATGAAAGGGTTTTTCGTAATTTAACCTTAAACCAGGGGTTGGCCGTAATACTATGTAGAAATAATGCACGGCTACTTTTTAAAAACAATTATAGTAAATTAAATACTTTTTAAAAACAATTCAAAGTAAAAGTTAAATACATTAGACACACTCTTTGCAAACAAATAAACCAGCACGAAATTAAATAATGCCAAACATTTTTTTTTAATCATCTTTTAGACCATTATTAATGCAGTAAAATAAAAATAGTTTAGTTTTTGAATTATGAGGGGCTTGAATAGTTTTGAATTTGTCTGATCGAGCCCTTGTCAAACTCAATCAACCTCAAATCACTTCAAATAAGATACTTAACTTATCTATATATTATCTTCTAAATAAATAAATAAAAATAAAAAAAAAAATATAATCCATATAATAATAACATACACAAAGCCTCTGTTTCATTCTACATTGAGCAAAAAAGCCAGCAAAGCTAATAAGGGCAAAAAAGTAAATATATTTATATCCTAACAACAACGTTCACTCAACAATGGCGGTTTCCTTCTCCGGCATACCGCCGACGTCGTCGATCTTCGCGGCGTACGCCTCCGTGTCGGCATTCATCATGCTCCTCCAGGCCATGTTCCACCAGCTCGTCCCCCGCCAGCTCCAGCACTACCTGCTGAACAAATTCCACCACCTCTGCAAGCGGCGGCGCCGCAGCTACGCCACCATCGTCGTCGAAGAAAGAAACAGAATCTCAACCAACGAGGTCTACTCCGCCGCCGAAACCTACCTCTGCACCAAAATCAGGCCCAACATCGACCGCCTGAAAATCTCCAAGTGCCACCGCGACGCCGCCGTGAGCATCACGTTCGCCCAGTCGGAGCGGATCTTCGACCGGTTCGAAGACGTTGACCTAGAATGGATATTCGTGAGCGAAGACAACAGCAGCAACAACAACACCAGCAAAAACGCCTCCAAGGTGTTCGACGAAAATACCAACACAGTTTTCGTCGAATCCAACAAGCGCTACTTCGAGCTCCGATTCGACGGCAAGCACAAAGACAAGGTGTTGGATTCTTACTTCCCATTTCTGCTCAAAAGTGCTGAATCAATCGAAGATGAAAAGAGAGTTATAAAGTTGCATACTTTAGCCTCTACATCTGCTTACGGATCAATGTACGTGTGGGATTCGATCAATCTCGAACATCCTTCGACTTTCGAAACCCTAGCTATGGAGCCGAGTCAGAAGAAAGCCATTATCGAAGATTTGGACAGGTTTGTAAGAAGGAAGGAGTTCTACAGGAAAGTGGGGAAGGCCTGGAAAAGAGGGTATTTGCTGTATGGTCCTCCAGGTACTGGAAAATCAAGTTTGATTGCTGCAATGGCGAATTATTTGAAGTTTGATGTGTATGATTTGGAGCTTACTAATATTAAACGCGATTCCGATTTGAGGAAATTGCTTCTCAGGACCGCGAATCGGTCGATACTTGTTATCGAAGACATCGATTGCACAGTGGCGTTGCCCAGCCGAAAGGGCCCGACAGGCGGCCCGAATAGCCATGGGCATTCTCAGCATCCCCAAAATCAGGTTTATTAATAATTTATTGAGGGTTAGTGTCTCAGTTTTTAGGGGTTTAAGGATGTTGTCTGATAATCGGCCCATTTTAACAAGTAATTCGACTTTTGTTGTTTGTGGTTCAATTGAGTATTGCAATAATTTTTAGCTCAATTCTTGATTTCTATTGTGAAAGAGTGAAGTAAATAAAAATTCAATCTTGTTTCCTGTGTAGTTTACACTTTCAGGGCTGTTGAACTTCATAGATGGTCTCTGGTCAAGCTGCGGAGACGAAAGAATAATCGTATTCACAACAAACAACAAAGACAAACTCGACCCTGCTCTGCTCCGCCCGGGCCGCATGGACATGCACATACACATGTCGTATCTAACACCCGAAGCCTTCAAGCTATTGGCCGCCACTTATCTCACCGTCGATCTCCACCAAGATCAACGCCTCTCGGAAATCGAAGACTTGATCAAAATCTTGAAAATCACGCCTGCAGAAGTTGCGGAGGAATTGATGAAGAGCGACGATGTTGATACTCTGCTTGACGGGGTACTCGATTTTCTCAAGCGCAAGTACGAAAACGCCCTTGTAAACGATAAAGAGGTCGATAATGATGAAGATGGAGACGAAGAAGATCGGAAAGTGATTAGTAAGGGCACCGATGGAGGTGTGTTTTCGACATGTGCAAAATGTGCGAAGAGGAGAACCAGAAGAGGATTAATGGAGAGTGGGAGAAGTTGTGGAATGGTGACAATGTGATTTCATCAAATGTATCTATATATAAATAAATATGCTTGCTTTGATGTTGTTAGGATTAATTAATGACTTTTAGTATCGGCTAATTAATTAGGTTAAGTGTGATGTTGTGCACTCTTTTGAACATTATGCACTCGTGGAAGTGTAGTTTTTGTCAAAATTCCCTGAAATGGAATCGGAATTTCGTCGTCTTAAAATCGAAAATTTTCTTTATACCCAAATTAGAGGTCTAAAATTCGAATTTTCGTACGTACAAAAGAAGTATTTTTTCTAATTTTGATTTTTGAATGCACTAATACGAGGTAGGCCGAGAAAATGTTGGTGTTTTGAATGCACTAATATCAAGTTTCTTGAGACCTCATATATAAATGAAGTTATATGTATTTCTCTTAAATGTTTTCAATTAAAAAGGCCTTAAGAGGTCCATGTAAACTAGTTGATCCAAGAAATTCTAACTCCAATAAACCCACTAAAACAATTAATTGCAGCCCTTTGTTTTTTCTTTTCATAAATAAAAACGTAGGGAAAAAAATCATAAAAGAAAGTTTTCTTGTTTTGAAATTCAATCTAAAAGTAGTAATCCGCAAGGCATTTTCTAATCCTAATTCCTTTTTCTGAAATGTTAAATGCCGTTGCAAGTTTACTAATATTATTTTGACTTCGAACGTGATTTTGTTTATTTTCTATTCTTATTTTGGCAAAATGCAAAACACACAAATTGTAGTCCTTTGAAATAAGTTTCTAATCCTACTTGAATCAGTTAGATTGGATGTCGGGTGCAAAACTTTGCATAAGTGAGTTATGTTTTGCATAAGGATTCAAGTTGGATTAGAAAACTAACTCAAAAACCCACAAATACACATTCAAAATTATAAAAAACCGGCGATTATATGCAAGCCCACTTTTTTATTAGTTCAAACTCGCATAAAAGAGTTTATTAGTTCAAGCCCGTAAATTAATTTAATTTTATTACATCAAGACCAAACATGACGAGTATACCCTCTTATCAATAAATAATACTCAAATACAAACAAACTCTATTTTTAATTTGTTCAAGACCAAAAAAAAAAAAAAAAAAAAAAATCTCACAACTCCCGCCACCAGACCACCGAGACACCTCCCAGCGAGACATCCACCGCGCCGGTGACGACCAGCGACCCATCCATCGCACCACCTCCACTGCACCATCACAACCATCACCAACAAGTCCTTTTTACTAAACTTTTGTTTGTCAATTCAAAAACATTAATCGAGTATCGATTCTTGATAAATATGCGTGGATGAACATTAATCCATGCTTACTTCTTGTTGGTTTGCAATGCTTTAACCGATTTTGGAAAAAAAATTGAGATTGAAATTGATTTTTTGTGTGTTTTCGTTGGTTTCTCAAATCGTTTTATCCAGACCGATTTTGTACACGGAAATCGGCGTCACAATACTTATTTTTGTTAACCAAATCAGCGACACAACGCCGACTTTACAAGCCAAAATCGGCGTTGTAACGCCGTTTTTTTTTTTTTTTTTTTTTATGATTTATGTTTTTTATTTGGTTTTGAATTTCATTAAATGTAAATTAGTATTTTTATGTTGGATGTCTTGAACTAATAAAAAAATGGACTTATATATATCCGCCGCCTTATAAAAATAATGCACGTTTAAAATCAAAACGATATATTTAAAACTGAAACAACATTTATCATAATAGTATTATTATTATTATTTTCATTTTTTTTGTTTTTTTTTTTTTTTTTTTTTTTTTATTGACAATTGACAAGTACGTAGAATAGAAAAGGAGACTTTAGTCAACAACTAATATTCTTAAACCAACGTCACTAATTAATCCGCGTCCGTATACCTTTCCTACTATATTAGTAAGCGTACTCTCCAAGCCGAGTCTCCATTCGCTGCTTCCCACCCTTCCTCCCCAATAATACATCCTTCCAAATACACCCAATAGTAAAATGACACGTACCCAAACTCATAAGGCTCACGCCGCACCTGATTACCCCCTTCCATCCTTCCTTCCTAAGCTTTTCAAACTCCCACTTATAAATATATATATATATATAGCTCTGCTAAAAACATCACAAGAAAAAAAAAACGTTTAACACACACGAAAAAACAACTCAAGTATCATTTTCTCTAGAAATTCCGATCAAGAAAAAAATGCAATCTTTCGGCGGAATGCCGTCGATGGCGAGCAACATTTTCTCGGCGTACGCGTCGGTGGCGGCGTCGATGATGCTATTCCGGTCGATGGCAAACGACGTCGTTCCGGAGCCGGTGAAGTCCTTCTTCTACTCTTTCTTCAAACAGTACTTCGACAGATTCTTCACAAAACCCACGACCCAATTAACAATGGTGGTCGACGAGCAGAGCGGCATCTCCCCCAACGAAATCTACGGCGCGGCGGAGATCTACCTCCGCACCAAGATCAACCCCGCCGCCGACCGCCTCAAGGCCAACAAATCCTCCAAGCACAAGAAAATCATCCTCAGCATGGAGAAAGGCCACGAGGTCTCCGACAATTTCAACGGTTTCGATCTCAAATGGCAGTTCGTTTTAATCGAGCCCGACGGCGACAGCCGGAAATACCGGTCGGAGAAGCGGTACTTCGAGCTCACCTTCGATAAGCAGAACAAAGAAGCCGTCGTCGGCGAGTACCTCCCTTTCGTACTCGCGAGGGCCAAGGAGATCAAAGAGAAGGAACGCGCCGTGAAGCTCTACACGCGCGACTGCCCCTTCACCGACGACGACGACGAGGGTGGCAACGGCGGCGGCGGGTACTGGGGCTGCATCAACCTCGACCACCCGGTGACCTTCGACAAATTGGCGATGGAGCCCGCCCTGAAAAATGGGATAATCGAAGATTTAGACAGGTTTGTTCGGAGGAAAGATTATTACAGGAAAGTGGGGAAAGCTTGGAAAAGAGGGTATTTGCTGTATGGTCCTCCGGGCACCGGAAAATCGAGCTTGATTGCTGCAATGGCGAATTATTTGAAGTTCGATGTTTACGATTTGGAGCTCTCGAGTCTGTACTCGAATTCTGAACTTCGGAGAATTCTTCTGTGCACGAGCAACAAATCGATACTTGTGATTGAAGATATCGATTGCACCGCGCAAATGCATGACAGAGAACGAGACAGAGATAATACGGATTCCGACCACGAAGACTCCGCTGGCACAAAGGTTTAAATAAATTAATTAACTTATTAAATGATAATCGTGACGTGGTATGTACTAACTAATTTTAAATAAATTTGCAGTTGACTTTGTCGGGATTGTTGAATTTCATCGACGGGTTGTGGTCGACGTGCGGGGACGAGAGAATCGTGGTTTTCACAACGAACCATAAAGAGAAGCTGGATCCTGCGCTGCTGCGCCCCGGGAGAATGGATATGCACATTCACATGGGGTACTGTACGCCGCAGGGATTCGATGTGTTGGCGATGAATTACTTGGGTGTTGGTGATTATCCGGGGTTGTTTGGTGAGATTAAGGAGTTGATCGGAGAGGTGGATGTTACTCCGGCGGAGATTGCGGAGCATTTGATGAGGAATGAGGATGTTGATCTTGCTCTGCGAGGGGTGGTTGATTTGCTTAAGAAGAAGAAGTGTGAAGTGGTGGCGGCGGCGGTGGTGGTGGTGGTGGAGAGTGATGGAAGTAAAATTGGAGGTGGTGGAGATGAGAAATTGGAGAAGGAGAAGAAGAAGTTTGGGAGGTTTGTGAAAAGATTATTGAAATTTAGGAGGGAATTGAGGGAAGAAAGTAAGACCAAAATGTTGTTGATGTGAGTTGAATTAATTATTAATATGTTATTAATTATGTATTTATTATGTATTGATGATGATGATGATGATGATGATGATGATGATGATGATGATGATGATGAAATATGTTGTGGAGTTGTTTTTCTACATGAATAAATTGATAATCTAGGCGTTTTGAAATAAGTAATTTGCAATGGGTTCGAAACGTATTGGAAGTCGAACTGGATAATTAATTGGGTCACGGTTGGATCGATTATAAATTATATACTCATAATTAATGGGCTGTGGTGTGGTGTCAATTTTGCATCATTTCCTTTATCCGAAGATACAAACATGCTGGCATTGATATTGTGAGAATATTACTTTACTTCTCCCAATAAACAAATCAATTATTGCAATTAAAAATATCTACAAAACTAAGATGTATAATGGGGCTCCCTCCATCACAAAAGTAGGAGAGATATGAAGCAGATTAGGAGTGATAATCCCTTTATAAAGAGAAGATTCAGCCCATAAATTAAGCTAGGTTATGGGGTGCAAAATTAGCATTAGGGACGCAAATTTGAAGTGCCATTTTTGCCAAAGAGCCCAATACTTTCGGAGGAACCACCTTCGACGGAAACCTCTCCAACATTCAGGACAGTAGTCTGTAGTTATCTAGACAAGCAGGTCAGTAGAGTTTTATGTAATTCAGGCAAATACTAATTGATTTACTAAAGTATATCAAACTCATAAAATATTTAATAAAGAAGTACAAAATATATCATATCATATACCCTAACAAATTTGATGTTTTTGTCATCCATTTATCATTGATGATGAATGTGGCTAATAATTTCATTTTGCAAATGATGAATATATATATTTGCAGCTGACAATTTTACAAATATAAAGTGTCGGATCCAAAATTTGATTGGATTGTGTTTGTCTATGGCAATACCCAATAGTCCAAAATATAATTGAATATTCATCCCATTGTCTGAAAAAGAATCTTTATAACAGTACTGTGGTATCCGACAAGGAAAGTACACTTGCTATATCTATTTTTTGATTCTTTTTTGTACTTAAATAAATAAATAAAACATTTATTTGTTTCAGTGTTGATTAAATTTTATAAAGAAAAAAGAAAAAAAGGGAAATACAAAAGATTGTGCATCAGTGGTCACTTTTCAGTGGAGGGGAAAGGGTTTGAGAAATCTGAGAAAGATTTGATTAAGATTCCTACCTACTAAAACTGGGAGGTAAACAAACTTCAATTTAGTACATCTATTAATGCTGCTTACAAATAGCATTCACACCTCATTAATAAATTTAGTCGGTGCTAAAACACAAACAAATTTAATTAATTATTAGTAACAACTAACAACTCATTCTTCACATTTTGTATTGCAACTTATATTGAAATGTTGAAAAACAAGTTTTATTTTAAATAATACGACCGTTTCATGGATAGGATTACGGTTTGTTTTAGTATAGTAGTTTTTTCCCCCCCACGAAAAATTCATCTCAATCGGAGGTTAGACTAAGAGTCTAAGACAAACCGACCAATAATTAAAAAGAAAAAAGAAAGAAAACCGACCAGTAATAAATGCAAAATTGGTTATGACATGAATTGAGTCGCTCAGAAGCTCGAAGTCGATTTTTTTTTTTTTTAAATATAATATTAAATATAATAAATGCACTTTAAATTTTAGAAATAAATCCAGTTCATGATTTATTTTGTAATTTATTACTATTATTATTACAATACAAATAATTTATGCTAATAATATAAATCAATTTAAAATGTACTAAAAGTAAAAATTTAATGAGCTTAGGTTAGGTTCGAACTTGAGCTTAGGGAGAAAAAAAAAAAAAAAAAAAACGAAGAGGTCAAACTAGTCAAATGAACTCGACCTCAAAGTAGCTAAATTTAACTCGAAATCGACTCGTCTTGTTTTGTTTATGTTCATACTTGATACCATTTCTAATTATGTATGGATTGCGATCCTGCTCACCAGGTAAAGGCTATATTCTTATTCTCACATACAAATAGTAAACTGACACGTGTCAGATGTAGAAATAACGGACCTTGATCATCTTGAGTTGGGCCCACATCCTATCAAAAATTACTTTCCAGCCCAGAGATTCCGCAATTGAAAGCCCATCTTCTATCAGAGCCCAGATTTCAATTTCGCCCCAATTCTCCAATCGCCAAATTCAGATTCCAACAGTTCATCAATAATTAAACGACGATTTACTCTTATAATCTGCAGGGCTGTAGATTTCAGAGACCTAGATCCCTTTTGGTAAGTCTGCACAATATTTCACACCTACAATGTAAAAAAAAAAGAGTTTTTTCTGTTTTGTTTGTTAATGGTAATGGATTTTGATTTCAGTGACGAAGGAAATGGATCCGGATTCAGTGAAATCAACTCTCTCTAATTTGGCTTTCGGGAATGTTTTGGCTGCCGCTGCCCGCGATTATAAAAAGGTCTGTTTTTTTTTTTTTCAAATGAATGGATATTGAATTTTGATGACGTAATTTGCTTTTACATTTACGTGTAGCATTTTTATTTTTTTATGATAAATTGGCGAATTTGGAGTTCATAATGTATGTTAGCTGTTCGTCGTCAATTGGTCAGATTTATGGTTGTTAGCTTATCTAAGTTCACTTATTGAAATTTCACAATTTTCTTGGCATTTAAAAGATCAATAAGCTTTACGATTATAACAGTTATTAAACCAATGATTTCGTTATCTGAAATGGAAGATGAATCCGCCGAATTAAGTTGTTTTTTTTCAGCTTTCGATTGAAATGCTGCTGAGGTCCATTTGTCGAGTTTTTATTAGTTCCGAAAAAAAGTTATAAACATGTATTCTCTTAAAGAATTTATCCCAGAATTCTTTCAAAGCGCCCCCATGATGTTCGATTTATTTCCAGAACTATGAAATTGCAAAAGGGTTTTGTCTCAAAATGGGATTATGATCTGTAACAGTTCTCGGCTAAGCAATTTCCTTCGACAAATTAGCATAAAGAGGCTGAAATTTGACGTATTTTTTTCACAGGAATTGCTGACTCAGGAGAAAGCGAATGCATCTAGCTCCTTTAACGAGGAAGTCGATCTCGATGAATTGATGGATGTAAGTAGACGATCCATCTCACTCTAATTTCTATCTTCCATCTCTCTGGTTCTTTTTTCACGTGTTTTTATTACACACAGGATCCCGAGCTCGAAAAATTGCATGCAGACAGGATCGCAGCTCTTAAGGTATGTATTAAGCCCTCGAACGAGCTTTTTGAGTTAACTTCTTGTAATAATTTTGTTCATTAATTTTTTGAACTTACAGAAAGAAGCAGAGAAGCGGCAAAAGCTGTCAATGCAAGGTCATGGAGAATACAGGGAGATAACAGAAGCCGACTTTTTGAGTGAAGTTACAGGCACTGACAAAGTGATTTGTCATTTTTACCATCGAGAGTTCTATCGTTGCAAGTAAGAACACATTTTACGACATTCATTTGAAACCTTTTTGTGCAGATTGAATGGTAGATTTATTGTTTGAAACTGGGCACCAGATTCAAGATATATTTTTCTGGAAATCAGTTACCAAAATATAAATTAACGAACTTGTTTCTCCCATGACGGAATATTTATTTTTGCTAGAATTATGGACAAGCATTTGAAGACCCTCTCTCTGAGACATTTTACTACCAAGTTCGTCAAATTGGATGCTGAGGTCAGTATCGTAGAGAATGCACTATTCGGGTGGTTACAAATTCGAAAGAATCTAAATTTCTTGCTTTTATATTTTTTGGCAGAATGCTCCTTTCTTTGTTTCGAAGCTAGGAATCAAGACATTGCCATGTGTCATAATGTTCAGGTCTGCCATTTCACTATTTCTTAATTTTCCACTTGTGCGTTTATATAGTAGCAAATGTTGCTATTTCGTTTATTTTCTTATTGGCATGAAACCGGTGAGGAATAGCAAAATGATGGTATCTTCTGAATTGTACTATGAATCTTTTTCATTGATTCTCAACTACATTTTCTTCTTTTCTGTGGTAATTCATTGTTCCTTATACAATATCTTAAAATAAACAAATATTCTGGGAGCTTGCTTGATTATTGAGTTGAGCTATTTGTCACTAATTCAATGGCGATCCAGATATAGAATGATCGTTTTACGGAGCATAATATTTAATAAATTTAATTTTTTTCTCGTCTCTTTATCCAGAAAAGGAGTAGCAACGGATAGGGTGGTCGGGTTTCAAGACTTGGGGGGAAAAGATGATTTCTCTACAAGGTCCCTCGAGATTCTCTTGTTGAAGAAAGGTAAATATATATTATTTTTGAACTTCAATTTGCTTTTGTACAAAAACTATTTGAATGCAGCTTCTAAAGTCTAAACCTTCAATTTTGCAGGAATTATCGAGGAGAAGAAACGAGGAGAAGAGGATGATGATTATCTCGAAGGTAGAAATAAGACAGTGAGATCATCGGGCAACCCTGATTCTGATTCCGACTGAGAGAAAAGACTTCGAACCTTTGATTGTAATGAAAATTTTATGTAGCTTGCGAACGTTTCATTTCTTGTTAGAGATTTTTATTTCGTAGTTTTCTGCTAGAAAATGTTTTAAGACAATTATTCGATTCGGTTTAGAACATGCTTGTATAAGGTTGGATGCTTCTCAAATGCCAGTGTCGATGAATTATAAAATATAATTTAACTATAATGAAAAAATGTTTTTTTATCCTTAAAGTTTTGATGCTCAATTTGATTTATGACAAGCTTTTCCAATTGCAAAAAAAAAAAAAACAAAAAAAACTAAGAGATAGATAGATATCAGTTGATAATATATTGTGGGAATATGAAATCATGTAGTAAGAAAAAAAAAGGGTAAAATCGAACATATTTAGGATGTGGCTGCTGGGATTCGAGCCCAGGTCTCCACGGCCACAACGTGGAATTCTCACCACTAAACTACAGCCACTTTGTTGATGAAATTGTTTATATTAATATTAAATCCTTTTCGGGTTTAACAATGAATTTGATTAGATACAAAATGCTCTAGTCGGAAAAAAATGTAACAAAAGAACTCCAAATACAAGTCTTTTTATCTAAAAAGTCCTAGAATCAAAAGATTCGTACTAAATTATTTTGTAACAACTTTTTTTTTCATTTAATTTCCGAAATTTTGATTTTCCAATTTTTCGATTTTTTGTATAATGAAATTGGAATGAGTGAAACACTTCATGCTTTTGTTCCTACACAAAACCATGTTTAGACAAATGAGTTTGATTCTTTTACAAGATTTCTATTATGTTTTTGGTTTTGGGCGATGTTCAAGTATAGTTAATTTGTTAGTTTGGTTGCATGTAATGGTCCATTTTAAGACATCATAAAAATGTTTTAATAGATGCTGTAATGTTAAAAAAAAAATGCAGAAGATGTATGAGGGGTTTATAGTATCTTGAAGCAATACTTCTAAATTTAATAATTTAAGAAAAGTCCTAGCAAAAAAGACCGTAAATCTAAAAGAATTAAAAATGTAGAATAACATGAGTTATAACAGCTTTGTATTGGGAACTCTCTTAGTTACCTAAATGACTTGTAAGTATATCCATTTTTCTATCCATTATGAAATAATGATAATTAAGGTAGAAGAAAAAGTTCCACTGAAGTCGACTATGAATCAAAATGGCTGGTTTGTTATTTTTTTATCACAAAAGAGCCTCAAAGTGTAGCCATCAAGGATATCAATGACTTGCTTAGCAGTTAAATTGGTGCAACAAGGACTATAAGAGAAGTGATCTTGTCGAGGTGCATTAAACACAAAAAAATATTATTTTGATAAGTACCGAACACATGTGTTTTACTATTACTTTAAGTCTTTGTAAGTATTGTTTTGTTGGTTTACAAATAAATTATTCTCTTATTTATACTTCATTACCTTCGTACGATGGATGGCGATAATTGAGTTAATCATATAGTTGGAAGTGATTTTCTAGAACACTACATGAACTTCCAACTACCTTCTAGAAGGTAAATAATAGAATGAAAAAAAATCTAAATAGTTCATATAAATCACTAAAATTAGGTAACAAACTTCCTACATATTTCGAGAAATTTTTTGATCTACAAGTGGTCTACTTTATACTTTATTTTTTCAACTAGTTTTTTTTTGTTCAATAAAAACATTTTTGACCCAAAAATCACAAAATTTGACGGACGGTGACACATCACCCTCATTTCATATTATTTAAAGTTGCTCATTATTATTACTTATTATTTTTACAAACGTCTCATTTCATATTATTTAAAGTTGCTCATTATTATTACTTATTATTTTTACAAACGTCTTATTTATTAAAATAACGATATTTTAAATATTCCGATCAACAAATGGTCTGCTTCGAATTTTATGGGCTAGTTTTTTTAGATCTAATGAGAACATTTTTGGTCCAAATATCATAAAAAATTGGTCCAAAATAGGTGAATGGTGACACCTCAACATCATTTCATATTATTTAAAAGTTATTCGTGGTTATTATTTATTCTATTTACAAACTTTCTTTTCTATTTAAGTAACGATATTTAAAAATACGTCAACTACAAATAATATGTTAGGTTAGGAATCGATTAAAAGGAGTACAATAACTTACATTCTATGTATTTTCATGGAGTCGTTGTAAATAATTTTTCGAGTACATGGTGTCGACGTTAGTTACATTAAAAATTAACAGAAGTTGATCAAGAAAAAAAAAAACCGACAGACAGATGAGTGCCACATGATACTAATGGAGAGGCCTACCACAGGTAATTTATTCTCACGATAAATTAAAATATTTCACTTAACAAAAGAACAATTAGCAATTGTGTAATAATAATGATTGCTTACATAAACATTACTTTATTACAATCACAAGTGTTTTTTTGTGTATAAATTCCCACCTCCAACACCATCAAAAACCTCTTCCTTCCTTCTCCCATTTCATCTCCTATATTTTCTTGATTTTTATTTTTCTCTCTCCTAGGTTTTCTCCTCTGATTTTCTTGATTATATACTAATATATATATAATCAAATCCATGCAATAGTTTTCATGTGTAAGAATTCATCAATACTATGATTCAAAAGTAGTGATAATGTCACCTGTACTCAGTGAAATACTCCTCTCCGGTTTTACAGTGAACTCAGCTCTTCGTCTCGGCTCTCACCTCGTTCAATCCCTCTCCGTCGTCTTCCTCTATTGGTTTTATGTTTTTTCATGAACAAATTATAATCGAAAATCCATTTTTATTCATATTTATATATATCTAATTAATCGTTATTATATTAATCATTTGAACATACACATATATATTTATAATTGCATGGCTTCTCCTAGTACTATTACCGGAAACTCATCGGGATCTGATTTTCAAAGCTCTCAAGAAAACACGACCGACGTACGAAAACGCAAGCGCATGCTCTCGAACAGAGAATCCGCAAGGAGGTCGAGGATGAGGAAGCAGAAGCACCTGGACGATCTGAAATCGCAGTTGACTAATCTAAGGTCCGAGAATCATTCGATCCTGACGAACATGAATCTTGTGGCTCAGCTTCAACTGAATATGGAATCTGAGAACTCTGTTTTGAGGGCTCAGATTTCTGAGCTGCACCACAGGCTGCAGTCTTTGAATGATATTGTAATGATTAGCTGCATGAGATCAAAGGAATCTACTCATAATAGTAATGCATTAATTAATGTTAATGAGGATTATGGTGATCATAATTATCAGATGGTGATTAATGGTGGTGGTGGGGTTGTTGATGATTTCTTGATTCATAATCATTGGGGTTTGGTCCATGTGAACCAGCCAATCATGTACTGATCATAATCAAGATTCATTAATCCATGGCCTACTTTTATTCAAATATATATACATATATGTATATGTATATGCAAGTATTGGTTGTGTTTTGTATTTCAATAAATAGAAAGTGGGATGTAACAGTCTGGTCTGGTCTGGTCGATGCTACACTATAATATATATTATTTTTGTGGCATTTGGATCAAATTAAAACACACTATGTGTGTGTTGTGTGTTGTATTTCAATAAATTGAAAGTGGGATGTAACGGTCTGGTCGATGCTACACCTGAATATATACTAGTGTAGTGTTTTTGACATTTAGATCAAATTGAAGTCACACTATGTGTGTTGTGTGTTGTATTTCAATAAATAGAAAGTGGGATGTAACAATCTGGTCAATGCTAAACCAGAATATATATTAGTGTAGTTTTATTGACATTTTGATCAAATTAAAACACATACACTATGTGTGGTGTGTGTGATTCAAAAGTGGAAATTGAAATGATGTAATAAAATATAATGTAATGAAAAAGCAATTTGAAAGTTAGTGATTTTGTTTGATTTAATTTGTTGGAAGTAAATTGATCATATAATATAGTGTCACTATATCTATATGTACTAAACTTTAACAATTATGTATGAAAATTGAAAAAGTGAAGCTCCCACTATTCACAACAAGACAATGCCCTTTTCACTAGTCCAATGGATATGTAGCAATTGGTGTTCCAATTAAGAATTATATTGTAATTTAATTGATGTGTAAACATCACCCCCCATAGCTTTAAGTTATATATTTATATATTATTGCATTTATTTAAGAATATAATGGCCTAACTAAGTATAAATATAATATTTGTGTGGTGGGTGTTATGTAGTTGGACTAGTGTAGTATTATTTTGTTGGCCTTTGGAGCTTTTGAAAAAAATGAGGGAGTGACATCATTGGGTTTTGAATTATTGAGGATGGATGAATAGACAACCTAATTTATAAGACAAAATCCACAAGCTAACTCTTTCATGCAATAATGCAATTCTTATTGATTGTGGCTTTTTGGCCTTGTCTGATAATAATAATAATAATAATTATTATTATAATAATAACAAAAATGTATCTTAATTTGTATGAATTATGTGCAAATCCATTCAAGATCATTAACTAGAAGGACCTATAATAATTTGTTGGTCCCTCTAGAAAGTTCTATTACTCGATCACATAATTCGCACCAATGTTTCACACTTTATTTATTTATTTGTAACTCTTTTTTTGAATATTCATTGTGCACGAGTTGCACTGTCAAAACTTCCTTCTAAACTCTACTCTTTTAGTCGTCGGAAAGTTCACCACACGTCGGGTTTAGAGGGCGGTGACGAAGCAATGAACGGAATATAAAAAGTACGAGAGATCGATAGTTTAAGAAGAAAACGTAAAACGTAACTCTTATAACCAGGATTTGTAAACTTGTTTTTCTTATGAATAATAATAACATCGAAGAGTTTATTAATAATTCGAAATAACTTAGGCTTTCTTTTTACTATTGATTAGTACTCTTAATTAAATAATTATTTATCATATATATATATATATATATGTAAAAAGTATATATAAAATTCAAAACATGGTACAATATTGTGATCTGTAAGAGAATAAAGATTATTCGATCTCCTCAAAGAATACTGAATACAATTAGAAGAAGAAACCCATGTGCATGTGCATATGCACGTGCATGTGTAACTACTGGAATCTTGAAGAAAAAAATAAAACAATTTTGATCTTGGAAATTGGAATTAAATAAAGAAATGATATTCTTCAACTATTCTTCTATGAATAATTATCCAGACTTCTATGCTATACATAATGAAAATTACACCGGATAGATTTTTATCGTTCGTCTACATCCAATAATAGTAAAAATTTACCATATTTATTTCACCCAATATAGTATAGTATAAATCGAGGCACTACGGGCATAATTATCTAGACTCGAGTGTGCTAATTAAATATATATTAATTGAGTTAATTAAAGCAAATCTAAGCAGCATAAGGTTTCTACTTTCTACACTACAACAAAAGGGAGATAAACATAATAAAAGTGGGGTATATACCATATGATACCCCACTCAACATATATAATAGTTTATTAGAGAAATTAAACATAGATTAATTAAGTTTATCCATTTTTTTAATTGGTTGCTTAGCTCATTGTTGCAGTCATGCATCAACTTGCTTAGATAATTAATTATTATTTTAATCGAATTAATTTAATAATTGACGTAAGCAAAGTATATTATTAATTAATAACAAAAGGGCTGCCCCATTCTGCTCACAACGTAATATTATTAGTCAAATTAAAAAGTTTTGATGTTTACTGATGGCTGTGTACATATAAACATTTGTATGTATGTGCAATTTATATATTATATACTGTAATAGTTTTTTTTTTTATATATAATTATTTTACCTAAAAAATAAAATTTTTTTTTTCTACTCAAGTAGTGTATTTCTTGGATTTTAAATTATTAATTAATCATAACATACTTCCTTTTACATTAAAATAAATAAATAAAATAAAAATGCGCTCCAGAGAAAGAGATCTGAATATCTGACCAGTCCACAAATTAAAGTTGTCATGCTGATCTACGATTATGCCATTATGGATTAAAGATAATTAGCTTCTTAATTATTAATTAAATCACCACTTAACAGTGCATATGTATGGGGTTGGCACAAACCTCCATTAATTAATCAAGCAAGAAAAAGTCATTACACTAATTAAATCATAATATGATTAAGATTAAATAAACTATGTGCCAACCTTAAGCCCACAGTTTAGGTTTATAAAAGGAGAATCCAAGGGAGTGAAGCAAAGAATTTACAATTCAATAAATTATATTAGGTAAATAGCACTTAATCCTCTTTATTACAAATTTTTGCAGATAACTCTCTTGTACTCGTAATATCAGCATATAACTCCCTTGTAGTTTAGGGATAACTTCTGTTAGTTTTTCCGACAAATTTAACCGCCTGTATTAAACTTCAAGGGGTTCATCTGCAAAAATGAATGGAAAAATGTAAGCACAAGGGGTCATCTGCAAAAAGAATTTGAAGTTTGAAGTTTGACGGAAAAACTAAGGAAAGTTTTATCCCCGTAAACACAAGGGGGTTATGTGCTGATAGTACGAGCACAAGGGGGTCATATGCAAAAGCTTGTAACCACGGGGGTTAAGTGCTATTTACCCAATTAAATGTTTTTTTATAAAAAAACATACGAGTTTATGATGGCCCGACCCATCAATTAACTAGATCACAAATTAGGCCTTTTACCGGCCCAACCCATTTTTTTGAACTCGACCCGTTGTAAGTAACTGATATTACCCGCCAAATCACTAACCAGCCCAAAAAACAAAATCTTAAAAAATTCAAAAGAAAATGTCACCACCCTCATCAGACAATAAACCTCCGTCCGCCGCCGTTGTAAACCCTAGCGGGTGGCGGTTCTCATGGGAAGCCCAATCGCACACGCCGATACTCCGCTTACTCCTATTCAACCCCGACCTAAATCCCTCAGCTCAATGCAGAGACCTCAAACTCAGCCTTCTCCCGCAACAGTCTCAGCTTACGGCGTCGTTTCTGGAAAACGAATCTCGAATACAGCAATTGGTTCGGGTTCCTGTACCTCGGGTTTTGATTGACCCGGAATCTCCGCTCCATTTCAGGGTATTCGATGACCACATTGAGGTTAAGCTCGTTTTGCTACTTCCGGTTGACCATCCCCTCGTTTCGGATTTTGATTCAATCCTTAGTAACGAAGAAAACAAGGATGAGCTTCGTCCGCTTTCTTCGGATTCTGGTAATTGAAAGTCTGTCATTTAGTTTTGTTTTAATCACATTTGCTATGATTTATTTAAATTGAAGTAATTGTTTTAGTTATGTTCAAATGTGACTTGTTACTCAATGTTTTTTTTTTTTTTTTTTGAATTTCAGATTTAAAGAAGTTGTCTTGTATGAAAGAGATACACTTCTACTGCAGAAATTGCTCGTCTAAGTTGACAAAGGATCTCAGGTAGACATTGATTTTATCTTTTAGGTGTTTATTCAGTTATTCGACTTTGTATTTTCGACTGTGTCTGAATAGATTTTAATTAGTATCTGTTTTGTTCGGATTGGATTGTTGTTGTTGACAGTAGCACTCTTAATATTTTGATACGAGGTTTGTTAGGATGAATAAATCATTGTCCAAAAATGTTGGAAATGGTGCTTCATTTTCATTGTCGATTTATCTACATAAATATTCTCAATGAAGAAACTGGGAATTAGTACATTGTGGGTCAATTTGGTTCTAATTTTTCAATGTGTTTATTTTCTGTTATAGCCCTTTTTATGTTCGTAATTGTGTTACAGATACGTGAAGGATATGCCATCCGTTAATTGGGCGGATGTTGCTGATAATTGGTTTGGGAATTGTTGTTGTTCGTTTGGTGGTGTAACTGAGAAGCTGGTTGCAGATTATGCAAAATCCTATACTTGTGCCCCAGGTGTATGCCTTTTGAGTACATCATCTGTTCTTTTATGCAAGAGTGATATTCTGGGATGCGAATTCCCTGATTTGCAGCCCAAGAAAAATTCGGAGGCCGATCTAAATTCACCCCGTGAAAAGTGTTCGAGTAGAGTTTTACTTAACGAGCCGTGTACTCAAGTTCGAGCTGTAAAATCACCCTACTCGGAAGATAAGCAGATGTGCAATGCAGAAAAAGGAAGTTCGAAAAATTTAGTAGATGATGATAGTTTATTATGTACCTTCCCTTTATTGCAGATTGAAGAAAACAATGTGGAAAAAAGTCAAATCTGTGATACTGGATGTTGTGCTTCAGATGAGTTGAGCGCCTCTCCAGCGGTGGGAATGCGTGAAGGAAATGTTGTACTCGAAAATCAGAAAGTGTTTCTTGATGGTTACCTTGGAGATGGTTTCATGGTTAGGTCTTCGGGGCTTTCGAAAGATATTCAGTGGATCGAATATTTATGCCCAGAGTGCTCGTCTCTCGTTGGAGCATATCCTTGCTTTGATGATAATGTGCCGTTAGATGGTGGAGTTCGTCTTTTCAAATGCTATATTTCAACTTGTTTGCCTTCCAATGGATCTGATGATGCATTTCAGTAAGTTCCTTAAGATCTGCTTCTTCTCCTTCTTGATTTTTATGGTCTTTATACTTTTTTGATTGTTATCTTAAATTCATGCCTTTAGTGAAAATATTAACTCGTGTATCAAAATTGACCTTCGCTTTCGTTCTGAACACGTAGGCTTGGTCGCGTTAGTTAATCATTTCCAAGGGTTAATTCAAGAATCATCCCAAGTGGTATCACAAAATATTACTCTAGTTTATGTTTTTTTTGTACTATGAAAATTACTATGTTAATGCGACGAAGATCATGGAAGAACATAACAATAAGGAAAATTAAAGTTAATAACATGTATAATTAAAGTGGCAGATAAAGTAGTTTCTTGAAATTAATTGCTCGTTTTTCTTTATGTCTTCTCCTCTTGTTCTTGAAATCGTTGTTTGTGATTAATTCTTGATCATCTAGTTATGTGTTAATTGTGTCCTCTGAATAGGAATTACACCCTAGAGAAGATATTTGCTAGTCAGTTGCTGGAAAGTGCACGGGATGAACTATCGTTCCGGACTATAGTTAGAGACATGCAAACAAAATCGCCATTATTGCAAATTGTTCTCCTAAATCCAAATTCATGGGGCTGTGCTGGAAGTTTGCACCCTACAGGACCATCTCCGCAGTTAATTTTGTATCCCATTATCAAAACCCTATTTACTTCTGCTAGTCACGGCATGGAGTTGGATTTAAGGTAAGCTACTTAGAAAAGTCGGTCGACAGTTGACCGATTTTTATATCATATTTTACATTATTATAATTATTTCCGATTGTAAATTTGATTTTCTTTGTGGCTCTTGTCTGTCTTTGCTCGAATATAATAAACACAGGACTCTAGACGATTGGGTGAGAAAGAATCAAGCTGATGAAATCTACATGTTTTCATCTCAAATAGTCGAATTAATCCGAGTTCTGGAGCTGGCCAACACTCTATCTCCACCGGCATGTACGTCATTACAGGGTTTATTTTTATCATCCATGCGGAGATAAAAAAAAATAGTTCACCATTTTCAGTTCTTGTCTAGAGACAAACTCGAAAAACCAAAGATAACTGTAAGTTTTCGTTCTAACCCAAAATATATCGGGGAAAAAGAAAAGAAAAGAACCAACGAACTTGTTCATTGCGATTGTTGCTACTTTACATAATTAAAAAATTCGATCTTTCGTATCGTAGTTTAAAGATTTTTAGTCGTAAACATGGGGCGGTCGAGCAGTGTTGCATGGAATGGAATAGAGAAAGCTTTTGGTTATTGATTCTTTGAAGAGAAAAAATGCTTTGGAGGTGACCTTTCAGAAGTCAAATATATACATCTGCTCTCTCTATAGAGAGATTGTGCTTACCTTTTATGAGAGGTCAAGTACTTAAAGTGGAACTTATAATGGGAATATCACAACGCTACATATCTCTCTCTCTCTCTCTCTTTTTCATATTCTCTCTACATTATTGTTACATGGTCAAAATACCCTTCATTTTTTGTCAAATGTTCATAAGCTTTTCTTATAGTTCGACTTAACTCGTTTACACCTTAATTTTCTACTTATACACGATTGATCGATGATTCATTTACTATACAGGGTAAATTACGGCCACCCTCTCATGTTTGGGTAATTCTAATAACCGCTCCCTCAACTATGAATATCCTTACACGTTCACTGTTGCGGTGTTAAATTTAGTGGAATGTTCTAGATTATGTGGAATATTCTCCTGTTTGTATCCGTTTTACTTCATTCGAGCTCCACATTTTGAAATAAGATGATCATAAGATGTATCTCTTGGCTTGTATATATTAGATTGTGGTGCATCAGAAATTGCATATTTGCACAAAACGAGTACAAATTAGAGAACATTTCGCGGAATCTAGAAGATTCTGTTGAATTTGACATATCATAAGGGTGGTGGCGTTTGTAACTACCCAAAGAAAAATGTTTTTTTTTTTCGTAATTTAACCTTACCTCAAGAGTGGTCGTAATTTACTGTAAAACAAACTCAACTAGTCTTTATACATGACCTGTGGATGTTATATTAGGTCAAATTAAATGAACGTCACACTTTATATAACATAGAATAAAACCCAAAAAGATAAACAAATTAAATTGTCATAATGCCTGATTACTGCAAACACATATATTGGAATGGGACCCGTTATGATTTTGTTGTGCCTATGCACAATTGATGGAACAATATATACATATATTCCTTGTGGTCATGGTGCAAATTGATTTTCTTTTGAAATAAATTGATAAAAAAGAAAATGGAAAAAAAGTCAACAGAATCTGATATTTGGCTCTATAAATAGAGACCATGAAATATTAGGTTTTTGCATGTCTGAGACTGAGAGTCATAAGAAGAAGATAGGTTCTTACATGAAAGCAAAAGTCCATGTTTGATAGCCAAGGATGACTTGCCTGAAGCTCCACTCTTAGGGGTTTTCTTGTCTTTTCACTTCAAACTTTTGAAATTGTCTAAAATTGGACACCAGGCAGTTTCCTTGGCTAACCTGACTGGCTTTTGTTTCTCATGCTAGGCCCTTTTCTTTATTATCTTCCTTTCAAATCGTGTTTTTACATATTTTGCGCTCGTTGTCGATCGAAACGGAGATCAGCTTGGCCTCAAATACTTGGCCAGGTACGTTTTTTCGTCACAGCATTTCACTTCCGTCTGGTGCCTTAAACATATGCGTCGTATCTATCTATCTGTCGTAAGAAACGTTATTGTAGTAGATGCATGCCTGCAGACCCAAGCTTCTTAATTTGATCCGTTATCAATAAAGAATGCACGATACTCTACGAAGATCGTATCAAATGAGAAAATTGTTTGAAGCAGTACATCTTCCGTTTCAAATTAATTGTTCATTCGTTGAATTGTCTTTGTTATAATCCATCTTTTTACATACAATTTCACTGAGGGTTTGACAGTAATTGTCCACGTGGCGGATGTCCGGGTATGACTGGGCCACCATCGAATGCTATCGGCGCTTGTGTGTGTTGACTGTGCACGATAAGACTAAGGTTTGCACATTTTATACCATCAATTGTAACACATGAACTGAATACTAATTAATATGATATACAAAAAGAGTTAAATTAAACCTAATGTAATTATTTTTTCTCTCTACTAATTTTGATTTTTTATTTTATTTATCTCAATGGAATACTTACTATGTTATTCCATTATCATATATCGTGAATGACATTTTCATAATTATTTATTTTTCTTGTCGACGAATACACGCATGGATGACTAATCTCTTAACATTTTCGAACAGAAGAATTATAGTTTTTGTGAGAAATTAAAGAAAAGAAAAATATATGATTAATGGTAATAATACCGATAAAGCCCAATAATTTACAATGAGTCTACCAACCTAAAAGAAAAGCCCATTGAGGCCCAATATATACATGCATGTATCTACGTTTTAAACCCACCGACAGCAATACCAGTTTTTCTTGCATCAATTTATTTAAAAATAAAAATAAACAAATAAGAGAAGAAAAAGGAAATTGCTTTGTTAATTATTATTGTCCATGACACACGTGAGTGAGGATGAAGATTGAAACTTTTCAATTAGTTCACATTAACTTTTATATTTTTGTCTTTTTACTCTTTAATAAATTTGATAAATTTGTAGGAGCTTATCCGTAATGGGACACGTGTCTGAAAAATATATATTTAATTATATTATTGAATATGTATACAGCATGCAAGAACCCTAACGTGTCCACTTTTGCTGTGCTGCCAACACCTGTATGTTTCGAGTCACCGCATTCATTTTATTTAATCACTCTCTCTCTCTCTATATAATCCTCTTGCTTCTCACTCCTAATCCATCACAATCCCATTAATCACTTATCACCACTGGATTAAACAATCAATCAATCGTAGTTTATAGTTTGTGTGTTTGAGAAATTTGAGGTTTTTTGTCTGAAGATCATGGCAGGATACGGCGGCGAATACGGCCGGCAGACTGACGAGTACGGCAACCCCATCCGTCAAACTGACGAGTATGGCAACCCGGTTCACCACCCTGGTGGTGGCCACCATACCGGCACCACCGGAGCTTTCGGGACTGGTGCAGATCCGTTCGGCACCACCGGAACCACTGGAGCTTACCCTACTGATACCCACGGAGGCGCCACCGGTACCACCGGAGCTTACGGCACCACCACCGGAGGATATGGAACTCACGGCGGAGGGATTGGTACTGGAACCCACGATGCAGGCTTGGCTTCCGCTGTCGGCGGCCACCACCGCCGCTCTGGAAGCTCCAGCAGCTCGGTATAAATAATTTAATGCTTTTAATTTAATTCAAAATATATATAGTTGTAATGGTGAAATTTTTTTGTGGCAGTCGTCTGAAGACGACGGGATGGGTGGGAGAAGGAAGAAGGGGCTGAAGGAGAGGGTGAAGGAGAAGCTGCCAGGTGGCGGCCACAAGGACGACCGGCCAGGGTACACCACAGGTGGCGGCGGTGTTGGTTATGAACCTGAGTATCATGAGAAGAAAGGAGTGATGGAGAAGATCAAGGAGAAGTTGCCAGGTGGTGGCGGCGGTCATAGGGAAGATGTGCCGGCGCACACCACCACCACAGGCGGCGCTGGGTACGGTTACGAACAGGGCGTCGGTGGAGCTGAATACCGCCCGGAACATCACGAGAAGAAAGGGATGATGGAGAAGATTAAGGAGAAGTTGCCAGGTGGTGGCCACCATTAAATACTTACATATATGTATAAATGAATACGTACAGCACACTGGTATATATAGTTGGGTTTGATCTTTGTTTTATTTGAGATTTTACTTCCTGTAATAAGCCATGTTCCTCCTTCAGTTTATGATCCGAGGTGGCATTATGTATGTGTGTGTGTGTTTCAGTGTGTTGTGTCTCTATTTTGTCTGTTTGTTGTTGTTCATGTTTGGGGTTTCGTTTTCACATTTCACAGTTTATATAATTCTACTCTTTTTTATACATAAAATGGAGTTCATCTTGTATATATATTTATATGTATGTATGCTGCATGCAATATACTATACATTGGGTTTGTGTACTGCCACAAAAGAAGAAAAAATTATGTAATAAAATACATTTAATCATTTAAATTCCCAGAAATGGGCGATGCAGCCAAAACATTCAATTGTATTGTTCATCTCACCATGCTTTTCTCTCTTAGCCTTTGAATCTTGCAATATTGCTATCTATCGGAAACCTGCACCACCAGAAACTACGATTATGTAAACTCAGCATTCCTCGCACTGTTCCAAAATCGGAAACTTACCTATCGAAATTGGCGCAAGTATAAGTGTAATTTTCGGAAAAAAATATCGAATTGAAAATTTAAATTGAAATCTCATATATATATATATTCCAACTCCGATTCAAAAAGAGGATAGGAAATCAGAAATTTCGGAATTTGGAATGAAAAATATGGTTACAAAATTGTAAATGGCGGGAATCAAAACTTAGATTCCGATTTTCACCCCTAAAACGGCTAAAACCTACTTGTGTAACAAATTATTGGGCGGAAAATTCGTACATTAGGAGACACAGTTCTTGATGGAATCGGCGTTGATCTAACTAACTATAGCAAGGTATAGCCTATAGCGCAAGAAAGTGTACCTGAGTGCAGCCCCTCAATGCCCGTTTCTTGGTTAACGCCACCACCGAGGTTTTTCTTGGTTTCGCCTGTTGCTCCTGATGCTTCTAGAAGCAGCTTTGTTTCGGCGAGCGATCTTACTTCAAAACTGCTTCCGGCTATAAATCACCAAAAGTTACGGCACGAACACGCGCCATCTTCAAAGTGATGGAACCTCATATTATCCCTCACGATGATCTTCCTCCGACTAATTTCAGACACACCACACATGAACAAGTGGCAATCCACACATATCCTAAGATTCTTCACGATTCTAATCGCGGATCCATCTTCTGCTATAAGCAACGCATACGCCAAAGCCAACTTCTCGCTATGCTTCATCAAGATTCGTCTTTTCTCCTCCTCATTCACATCATAAAGCACCGAGCTCAAATCCGGCTCGTACCCATTTAATTTTAATCTCTCGATAAGATTCTCCAACACCTCGTTAATCTCCGTCGACCTAGGGTGAGTCATATTACCTGCGTAAAACTCATGAATCACCCCTTTTTCGCCTTCGACACAACTAAAAGCAGGGGTTTTTCTCAACCCCTTTTCACTTATCAATTTCCTCACCTTCAATGAATCTTCCCATCTTTCCGCCTTCACGTACACATCCGCAAGTAATATATAGTTTCCGATATTAACCGGCTCGAGCTCGAACAAATGTCTCGCTGCAATTTCAGCAATATCTGGATTCGCAAATGTACGACAAGATCCAAGAAGAGCTCCCCATATACCTGCAGTGGGCTCCATAGGCATGCTTGTAATAACATCGAGCGCTTCATCTAACCGTCCAGTTCGACCGAAAAGATCCACCATGCAATTATAGTGATCCGCACATGGAGTAACCCCATAAGTAGACTCCATTATTTCGAAGAATTTTTTACCTTCCTCGACCAATCCTGCATGGCTGCATGCAGTTAGAACCCCAAGAAAAGTCACTGCATTGGGCCCCACATCGGTTTTGGTCATCTCCTCGAATAATTCAATAGCGGAATTTGCACGACCATGGTATGCAAGACCTATGATCATCGAACTATAGGAATAAACGTCTTTTTTATGCATGTTCTTGAATATTTCGTACGCTTCTTCCAAGCACCCACACTTTGAGTACATATCAATCATCGCCGAACCTAAATGCGAATCTTTGGCAATGGAAAAGCTCGATTTCTCGGCTATGTCACGAACCCAATTCGCATACTTAGCTGCTCCTAATTGTGCACATGCGTTTATTACACCTACTAATGTGATCTCGTCGGTCTGCACACCTGAAATTTGCATTTTTTCGAAATACTCCAATGCTTCCCTCGGTTTAGCGTTCTGTACGAAACCAGTCACCATGGCAGTCCACAACACCATATCCTTTGCAGGCGCCCGATCAAACATCTCGCTTGCGGAATCCATACGCCCAGCCTTTGCATAGGCATCGATGAGCGAGGTCCAAGAGATCAAATCTCTCTCAGGCGATTCGTCGAACACCTTCCTCCCGCTACTCAACCACCCACATTTCAAATACAAGTTGATCAAAACGTTGTCCACAAAATAATCCACTTCGAACCCACCCAATTTCACACACTCACAGTGGAGCTGCCGGCCCAAATCGACCTTCTTTTCACTCGCGGAGGCACTCAACAACGCGGTGAAAGTGAAAGACACAGGTGTAAGACCATCTCTCCTCATCGAATTATAAACAAACACCGATTCTTCAAGCATCCCATCAATCGTATACCCCCTAATCAAAGCTGTGTAGAGGAAAGCGTTAGGGTGTCTCACCTGGGAAAAGATTGAAACTCCGTAAGGCAGCATAGAAACGCTTGTTTTCGACAGCATTCGCACGAGCTTCGCTATAACATACGATGATTGGTGGAGGCATCTCCGGATTATATAAGCGTGGGTTTGCTTGATTTGGGAGAGGTTCGTGCAATCATGGAGGGTGGAAATGATTTGGGACTCCAACTGTTTGATTTTTTGCAGCTGAGAAAACGGGACAAATGGGACTTCGTGGCCGGTGAAGATGGTGGGCTTAGTAGAGATGGTGATTGAAGCTCTGGCTATGGGTGTAATGATCTTCTTACAGAGTGAAACCATTACACATTTACTCAGGCTTTAAGCTTTGGAGGAAATGTTTGAGTTCAAGATTGTGAAAAACAAGTAGCTGTTCTAATTTCTAATATCTAATTTCTTTTGGTTTTACAGTCCGACCAATTTGTCATTCGGGTCGGGTCGGATTAGACTAACCCATCAATTAATTCATTATTTAATTTGGACCCATCTTCCATCAATTCTTTAGTTAGCTCCATCTTCGGCTCCAGCTCCATTTGTACCCAATTTCCTCAAAACGTCGTCGTTTCCTGCCAAATCAATTGTCCTGCTCAAATTCAAAGATCAAATTTTGTTAAGCCCTAGCCCCTCTTCGATTTGCTCGGAAGAGTTTTTAAGGTTCGTCTCTCTCTCTAGGGCATGCACACATTAGACGCAATTGGGGAATGGTTCTTGATAAGCGTTATGAAAAAATGCACGGAATCTGTTCGATGAAATGCCTCTAAAAGCTTTAAGCATATTTGTGTGGGGAGATTTATTGCTTTCATTTTATGTAATGTTGAGTTGATTTTCTGGTCTCAAACAACACTACTTGGAAAAAACTGGAAGCTATATAGTTGCATTATGATTTATGACTGAGGCTTAATCATTCATTGAGCAAATTCGTTTCATTGCTCAAAAGTTTTTAGATATTTGATTTTTTTTTTACTATCTGGTGTAGTTGATCTTGCGTGTTGTACTGCAGCTGAAAAAGATCGAAAAGATTCATCATGTTTGCAACTGCAATAAGGTATATAGGGAAGAAACCAAAACCGAAGATGAAACCGATAGAACTCAAAACTCCACCGGAGCAGACGCAGACAATAACGAGGGTTATTTTCGACATTTTGAAGGAACACGGTCCTCTAACCATTTCCGATACCTGGGAACATGTTAAGGTATACTTTTTTCTTGCATTACAAACATGACTTGCGTAAATACAGTATAACTGTATATGTTGCAACTAAGCATATATTAACTGTATATGAATCGTCTTCTTGACTTACAATGCATTATTCAATCCAATTTTATATCCGACAATACATACGATGAGAGCTATGTCAATGTAAATATAAGCCAACTCGATTTGTTATGCTACAGCATGAAATAGATTGAATTGGCTTCTTTAGCATTGGCCAATGCATATCTAACAGTGATAACTAGCCTTTATATCTATTGTGTTTTTTCCTTAGTTGCCTTAGTTTTTGCTGATGTGGCACTTAACACTACTTTGAACTATAAAAGCAATCGTGTTGTCTCGTCCATTCTGATTTAGTCCTTATCTTGAATGATCCCATATGATTCTTGATCTATGATTACATGGCAATGAGGCTCAGTCGAAGTCTTTATCTGGTATTGGTATTAGATACATATTATCGGGTGATTACATTAGTTGTTTGATTGATCCTCTAACATCTGGTCTTGAACTTTTCAGACTCGAAATTACAATTAAAATGGCTAATTTTTTTTATTTTTTATTTTTGATTATGATTAGGAAGTTGGTTTGAAAGGTCTGAATAGCAAAAGGCACATGAAAATAGTAATGAGATGGATGAGGGAGAGGCAGAAGCTAAGGCAAATATGCAACCATGTTGGCCCTACCAAGCAATTCCTATACACCACGTGGTTCACGAAACCCGATGTCGTAAAACAGGCTAGGCCCGTAAGCGATCCTTCGAGACCAAAACCGTGAGCATTTTACGCTTAAGTGGCTTCTTCATTTTCTTAATCTCGACTATTACAAAGAAACCGTGTTTTTTTTTTATTATTATGACAGAAGCATGTATCTATAATCATGCTTTGTAAATATTATTAACTTTACGAGATTTTACAAATAATTAGTACGCGTTCGCTCATTGGAACTTGGAAGTATTTGAGAAGATTCAAAATGATTTTAACAATTTGAAAGTTATATCTATTGAAAGAATCAACGGCCCCGGATTCGTAGTGAATAATCAAAACATAGATGTTATGTGAAATGTGAAACACTTAACATAACATGCAGCGGAATAAATGAAAATAAACACAAAATTTAATATCTGCATGTAAATATTTGTGGACTGCCTTTAAAGGCGAAATAGTTATATAAACAATATTACAAGAAAGGAAGTAAACAATCTCGCCTATTATGAAGGTCTTTTACACAGATAAGATCTTTTGAAGAGTCAAGTCTAGCTTTTTCGATACAAACTAACAGATCCATGCACCCAAGACGAGTATTTACAACATACTGCAAAAGAGATAAAAGTAACTCAAATATATTCTCTTCTTCACTCCAAATGCTCTTATTTTTTTCTTCTAAAATCCGTAGTGGAAACTAGCAATGTGTACTGGTATTTATAGACTTCAGAACGCGTCCACTAACTGTACAAGTTAAACGAGAAAATAAGTACTGAGGTAATGTGTTAGTGGATTAGTGAGGTAGAATAAATAATCAACCACTAATCTATTATTAATAACAATCTAACAGCTGATTTAATTACTGAGGTAATGTGTTAGTGGATTAGTGAGGTAGAATAAATAATCAACCACTAATCTATTATTAATAACAATCTAACAGCTGATTTAATTTAAGTTGTAGGAAAGTTAAAACATGTGGAATAAATCGTCTTCTACTTTTATCTATTACAATGAATCACATTATCGGTTATTTAATTAGTTAGTAGGAAGTTAATTTGAATTAGTTTAATCCAAATTAATCAGAAGGGCTGCCTAAATTTTGTACACACGACTAGTTAGATAATTATTATTTTCATACAAAAAAGATAATTAAAAAAAATATGTTTAAATACTAATGTTAATGTATTAAGCAAAACCGACCAACTTATTTAAAGAATGGGCCGACCTGATGCAAAGCCCACCAGGCCTAATAAGGGCAATTTCGTCATTTGACAATGGACGTTGTTGCCGGATCCCGAAACGGCGTCGTTTCTAACAAGGCCTTCACTTCTATGCTGAAATTATTTTGTTGGTAGGAACAATTTCAATTGTGCACACTCTGCACACGAGCTCATGTTGATTTTCAGGAGGAGAAATATTTCTACCGAATCGATGCATGGATTTCTGGTTACAGTAATTGCAGGTAAAAAGACGATGCACGATAGCTTTGAATACATTATTTTATTTGGTACTAATCTGTATATATAATGTATTTCATGTTTTCGTTCTTCCTGGGATTTGGCAGTTGGTGCATTTGCGTGTGTTTCTCTGCTCTGTTCTTTCTTCTGTATGTAATAATCTTTTTTTTTTTTTAATTTTTGTCCCTAATTAATTGATTTGATTTTTCATGTTTTTCAGCTGTTATTTTTAGTGCATTTGGAGCTGATTCTGTTGCTGTGCCGAGCACTAATTGTTACGCGCTCGATAACAGCAGTCATATTCATGATTTTGTATCCTTATTATTATGATTTAAAAAAAAAAAAAAAAATGAAAATATATTCTTTTTGAAATTAGGCAAATAGGGTTGAGATTTGAGAATCTGGTAGTTTCTTGATTGTGTGCCATTATTTTATTTAGTGAACTGAGAAATGACCTATCGGTTTCGCCTCTATTTAATTTTAAATTGTTTCCTCTCTCATGGATTCTCTTAGAGTAATTTGGTTGGACAACTTTTCGAGTATGATGATGATAAGGTAATGTCTTGTACGTAATTAACGAATCAAGGATACTTGTGCTTGATAGTTTCTTTTCGAATTTCTTCAGAGTTGAATTTATCACTAAACATCTCGTATTACTGTATTTCATGCAGGATCCTGATCTGGTGATACGCTTCTGTAAAGATGTCGAGACTAGATCTTCGACGGTACGTGATACTTAGTCCTCTCGTTTTATTTAAAGAAAAAATGAGATGAATTTGTTTTTGTGTTTACCTTCCAAACCATGTTCTATGATGATATTGCTCGATTTAAGTTTAACCATACTAAAATGTCAAATGGATAGGGTTGACATGAAATTTTGCACTATGCACGACATAAAATTTATACGCTAATACGATTTTCACATGCTAATTTTTTTTGACATGTTAAGTTAATCTGTTTAAAATGAGTACTGATCGTGTTTTTCATTATTGAAAGGTAAAACTAAATATGGATCCTCGTGTATTCATGTGAGTTGCCTACAAAAGAGAGGGGCAGAATTTGAGTCGTAATATAATATATTTGGTGTTCTATGAAATCACGCGCATCTAATCAGTTGTAACTAAAATTGCAACTAAAACAGGAAAGAAATGAAATAGCATACTTCCTATCTCGATTTCCATTAATATCCACTGTAAAATCACTGGCTCGAAACATTTCTAGTTATCCATTTCTTGGAGTAGTCTTTTTTTTAATTTTTTTGGAGTGAAATCGATGTTCTCGCCATATTCATTTTGGTTATTTGGATATGCAAGTTGCTAATTATTTAAATGTCTTTGTGAAATAGGGATATGTGGATTTTGGAAGATTTGATAAGTTCGATCATTTTAATGCCGGTTCAGGGGATGCTAACTTTGTTCAGGTAATTTTTGATTTGTTGTGATAAACTTCATTTTTTGATATGTGGTTATTTGAAGTTTTCTTGTTGTCCAGGCTCTTGAAAACCTGATCGTAATTAAAAAAAATATGTTCTACATTTGCAGGAATATTATAATGGTGACCTGAAGAAGTGTGAGACAAGTTTCGATAAATTGGGACGCACTGCTCAGGTCAGATGAATTGTCGTTGTACAATGTTTTTTTGCCTGTTTTTTTGTCGGAGTATACCAATTATTTTCTAACTAAAGCAACTCGTTTCACCATTTTCAGGTAAATGTCATTTGTGGAAATTGTCCAAATGGACAATGTGTAGGTATGTGAGTTACAAATTCTAAAATCTTAGATTGACATGCATCTGTGATTGAACTTATTCTAATAGTATTAGCTAGCTCTTCTATATTATTTTAATCAGGTGTTCACTTTCTTGAAGTGGAATTGCTCGTTAAGAAAAGTTGATTGATTTGAGAATAATTATATAATATTACCTTTTTGTATTTTGTTCGACTGCGAATTATGACCTCATGAATCAGTAGTTACGCCTAAACAAAAATCGACATGGTTTAGATCAATCTAGATCTATAGGCAAGAATGCAATTCTAGATATTAAATAGATGGCTATGGCATTTCTAATCCAAAATTCTTTTTTTTAGACATTTATTTGTGTGTTAAAGGTATCTGTATTTAATAACCGTTTACGTGTTTGCCTTATAGGTGGACTTGGATGCATCTGCAACGTTACATATGAATCTACGTGCAGGTTATTATACAAATGCTAGCCATTATGCTTGTATATTACATCCTTCACTAATTCAATTGAAGCCTTTAGAAAATAGGGTAAATTACGGCCACCCCTGAGGTAAGGTCAAATTTTGCAAAAACCCCACATGTTTGGGTAATTACAGTCACCCCAACTATGAATCTTCCTACACGTCCACCCTTGCGGTGTCAAATTTAGTGGAATCTTCTAGATTATGTGGAATATTCTCCAGTTTGTACCTGTTTTACCCCATTCGAGCTCCACATGTTGAAACAAGATGATAATAAGATGTGTATTTTGGCTTGTAAAATATCAGATTTTGGTGCATCAAAAACTGCATTTTTGCACAAAACGAGTACAAACTAGAGAACATTCCACGGAATGTAAAAGATCTGTTGAATTTGATACCACAAGGGTGCACTTGACACCACAAGAGTGGACGTGTAAGAAGATTCATAGTTGAGGGGGATATGAGGATTTTTTTTCTCGTAATTTGACCTTACCTCGAGGGGGGGTTTGTCCGTAATTTACCCTAGAAAATATTGTCAAACATATCTCGTTCGATGCATATCTGACCATTTTGACAGAAGCTAATATTTACATATTACAAAAAAAAAAGGATGGGGGGTTTGCTGTACACTTATTGAAAGAAACTAGGTCATTCTTTACGAGACAGTGTATAGTTTGAATAAAAATAAGATATTGTTGGACTCCATGGAGTAAAATAATGATCTTACGAGTGATTTTTACTTCCATGATAGAGTACTCGTTGATCTTGCCATTCCATGTGTGGAGCCTGGTTTAAGGGTATTTGAGGGATTTACAGTTGGTTTTCATCCACGTTCATGGGAAATTGTAAGCCCTTTTTCTGTAGACTTTTGCTTGTTGAGTAGTCAACCTTGTTATGGATCGCTTTATTTAAATTGCATATATCATTTCTTGGTTGTAGGTCTATAATGGCATGACTCAATTGGGTTACGAAAAGGCTTACGATGAATTTAGGTACTGATATAATTCTTTTCAAATAATTAGTTACTTATATTATGTTATATATGTTGTACGTAGTAGTTTATATACAAATTTTCTGTGGTTCACTGCAGCTTCAGAACCGAGCAAAGAGATGTAACCCTGTACCTAACTGCAGTTGCTTCTCTATCGAGTTTAGTGCAAAAACCCACAATCAAGGTTTTGTCATTTTTCTTCAATTTTCGCATGGATTCACATTAGCGTGTGTGTATCTTGTTTTTTTTTTTTTTTTTTTTTTTTTAATTCTAATTATTTTTTCTTCTTTTTTGTCCACACCTTTTTCTTCCAGATTTCTCCCGAGCAAGGATTGGATGTTCAGTTATCCGGTTCAGGAGCAAACGGAAAGCCACCAACTACTTTGTCTCCCACAATAATACTTGTGGATTGGAGATGTAAATACACACACACACACACACACACACACACACACACACATATATATATATATATATATATATATATATATATATATATATATATATATATATATATATATATATATATATGATCTCTTTCTATTGGAGATGTAAATAGCTTCATCATTCCATAGGTAAGTTAGATTACTTCGATTTTCCTGATTTTTTTTTTCTCATCTTTTAGGTGAAAAGACTCGCGACACACCTTATGAAGTTGAAATTACCATTCCAGTAGAGAATTATGATCCGGTTCAATTTACTTTTGCGAAGATGTGCGGTGAGCTAATATTTTGGCATATATCCTCTCTTTTTTTTCTCATAACTTGTCTACACTAAATAAAGGATTTATTGCATTCTGCACCCTTGTATTCAGTCTAATTGTGAAAAAACTTCTCGTGCAATTAATATTAGCGTAAACCCTCCTATGATCCAATTTTATTAGCAAATTACCCCCCCTAAAAACACACCATTTAGGGGGTTGTGGGCTAAAAAAAATGCATCATAGGGGGGTTTTTGCTAATATTTATAACATGGGGAGTTTTTTAGCAATTCGGTATAACACAGGGATACTAAATGTAATAAACTCCTAAATAGAAATCCACGTCCATTAGCTCACACATAATATTTGGCTATTTCAATGTAGCTATTGCCTTCTTACATTTGTTTCTGTCCATCTTCTTATAAAAAATGCAATTCTTATTTGAAATGCTAATTACCCCACAAAATGTACAGAGCAGACGCAAAATGAACGGGGCGAGGCTTCCAAAGGATGGGCTATATTTGGAATCATATCATGCATGTATGTTAATTTACTCCTCGGGTTTTCTATTATTATATATATATATATATATAATTTTTTTTTTTTTTGAAATTAAGTCTCATGGATCTTTTAACTGGCTCGTGTTTTTGGTTTTACGAAACAGATCAATTATAGCCTGTACACTGTTCTGTGTTGGAGGGTTCGTTTATAGGACACGAGTGGGAAACCTGGTAGGTTAATTTAATTGCTTAAATGAGTAATCTTTTTCTCTCTTCTCCGTATTTTTATACTTTTGTTTATGATGGTTTATGGTTTATTTATTTACTCTTGTGCATGAATAAAATTTTAAACCTAAATCTGCTGCAGCGCGGGCTCGATGCACTTCCAGGAATGGCAATATTATCGGCATGTTTGGAAACTGTAAGTAGATTTCATTTCGATTGTGAAGAAGTTGAAATATATATATATAGATTTGACCGTTCCATTAATTGCTTGTTTTTGACCTGAAAAATACACAGGCGAGTGGAGGTGTACGTAGCTATACAAATCTTGATGACGCAAATAATCTTTCCGTAGATCAAGCTTCAAGGGATAGGCAGTCAACTGCTGCCACTCAAGGAACATGGAGACCAAGCGATAGAACTTATGGATCGATTTAATCCGAAGGTTTTTTTTTTTTTTTTAGGAGGCTCGTAAATGCACGGAAATAGTTCAAAGATGCACATTTTTTTGTTTTGCCCATGATAATTGAGATTGTTTTTGCTTGTTGTATACAGAAATTCAGCTTATTGTTCTTTCTTGTTTTCTTTATGTCTGAAAACTAGGGACAATGTATGTTTCAATATTATCATCAACTTATATTAGAACTTTCGAAAAAATTGATTTTTTTTTTCCCGAAAGTTTTAATTTCAATCCGATTTGTTCGATTTCCACTCATATATGTAATTCAGAAATGCCGGTTCCTTTTCCATTCCATAGAGAAATTACGACTTGTTCATTTCTCCTATTTCACACAACATTTAAGACTTCTAATTCGATCAACGATGAGAAAACTCACGAGCAGTTCAAAAATCGAATAGAACAAGCGACATTTAAAATCGAATTATTTAAAGAATCTTCTACGTACAAAAAAACTCAAATTACATGCAAAGAAAACGTTTAAGTCAATATAAAGTAAGAAGGATATTAATTAAATATTAAAAAAAATAACTAAAATATATTTTCCCTTTGACAAAATGAAGAGGAGTAGTTGTCCTACTTGTGCCCACAACCTTTATTTGGTTAGGTTTCTCTGCTCCTTCAAAGCAGTCAACCTTCATTCATCATAAGGAGTCAAATGAATACATACAAAGTTTTAAAATAATAATAATAAAAGTCAATAAAACAAAACTTTATGGTTTAGTTTAGATGATTGACTCATGATAAGTTGCACAATAATTGAATTTTGAACTTTTAGTGAATAAAAAGGAAAATATAAATAAAATTGAGAACAATTTAAAGTGATTTTACAAAAAAGGTAAAAAAAAAAATATGATTAAGGATGCACGTGTTTTTGTGCGTGAACGAACGATAGAGATATATTCGATTTATTTCAGCCGATGTAATATTGTATAAACTCTTTTTTTTTTGAGTATAGAATTGCAAGCGAGTATTATATATATTTTTAAAAATAAATGAAGAAATACATCATATAGAAACTCACTTGCATAAAATACTTCATTAACTCTATATTTCTTTCTTTTAAAAACCAAACAAAAAAAAACTATCTTAAAATATTTCTCACCAAAATTAATTTAATTAAATAAAAGAAAGTTCCATTTTCTTCCCACCAAAAGGTTTCAAATATAAATTGCTCTTTTTTTTTTTTTTTTTTTTTTGTCAACAGAGCAGGTGCTGCTAATCCATATTTTATCCATTTTGGATATATTTATCACTCACTTTTACTTTATGGACTTGGTCTTTTCTCATTTTTGATATGTTTGACCTTTATGCCCCTACATTTTTCTCCCCAAAAATCATTATACAAATTCGAATTAAATCAATAAAATAGAAGCATAAATCATTCTAACTCAAAAATCACACCAACTCCAATATTCCAACTCACTCTCACAATTCACAACTCTTTCAAATTTCAATTAGCTCTATAAATACTCAATAGTTCATCTCCAATATTTTCATCACACCAAAGTCTTTCAAATATCAACTAATAATAATATATATAATTGAAATGGCTAAATCCATCAACTTTGTGTTCTTGATTTTAGCTCTTCTTGCTTTTGCACCTCTTTGCTTATGTCATGTTAACACCTTTGGAGGCTACCTATACCCTCAATTCTACGACCGCTCTTGCCCGCAAGCTCAACAAATCGTTAACTCTGTCGTTTCAAAAGCCGTTGCTAGAGAAGCCCGTATGGCTGCTTCTCTTGTTAGGCTTCATTTTCATGATTGCTTTGTCAAGGTTTTTTTGCTCTCTCTCTCTCTCTCTCTCTCTCTCTCTCTCTCTCTCTCTCTCTCTCTCTCTCTCAGGACTTATCTTGCCGGCCAGCCAAACGAGTCGTTAGTGTAATGATCATATATGTACTACATTACTAATAGGGTTACGTTCTTTATCTTATCCATCTTCTTGATATTTTATATGTATGAAGGGATGCGATGCATCGATACTATTGGACAGCGCTTCGGGCATCATAAGCGAAAAGGGTTCGAAGCCCAACAAGAATTCAATTCGCGGGCTTGAAGTGATCGATGAAATCAAATCAGAGCTAGAAAAACAGTGCCCTCATACCGTTTCTTGTGCCGATATCATGGCTCTTGCTGCTAGAGATTCCACTGTTCTCGTAAGTCCGAAAAAATAAAATAAAATAAAATAAATTATTGCATTATACAAGTATACATGCATTAGAAATAACTTTGTATAATTAAATGTAGGCCGGTGGTCCGAGTTGGGTGGTTCCGTTGGGAAGAAGAGACTCGAAAGGAGCCAGTTTGAGTGGCTCGAACAACAACATTCCTGCCCCGAACAACACTTTTCAGACAATTCTCACCAAGTTTAAGTTACAAGGATTAGACATTGTTGATCTTGTTGCCTTATCTGGTACATACACTTTTTCTCCACCCATTTTATTACAACAATTACTATTACATTACAAATTAAGCTTCATTATGATCAGTGGCGGAGCCAGTATTTTATCGTTACATGTCAAATATACACTAAACAAAAATCTATACATAAAAATAGTAGATTCTTGATCAGTGGCGGAGCCAGTATTTTATCATTCCACATCAAATATACACTGAAAAAATAGATTCTTGAAAAGTGGAGGGGGGCCACGGCCCCTTTTGCATGATAACTAATCGATCCTATATATCTCAATTCTTCTTGCAGGAAGCCACACTATAGGGAATGCAAGATGTGTCAGCTTCAGACAGAGGCTGTACAACCAATCGGGGAACTCGAAGCCCGATCCCACACTCGACCAATCGTACGCCGCCACCTTGCGTACCCGTTGCCCGAAATTCGGTGGGGATCAGAATCTGTCGTTCTTGGACTTGGTATCTCCCACAAAGTTTGACAACAGCTATTTCAAGAATCTGCTGAGTTTTAAGGGGCTTTTGAGTTCTGACCAAATTCTCGTGACGAAGAATCAAGTTTCTTTCGAGCTCGTGAAGAAGTACGCTGAGAGCAACGAGGTTTTCTTCGAGCAGTTTGCCAAATCTATGGTGAAGATGGGGAATATTTCTCCATTGACTGGTTTTAAGGGAGAGATTAGGAGCAACTGCAGAAAGATTAATGCTTGATTAATTAATCAAAGTCCATATATGTATTATGTATTTATTTGTCATGTTCATTTCATTTTTCTTATGTTTTTTTCTTGCTTTCAATTATTAATGTTGTTGTTATGCATTTTGGTTATGTTATAATGAGAATCATGTGTCTTATTTTCCTATTCTTCCTAGATTTTAGTAAATTGTGGGAATTTTTTTCGTGTTTTATTTATTTTCGAAATAATTAGAAAACAATTCTATTTAGGTGTAAAAAAATTTAAAAAAATAAACAAACATATTTTTTGGAGCTTGAGCTCAAATTATGGGCTTCCTATAAGGTTCGAATTCATAACCGAGCTTAATTTTAAGTGAATTTAAGCTCGAACTCGACTTTTATGAGTCAAAACTTAAATTATTGTTTAATAATATATTATTACATATTTTTTACAAGATCTAACGAGCTTGACTTGTGTGAATGTTCGAACGAACTTTTGTTGAGTCGAACCTAATATTATTTACACTAGAGGCGAAAATCGGACGAATTAAATCTAAGTTAGCACCTAAAAAAAATTGTTTCAAAAGTAAAAAACTAATTCCATTTTCATTCCAAAAAAATTGAACATCAAAATTTCAGAAATTGGAATGAAAAAAACTTGAAAAAAAAAAATCAAAATTACGAAATTCTTTACTAATTCACATATATAATACATAATAATATTAATATTATAAATGATTTTTTTAGAAAAAAATAGAATTTTTAAAATTATTTTGGAAAGTTAAAACAAAAATAAAAATCTCCAATTATGATTAAAAAAATTAAAAAACTGCGGTAATGGATCTGAAAATGTTGATTTTAATCAAATACGGGTCTGGGTGCAGATCCGAATCAGCCCACCCGATTCTTAAACCCCGGCCCGAGTTCTCATTTCTCACAGTTGGAGGGTTTTCAAGTTTCAGCCAAACCCCGATCATCGTCTTCCTTTTTCCCCAACCCCACTGTAATTTTTTTCTCCTTCGAACTCTGATTTTGCATTACTTTCCAATTTGATCGAATATTCCTTCCGCAATGAGACACCACTACTCTCGTCTCATTTCACAAACCCTCCCCCGCCTCCGCAAACCCATCACTACACCCAATCCCCAAATCGAAACCCCATTAAGAAACCCTAATTTGATCCGAAACTTCTCCGCTTCAGCTCAGGAATCCAAGCCCGCCACATCCGAACGAGTATCTGGAATCGCTGAAGAAATCTCCGGTCTCACTTTGCTCGAAATCTCGGATTTAACCGAAGTTCTGAGGAAGAAAATGGGGATTGAGCAAATGCCTATAATGGCTGTTATGATGCCTGGTATGGGCTTTGCTCCGGGAATGGCCGGTAAAGGCGGCGGCGGCGCCGGTGCGGCGAAAGAAGAGGAGAAGAAGGAGAAGACTGCTTTCGATTTGAAGCTCGAAGGTGGTTTCGATGCAGCTTCGAAGATTAAGATTATTAAGGAAGTGAGAGCGTGTACCGATCTAGGGTTGAAGGAGGCTAAGGATTTGGTGGAGAAAGCTCCGACTTTGTTGAAGAAAGGGGTGACAAAGGATGAAGCGGAGAAGATCATCGGAAAAATGAAGGAGATCGGAGCCAAAGTGATCATGGAGTGAGGTAAAATTTGTTTTGACTTAAAAATGTTGCGTAATTGAGTTTTCTGATTTCTACTGTTTTTGAACTTGTTCTTTGGTTACACTTTGTGATGGATTCTTATAGAAATTAATAAGGTATTCGGAAGATTGACTAGTGAGGTGTTTTATCGATATCATGTTCTGTGTAACGAGGTTGCAATCTTAGTTTCTACAAGTACACAGGTTTTTAATTTGTGTCGCAAAAAAAAAGAAAAAAAACGGTGAATGTGACATTTTCTTGAATCGGCTGCTCCGAAACATGAAGCAAATGCATTCTGATGTAAGCATTTGCTTGCTTAGGCTTTAAGGCATAAAAATGATCAAACTTCGAACAGTTCTAACCATTAGCAGCGGTAGATAGGATTTTGTATGTATCAAGTCAAAAGATACGCAGAAAAATTGAGCTAGTGATTATTTCTCCAATGAGATTAAAGTCGTAAATTCTGAGTTTACTAGCACCTCAAGATTCTTCCAACAAGTAACATTCATGTTCATTTGCAGCATATCTTGTTAAATTTGTTGTTTGATTGAGTGAGTAAGTGAGTTGATTCACTCTACATATGGAATCAGCAAAAGATGAAATATGCAAACTTTGAGAATAGCTCATTCTGTATCTGTCTCTCATTCCCGTACTTGTCTAATTTGTGTAACTCTGCATTACTCGTATTTTAAATAACTTGTGCGGGTTAATAAAAGTTGAGGTCCATCTGCAACATGATGCTCGATTTAGTCCAAGTACTGGTACAACACAAAATGACATATACCAAGACTTAAACATTGGTTGGAATCATTGTTTGAGGAATTTGCTTCAACTCGTGTGACGTTATTTTGTTTCGTTATAGTTTTAAAAAAGAATTGCTTAACTTGCTCAAGTTGCACACTCTTGCTAAATCTCCTCTCTGTCGTTTCCTCTTTTTTTTTTTTTCCTTTTTTGGAGTTAGAGTGAAACGGAGTTGCATAATATTGTCTGTGTTTTAACTTTTAACTTATATTATTGTGCCATTTATTCTGTGCGTGTATGGGTAAATTTTATTTCCATAGTTTATGTGAATCACACAATTTATCGCCTACGTTTCAGAAGTTTGGTGCTAAGGTTCTATCTGAAAGCAACTTATATAAAACTCATATGTTCTTTATATTTGTCTCAGCTACTTTTGCATCAACAGCAATCATAGAGCATCTGGGCTATAATTTATATGCAGATCCCGTTTGGTGATGTAACACAACACGAGACGTTCGAAGAGCAAAGAAGACTATTATGGGCTTTTTGGTGATGCAGAGAATTTTGCAGAATCTGCTTTTTTACATATTCAATAATTAATGTAGAGTCGCATTCGACCTGTAAAAACTCGGTACATGAACTGCTTCATGTAACATATATCAGCTCTTTTCGGTACATGAACTGCTTCGTCGGGTTATTTTATTTGTTTGTTTTTATTTTTATTTTTATTTTGTAGTGCAAGAGCATCTTGATAGCATTGTGAGTTTATCATATGCAAATGCAATACAAGAAGCTTCCAATTTGTGCCAACTTTTTTTTCTTTTTTTGCAATTTCATGTGTAGCGTTGGAAATTAGACCGGTCGGAATGGAATTAGTACTTTCGAGGATCTTTTCCTTTTTTCCAAGTGAAAACTAATTTCAATTTAATTTCGAAAAAAGTTGCAAAATTGAAAATCGAAATTTCAGAAATTGAAATGCAAAAAGTGTTTCAAAATTGGAAACTCTTAGATCGAAACTGGCGAATTCGGATTTTTTTATTGATATTACGTGTAATTTTGGGGGAGAATTTGGAATTTTCAAGCATAAATTTAAAATTTAAAATCAAGTTGGAATTCAGAATCTCATACGAATTTCAACTCCGCTCCAAAAAAACATCATAAATTTGAACTTTCGGAATTAAAAATGAATAGTATTATTTCGAAATCGAAATCTTATGATTAGCGGTATTTGGAAATTTCGTTCCAATTTCCATTCGTTAAGGGAGGTGATATTCGCGGTAGCAAAATTACGAATGTCGTTTTAAAAAATCCACTCTCTATCTTTCTTTCTCTCTCTACAATTTTAGCTTTTATATTAGAAATCATTCCAAAACTCATGTTATTGTAGCCATTTGCAAAAAAAAATGAGTGCATCGAATGAGGATCGAGATACGGAATCCAATGAGGTAAAATTTGTTCGTTTTTGTTCTTTAAATCGCGAACCCGGGTTGTTGCAATATAAACGCCTGCTTGCCTAACCAAGTAGGCTACTGCCGCTTTGATTAAAAATTCTTATTTAAATATTTTTATTTATTTCATTATACTGGCAAAAAATTAATAAATACGCGTTGCATCAAGGACTCGAACACGGGCCTATTGTTTGTTAGACAAAAGGCCTAACCAACTAGACTACAGCATGTTTATAAATTTATACTTATTTAAATATAATTATTCACTTCAATTATACTGGGCTAAAAAAAAAAATTGAACCGGACGACCGGTCCAGAACCAACGTCTGGACCGGACGCCCGAATTAATTTTCCACGCCCAAAATGGGCGTGAGAAAGCTGTTTCCACGCCTAAATCAGGCGTGGAAACTGCTTTCCCACACCCATTTTGGGCGTGGAAAATTCGAAAATCCAACACTAAAAATAGCCATAAATCGCGATTTGCAGGGGATTTTCACATGATTAACCACAAATTCAATATATATAACTATTTTAGATGATTAATTACCTTTCAAATTGAAGAAATTTTCTGATTTTGGAGGATTTGTGAGAGAGGTTGAGGGTTTTTGTGAATTTTGGGGCTTTTGGGGATTTTGGGGTTTTGGTGGAATTGAGGATTTTTAGAGAGAGAAAGAAAAGACTATTGTGAACGACATTCGTAATTTTGCTGCCGCGTAAATCATTTCAGATTCGTTAATCATGTGAATAAATTTTTGGGTAAATTCCACTTTCCTTCTTGTACTTTGGCTCGATATCACTTTACCCCCTTCTATTCTCAATTGCATGGATTTGCCCCCTTGTACTCTGGCTCGATATCACTTTACTTCCTTTTACTCTCAATTGTATCGATTTGTCCCCTTGTACTTTGGCTCGATATCACTTTACCCCCTTCTACTCTCAATTGTATCGAATTCCCCCATGTACTTGAAACATTGTCTCAATATGGCCATCGACGTTAGTTTTCACACATTTGACCTTAACACTGTTTGATCTAAGTCTGAAAATTACTAAAAAGTCACCCCTCTCAGTTTAAATAATTATTAAAAAAAATAAAAATAAAATAAAAAAAACAAAAAAAAAATAATAAAAATTCAAGACAACGTGAAAACATACTCCACGACACCAGCGATATTTTATTTTTTGAATTTTTTTTTTACTTTTTTTTTAATAATTTTAAACTAGGTGGGGTGGCTTTTTTGTAATTTTCAAACTTATATCAAACGGTGTAAATGTCAAATGTGTGAAAACTAATGGCGATGGCCACATTGACCGAGTTTTTCAAGTATAAGGGGTCAATTTGATGCAATTGAGAGTTCAATGGGGTAAAGTGATATCGAGCCAAAGTATAAGGGAGAAAATCGATGCAATTGAGAGTAGAAGGGGGTAAAGTGACACCAAATCAAAGTACAAGAGGGCAAATCAATGCAATTAAGAGTAGAATATACTAAAGTGATATCGAGCTAAAGTACAAGTGGGGAAAGTGGAATTTACCATAAATTTTTTCACGTATATTTATTTATTTATTTATTTAATTTATATAAATACTCCATTCCTTAATTGGAGATCAAGCAATCGACCCTTTATTCTCTTACTTCATTCTAGATTTGTACATTTTGCACAAGCAGAGGGCGAAACGACGTCATTTAGCATCTAGCCACCTCCAATTGCGGGCTGTATTTATATAACCGAAAATTGAAATGGAAGCGAAGCTGAAACTCTAAAGTAGCCGATGATTGATGGCGGCGGAGTGGCAGTGGGAGAACGCGGCCGCCGGTTCTGCCGCCGGCCTCGCCACCGTATCCTTCACTCACCCCCTCGATGTCATTCGCACCCGATTCCAAGGTTATTTATCTCTCTACGTACCTTTTAATTTTAAATTATGTTGGTCGAAAACTGAAATTTATTTCATAAGTTTTAATCGAGCATTGATTTTAGAGATTTTTTCTTCTGTTGAGCAGTGAACGATGGCCGATTGTCGAACCTACCAACGTATAAGAACACTCCCCACGCTCTCTTCACCATTGCTCGCACTGAGGTTGTTGTTTCTCGATGAGTAGATTTTCCGTATTCGAGATTCATTATGACATTATTTTTTGGTTTTCCTGTGATTTTTTGTTTTGGATGAGTTTGATTAAATATTCTTTTTTGGAGGAAGATTTTAATTAAAAAAAAAGTTGCTTCGTTTTACCATCGTATGCAGCACTTGACAATTATCGCATCAGAAGTATATTATACACAGTGGAAGACAATGTAGAAGGGGTTAAGCATAGCTTGTGGAACTTGGAAACAATAAGTCGAAGTTTTAATTCAGTTGACATTCATAAACACAATCTATGAGCTGCGTTCGAAAGTATTACGTGTACTTCAGTTTTTTTATTTTGGTGTCTTTCTGAGTCCAAATGGCATATTATTAATCAATCCTTCTAATTGGGAATGCATTAAGTGGGATAAAAAACTATCCTCTTCTGGCCTAATTATTTCTGATACGAAGATGTAGAGTGCATCACAAACTGCTTCGTATTAAAGAGACAAATAGTCATGGTTGCTTACTATCTATTTATGATAAATCAAAAGACTGGAAAATAAGCAGAACCTTGTTCAGATTTCAGCTGCCAACTTGGGTAATTCAGCATCTATAAGAACAACTAGGACTCGAATCTTGGATATCATTCTTCTCATTTTAACACACTCTATTTGTTTAAATCCTGGTGGCATTGTGGCTAGCACTGCTTTGAAGAAAACAGTTACTCTGTCAAGTCATCTGAGTCAGCTGTAACTATAGATAATGGTCATAGTGCATGATTCTCGTTTACTTCAATTTGCCAGTTTAATTAGTCATATCATTCCAAAGATAATTTTTTTTCATGTTTTGAATAATCACATTGCATATTTCGCTCTTCAGGGTTTTAGAGGGCTATATGCTGGCTTTTACCCTGCTGTTCTTGGATCAACTATTTCATGGGGTTTATATTTCTACTTGTAAGCATCACTATCGGAGTTATGTTATTATTGGTTTTTCAGTATGCTATTAATCTTAGAATTTGAAGGCTTCCAGTAGTTTGTACTTGGAGTTCCCACCAGTTAGGCGAATTAATGTGGTGCTATTTGAGAAAGCATGTCTACATGATTTGATTAATAACCATGGTTGTCTTACACTTTTGCAGCTACAGCAAAGCCAAACAGAGATATTTGAGAAGCAGAGAGGAACTGAGCCCTGTTCTTCATCTTGCATCAGCCGCTGAAGCTGGAGGCCTGGTCAGTATTTGAACTTCTTATCCTTGAAATGTGTTGCACATTGGTGATGTATCTATATGTATATACATTTCTGTCAGCATACCATTTACAAGACCTGCAGTGACCTGGTCTTGAAGATGCTTGACTTCCACCGATTGTTTGCCAGTTACTAGTGAAAAGATGTTTGACAAGTATTCTCATGTATTAGTTGTTGGTTAGCATTGCTGTTATTGAATAACATAATTATAGTATGTAGTTGTATTAACACTACTGTAAATTGGCTGAAATTTACTTGAACCCCTTGATCACTGAAAAAGAGTTTTCAAATAGTCAAATGAATGCCAGTGACTAGAATCTGTCAATAATGGTAAAAGATCTATTTGCACAAGGAACATATATGCTGTGATGGCTTAATATCCGAAGTATTATAACTTCAAAATTGTAAGAGCAATATAAAATGAATCAACAGGTTTATGGGTGAAGTGCGAAGCATGCTCCAACTAATTCCTTTAATGCAGTTACTGTTTCATTTATTGTGTAGCTTCATCTGCATGTATAACTCCAAGGAAACTGTACCCATGATACCTAAACTTTGTGATTTCTGCCTTGTTTATAAGAGTATATTTTTGGCTCTTTTAGGTCTGTTTTTGCACCAATCCTGTTTGGCTGGTGAAAACAAGGTTGCAGCTTCAGACTCCACAGCAAGTTCGTCCGTATTCCGGTTTTCACGGTTAGCTCTGATCTGATACTGATTTTCTATGATGTGCTTTACTTTACACCACTGTAATTGCTGTTGGTGATCCTTATTACGATGGAAAGATTGCACTCAGTTTTCAGGAAAAATGATGCTAATTTTTCTTTTTCTTGAAATATTTTGCTTGAAGTTATTTTTTGTTGGAAATGATTATTTGAGATTTTGTAAGTACCGTAGTCAAGTGTGGGTTGATATGGATTTTTAAATTTCCTATGAGTTAAAAAAGATTAGGTATTGATTCTTTTTTTCAATGGAGGTCCTATATTGGTGTAAAATATGCATATATTGAGTCATTTGTATTTGTCCCAATGCTCTCCAATACTACGCCATAGAGAAGAAGAAATTCATGTAAAAATATAATTTATTGAAAAGTAGCAGTACACAGAAAATGAAAAATCAGAAAGTGCAGCAGCCTCCAATCGACAAAAGAGATGGAACTTCACAATTGATTCATGGTTCTACCTGGGCAGCCAACAATGATCTTGGAATGAAAAACTAGAGCATAGATTTGATTCTCGGTTTTAGAACTTTTTCAATGTAGAAAAACCATATCGTTGATGTAAGTAATTACATCTAGTTGAACTGTAAATATTTGAAAGGATTTGAGAATGCATGTTGAAATATTATTTTCGCATCTTTTCTACACTTCTATTCATGTCAAGTGTTCCTTCAAATTGGATTAGTGCAACTAAGTGGATTGTTATCTTTTTTCTGAATAATCCACTTGCCGATGCTGTGTATACAAAATTAGACAATTCACACCTCATTTGTTTCAGGACTTGTGTCTCTCCTGACAAGCATCCTTGTTTCTCGTTCCCCTTTTCTGTAACAAAATAAGTTTTATGGTTCGTTGTCCCGAAGTTGTATTTAACTCTTCCCATCTTCTGGATTTCAGATGCTTTAAGAACCATTCTGAAAGAAGAAGGATGGAGGGCACTCTACAAAGGACTCGTGCCTGGTCTTTTTCTGGTTATTCTTCCCCCCCTTATTGCTATATTTTCAGTGCTTTGTTGTAATTTTTTATCATTTATTCTCTACTGCTGTGTGTAGTGTTCATCATCAAATATTATTTATGCTTGTTGACCTGCTTATGCACAAATTTCTATTAGAGTGAAGGAACTTACTGGTTTTGGTGCTGTTTCAGCAGGTTACACACGGTGCCATTCAGTTTACAGCCTACGAGGAACTACGTAAAATGGTTATCAAATTTAGGACTGAAGAAAGTGCCGAAAACCCTAATGTTGCTGAAAATTTATTGGTTAGTTTCTGAAACCAGTGATCATTTTGTTAGTTCTCAGGAACATCCTGTTTAAAACATACACATTCATGCATCAGCTGACAATTGTTCACTCCCGTTATCCTATGTCCCAGATAGACAATAGAAAACTGGTAACATATTCAATTGTTGGTGTACAAGATCATTTAGATTTATAGTTCAATTTGCAAATTTTCTTCATTTCTTGTCACAATTGATGACTGTGCATTTATATATTTCTCAAAATGTTAGTTTCGGGTTGGAATTGGCTTGTAAGATATTTATTATCTGGATTGTGTCTACAGGACTCATTTGATTATGCAGTATTGGGTGCTTCTTCAAAATTAGCTGCCGTGGCTTTGACTTATCCATTTCAGGTAGGCACCATTTAAAGATTTATACTTTGTAGTAGTAACCCTCTTTCGTATGCATTTATGACATTTTCGTCTCTTTTTGCTTGCTGAATGTGTGTTGGATGATGATGTCTTACAGGTTATTCGAGCTAGATTGCAGGTAAAGAGATAAACCACCCCACACTTACTTTCCATCCATATAAACACATCTTGTTCGAGTTTTGCTTTAAACAGGACCAGAAAACTAATAGTGTCTAGAAAGAGAGAAGAAAAAAAATGAAAAAATAAAATAAAATAAAACCTAACAGTTTCGAAGGGGGCAGTAGCTAAGTATTCTGGTTTCTACTGCAGCAACGTCCAAACATTGAGGGCATTCCCAGGTACGTGGATAGCTGGCATGTTATGAAAGAAACGGCACGGTGAGTGCTATCTGCTGACGCATTGGCTATATAGTTAGTATTTTGGTTGTGTTATTTATTTAAATTTTTTTATCTGAAGTGTTGCAAAATGTCACACTTTAATGAGCTTTCGTCCTCTTTTGTCACAGCTTCGAGGGTCTACGAGGTTTCTACAAGGGTATAACTGCAAACGTGCTGAAAAATGCTCCTGCTGCTTCAGTTACATTCATTGTGTATGAAAATGTGCTGAATATGTTGAAATTGGCTAGGAAGAAAGATTCATAATCATATCGATTCGTTGTTTATTATTTGTTTATTTATTTGACTTGGGCTTTAATTTGCCCTAGCAATTATTTTCGGTGTCAATTGTTTTTCATATTTTTTTTCGGCTAGTGCAGAGTGAACATTATGTGCCACTGTAGAAAATCGCAAACATACGACACATTATGATGCAGTTAGTTGCAAATTACTGAAAATGGAAGGCAAAACACAGGTGGTTTTGCAAAATATAATAAAACTTGGAATTGTTGTCAGCTGTCTTCAGCTTCTGTGTACTTGACAGAAGATGTACAACGTTCTTTTTTATCCGAAAAAAGTGAAACATGATTATCATTACATATACCTGAACACATACACATTAGCTCGGCAATTTTATTACATGCTCACTCGACAACATTACCTCTTATTCAGTCACAAGTTTAGTGATTATAAACAGCTCTAACTTGCCCATCGAAAGAAGTCGGTGAATTATTTAACGATGATACCATTTGGATCAAGCTTCCTTCTTTGGTTAGTTCACTCCACTTTGTGAAATCGAAGTTGGAAGAACTTTATATGGGTTGAGTATTCCATTAGGATCAAGTAGCTTCTTCATGGCACCCATTAGTTGCACCTGCAGACGAAAAAAATTGATTTAAATAGCCAACGAGCATACAAATTTATTTAATTAGCCATGAGTACAGATGAGGATAGACTTACAGTTTCAGCAGACTTGCTGTAATGAATTTTGTTTGCTTTCATCAATCCAAGACCATGCTCAGCACTAATGCTACCTCTTTGCTTAGATGTCCACTCGTACACAAAAGGTTCAATCTGTGATAATATCTGAAACGAATATTTTCGTTTAAAAATCAGTCCAGTGTTAGAAAGAAAGTTCACAAAATGGAAAAAAAGGAATAAGGTTGTTACACTATCATCGTATTCTCGTGCTGAGATATTGAGATGCAAATTGCCATCTCCAAGGTGACCATAAGCCACTACATTTGCCGCAGTGCCTAGAAATTTTTAATTGAAGGATTAAATTCTGCTCAAAGATAGTCCTCGGAAAATGTAGCTGTCTAAATTAGAACCACGTTTTTTCATGGAATTTATTCATCAAAATGTTATATTAATTGTAGCAAGGATTACCAAGCCGTTCACGCATTTCGTCAACAACATCATACATCTTCTCTGGGGGAAGAGACAGGTCGTATTTATATACAGCCCCTGCTTTCATCAAAGCTTCAGGTATTCCCTGTAAACACACAAATGTAACATAGAAAGAGCGATCCATGTGATCAATAAAAACATGGTTACATTGCGCATTACGAATACTGACAGAAAGACACATACAAAGCCAGCCATTAATAAGTACCTCGCGTATTCGCCAAAATGATGATGCTTGATTTATATCTTGTGCTATAACTCCATCTGTTAACAATCCACTCTCCATAGACGAAAGGAGGAATGCTTCAAGCTTCTCTCTGGTGATGTAGGTCCAAACGGTAGAGATTGAAGAAAGAACAGTTCATAAAGCTTATTAGAACTCTCGATGCTCAATTACAATGGGATGCAAATAATGAAAAATATGAAGAAGGTTACTTGTCATGAGATTCCATGCTGCCCGTGGTCTCAATAACAATATAGAAGTTGTGCTTTGAAGAAGGTAATGGATCGCGAATGCCATCTAAATGTTTCAGAACCTGTCAGAAAAAGATCGACAATGTAAGCCGAGCATGATTATGAACTATAATTTTGTTCCAACGGAATAAATTTCCAAGACTCGTTGAATAAAGTCAAAAATACATCATGATAATACTATTCTATTTTGGGATAAGAATAACAATTATTTTCTCGTTTTTCATTAGATTTTGTATATGCAGAAAATGTAGCTTTTGCTAAATTAAAGTATTACTTTCCCGTAAACAAATATTACCAGATCCATAGCGCTGACATCCAAAAACTCAAATGCAGAAAGAATTTCTCCAAGCTTCCTCTTGGCTTCTGACAAGAGTTTCTAGAAAGAACAGTGAACTGCTTTATGAGTTAGATTCAGCAGTCAGCACGTGTCTTCACCACATGATCAATTAGATCAAATCATTAGACATGTGTGTTGGAGTATAAATGCATTCAGTAAATATAAAAAATGATGCCATAAACAACGATAATCCTCAAATATCAAGACATGGATGAACAGGTAGCCGAATGTAAGATTCTTAAATGGCAAAAGCCTTTAGTAAACCTACTCAGCAATAGACTCAAACTTTACCTGACAACTGACATAATCCTCGCAAGCAAGGAAAGCTAGGTTGACCGAAGACAACTTTGGAGGGGTTAGTATGGAAACCTTTGTTACTATTCCCAAAGACCCCTCGCTCCCTAAAAAAATACATAATGGCCGTAATTTAGCCAAGACCCTTTAGCAATATTAACATCATAGAAAGGAAGAAAAGAAAAAAACAATCAAAATGTGTAGATTTTATTCACCTATGAACAAATGCTTCAAGTCGTATCCTGTGTTGTCTTTGCGTAAAGTCCCAAGCATATCAAGCACAGTACCATTTGCTAATACAACTTCAAGACCTGGAATACCAGGCCAAAAATGTATGCTAGTGAAATAGAATAAATAGAAATAACAAGATTTTGGCAAGGGAAACTGTTAGGTTAGGAAAATTGTTTCAGAAAAAGGAAGGGAAACGCTTTTTCAGAGATTTTTCTATGAATATGATACCATGAAGAATCCCCGACAGGTGATGAAATACATTAATTTTTCAGACAACAAACTTCAACAGATGATTGTACAAAAAAGGATGGAAGATAGGAGGAAGATAGGTGGGAAAAATAAACAACTTACCAAGAACACTTCCATGAAGTGAGCCATATCGGATAAGGCGCAAACCTCCAGCATTAGTTGAGACATTACCCCCAATTTGGCAGCTTCCTTTAGCACCTAAATCCAGTGGCATAATATACCTGGAGATCAATAAATAGAATTCTGAAATTTTCATGATTTAAACAAGTTGCTGATCTCAAAAACAGGAATAACTGATCAAAGATGGATTACCCTTCATTATCCAGAAAAGTAATCAAGTTTTCCAGAATACATCCTGCTTCACATACCAGTATACCGCTAACCTATTAAAAAAATAAAAACGAAGTCAGCAATTCAGGTGCTAGTTATTGAGAACGACAAGGTCATTCTTGAACATTTTATAGTTCTTTTAGAGCGTATATCTGAAAGGGGAATGGCACAGGATCAAAATGATCCAGAAATAGAAGGGTTAAGAAGGCAAAATTCAAAGTTAAAAAATATATCATGAGTGAAAACAGGATCATAATAGATCATATGAAGTAAATAAGCTCAGCAGCGAAATTTTTGTTGGCTTATAATATCAGATGATTCAGGTAAGCATCATCAAAGAGAATACGGTGTAAATGTATCGGCAAATACGAATGCTTACCTTGTCAAAGGAAATGATGTTATTCATGGAGCTAACACTGATAATTACCTGTAAACAGATAGATATAGGAGGAGTTATACATTACTTTAAAACACGATGGCATGTATTCTAACTAACATGATGGTATCACTAGTGTTCTTATTGAAAAACTCACTCATGTAAAGAATGCATGTATTTCTTGTCTTTGGTATGTATTAGTTACAGTTAACTCTAAAAATTGTATATGTGCAAGTTTGACTATCAATGGGGTCAAACTGACATGAAGCTTGAAAGCAAGCACGATTACTCGAGCTTGAGCATAAGTAAAGGCAGGCTCGAGTTCAAGTAGAATTGGGATCTCATACATAATAAAAGTAATCATGATTTCATGTAGGTAATGACTGAAAATTTACTTATAATCAAGCTTCATTCTTGAATCACAGTGACATTGACGATAAATCTATGCTTTCAGGAAGAACAAACATAAATAATTTATGTCTTAACTAGATGAATTCAAGTTTGAACACCAATTAATATGTTACATTATAGCAGTTTGAATCTCCAGTTACATAAACCAAAAGGATTATTAATGTTTTTCTGCAGTAGATAAGATGACGAAAGGGTGAAACCTTACATTAAGATATACCGGCTACGGAAATCAAATAAAGACATCCAATATCTGATGGTTGAATGGACCTTTATCGGAAAAAGAAACTGATGTGATCATACCTCATCATGCACGGGTACACTTCCTCCAACAAGACCCGTATTTCCACCTTGGGGTACAACAGCCAGGCATCTGGAATTACAGTAATTAAGAATCTCTGAGACCTGTACTAGGAAAGAAGAAGAAGAATAAATATAGCAGCATTATATCTAAATAAAGAAAATAAAGGAAAATAAGTTGAGGAGTTCAAATAAGACACCAACCTCATGGGTGCTTCTTGGTTGTAACATAAGCTTACTTGAGCCTTTGTACTTCCTCATCCAATCCGTGTTTGCATCATCCAGCTTCAACTCCTCCTGAACAACACCCTTTTCACCCAATATCTTCTTGAAATAGCTTATATCATCACAACTAATCATAGCAAAAGATGGGTTTCTCGAAGGAACGGTGGCCACTGAAGCAAGATTTCTAGAATGAATTCGAAAAGCATTACTCTGAACTCCCCGTAAAGAAGCAGGAATACCAATACCAGAACCTTTTAAGAAGCAAATATGCCTTGAAACAATGTGTTTGTGATAGCAAACATCTTCTTTGACCAGCTCAAAAGTTTGAATGGAGCGACTCTGAAGACCTGCTGCGATTGGAGAAGAAAACCGGTAAACAGTAGAAGAAATTAGATCATAAAAGTTTTTCGAATTCAATGTAATTCCATATTTCAATTTGCTCAAACATAGTGCACCAAGAGACCAACTGATTAACCAACGATCTCACACGAGGAAAACCACCCCCTGCACTAGCCCACCTACATGTATGACAATTTAGTACATGATGGCAAATGTTCGATTTTACTAATCTCTTTCTCTATCCAAATTAATTTCATTCCTTGTTTCTACCAACATCAATCTTTATCCTCTCACCCCAAAACATGTTAATGCAAGAGCATCTCCGCATATATTAAAATTGTTTTTCTATACTCAACATGATTTTTTTCGGAATAATTACACCAAATTGAGGAAAATTTTGCTCAAGGCAAAGCTAACTAAACAAAATCACACACACACACACAAATACACACACACTGATACACACACACTGATACACACACAAAGCTTGCTACGTCTGACAACTCCAAATACTGTGGTACAACAGTAAGAATTAAAGTTCATCTACTCATTCTACATATTTTCATATCAGAAATTGGAGAAATTGGTAGCAAATTTTACATACAGTCGCAAAATACGAATAAAATCACGGCGAATTGCAGGCACCTGAAATGGAGGAACGAGATGAATTGAAGAATTTAAGGTTCGAGAGTTGATCAACGAGGTTTCTCGACGAGTGCTTGAGACGGCGGTAAGTCATCGTCTTCGTCAGAAAAATGTGATTATGGTTGATTCATCAGACGCTCTCCGACTCGGATTCCGCCGGAATTTGGCAATCTAACTATGGACCACCGGCGAATGTATCGTTTACCATTTTGCCCTCTATGTCACTTTTTAATTTTGAGTAAATTACACTTTTCCCATTGTACTTTGGCTCGATATCACCTCACCCCATTCTACTCTCAATTGCATTGATTTGCCCCTTGTACTTTGGCTCAATATCACTTTACCCCTTTTGCATCGACTTGCCCACATGTACTTGAAAAATTGTCTCAATGTGGCCATCGCCGTTAGTTTTCACACCTTTGACTTCAACACCGTTTAATCTAAGTTTGAGAATTACAAAAAATCCACCCCTCCCAGTTTAAATAACTATTAAGAAAATAAACAATAAATTGTGGCTCGTGTCGTGATCTATGTTTTCTCATTGTCTTGAATTTTTTATTATTTTATTTTTTGTTTATTTATTTATTTATTTTTTTTTAATTTTTTTTAATAATTATTTAAACTGAAAGGGGTGACTTTTTAGTAATTTTCTGACTTAGATCAAACGTTGTTAATGTCAAATGTGTGAAAACTAACGACGAGGGAAGTATGGGGGGCAAATCGATGCAATTGAGAGTAGAAGAGGGTAAAGTAATATCGAGCCAAAGTACAAGTGGGCAAATCGATGCAATTGAGAGTATAAAGAGTTAAAGTGATATCGAGCCCAAGTATAGGGTGGAAGTGGAATTGAATTTACGCTTTAATTTTTATCAAGAAATGAAATATTTTGATGGCATTAGCCAGGCCCGGGACTTGGTGGGGTCGATCGATACCGACCTAAAAAATGACCCTTCTAATAGAACCAATTTGAAACCCAACCCCCCCCCCCCCCCCCCCCCCCCCCCCCCCCCCTCTCCCAACTATAAATTTTCTCACACGTTCACCTTATGGTGGCAAATTCAACAAAATATTCTAGATTTCTTAGAATGTTCTCTAGTTTGCACTTATTTTGTGCAAAAATGCAGTTTCTGATGCATCATAATGTGATAATTACAAGGCAAGAGACACATTTAATGATCATCTCGTTTCAAAATGTGGAGCTCGAATGAGATAAAAAAACGGGTACAAAGTAGAGAATATTCCACATAATATAAGAGATTTCACTGAATTTGACACCACAAGAGTGGACTTATAAAAAGATTCATAGTTTAGGGGTGATTGTAATTATGCAAATATGAGATACTTTTTGTTTTCGTAATATGACTGTACCGGAGGGAGCGACCGTAATTTACACTAATTATTAACATAAATGAATTCGTTTGAGATGGGCTTCCATTAATAATAAATAGGCCCAAGGCCCAATCCAAACCTCTCCCCATAGCAGAAACCCCCTATCCAATTTTCACAGCACTCACACATTTCATCTCTCATGGCGTCTCCCTCTCTTACTTCTCTCTCTTCGGTTCTGAATCAACAACACTGTATAAACCTCCCCAGACGTTGCTCCATTCTCACTCTCAGATTCTTCTCCTCGAATCCATGCCATTTTTCTCCGGCGATTTCCGCCGCCCGCATCGTCTGTAGCCGGCGTTCATTCGGGCGGAGCTCCGCCTCAGCTTTCTCACACAGATTTTCCAGAAGCTTCTCGCAGTCTCAATGTCAACCTCCGATTTCCATAGGCGGCAAGTTATCGGAAATTCCAGCTCTCCACCATTTCATGCCCAAAGCAAGTGCCGCTGTCACAGATGCTGCTGTTTCCGATCTCCATCTCGAGTAAGTGTGCGGCGTCTGTGCGTTTTTAGATTTTCTTTTTTTAGATTTTTTCTTAGATTTTTTTTCGTGGAGTTTAGATAAATGCGCTTGAAGTTATGAGCATAGGAGGTTTAATTGAATTTTGAAATATAGCGAGAGTGATGATGCTATTTAATGAAGAGTGCGAACATGCTAATTGGTAATTGAGTGTTATACAGTAACGAGGTTTGGTCCGCGTTGAGTGACCCCGGTGAATAGATAGATACACATGTATATACAGTTTTGTGTATGTGTAACAGTAAGTTATAACTCATAACCATGTTCTTGATTGTTGTGTGTGCAGAATGCTGTTAGAAAAATTATTTCTAGATTTGAATTTTTTGTACCTTCATTAGAATTATGCTTTTAGAGATCAATAAACTCACAAGAAACAAAACAAAGAATTAGAGAAATTGCAAAAGACGGGTTGTGGAGCAGGACAAAAATGGGAAAAAGGATGTAACTCAATTAATGATCACTAAGAAAAGACGATTCTCATGGTTTATTTAAATCTCGTGTACAATTAGTGTTGTTGACTGCTCATGAACCCATCTGATGCGCCACTTCATCTGTTTGTTCCACTTACTTTGTAGTCTTTCTTTAGTCATCTGGTATCGCAACAAACACGGAAAACTGCAAGAACTTATTCGTTTGTTTGTCTTAATTTCTCTAGCTCGATAGCACTGTCTGATGTTCTTCCAAGTGGTCGGATATACCATGAAACTTATGGATGCCAAATGAATGTTAATGACATGGAGATTGTCCTATCTATCATGAAGAAAGCTGGATATAGTGAAATCGTGGAAGCTCCCGAGAGTGCAGAGATTATATTTATAAACACATGTGCGATCAGAGACAATGCAGAACAAAAGGTGTGGCAGAGACTTAATTATTTTTGGTTTCTGAAAAGGCAGTGGAAGAAAAATGTTGCTATAGGAAGGTCTCAGTCCTTGCATCCTCCGAAAGTCGTTGTACTGGGGTGTATGGCTGAGAGGCTGAAGGATAAAATATTGGACGCAGATAAGATGGTTGATGTTGTTTGTGGGCCCGATGCTTATCGAGACTTGCCGAGGCTGTTAGAAGAAGTAGACTCGGGCCAGAAAGGGATCAACACACTTCTTTCACTTGAAGAAACTTATGCTGATATCAATCCAGTGCGTATCGCAAAGAATTCAATAAGTGCGTTTGTCTCTATAATGAGGGGTTGCAATAACATGTGCTCGTTTTGCATTGTTCCTTTCACAAGAGGCCGAGAGCGATCTCGTCCGGTCGAGTCCGTTGTTAGAGAGGTGGGAGAGCTTTGGAAGGAAGGTGTCAAAGAAGTAACTCTTCTTGGGCAAAATGTGAACAGTTATAACGACACTTCTGGTGTTGAAGAGGTTGAATCTGGAACAAACTGGAAGTATAGTGATGGATTTAACAGCATTGCCAAAGTAAAAAATGTGGGTTTGCGCTTTGCTGACCTACTCGACAGACTTGCAGTTGAATACCCAGAGATGCGATTCAGATACACTTCACCTCACCCAAAAGATTTTCCTGATGACTTGTTGTATGTCATGCGAAATAGAAATAATATATGCAAAAGCATCCATTTGCCTGCACAATCAGGCAGCAGTTCAGTACTGGAAAGGATGCGGAGGGGATATACCGGAGAAGCATACTTGGAACTTGTTAAAAAGATACGCGATATAATTCCTGAGATCGGGATAAGCAGTGATTTCATATGTGGTAAGTTTGTTTGTGATTTCTTTTGTTTTATAAATTGTTAGTCTATATTGGATTCTTGAACTGTTTTCGTTATTAAACTAGGTAAAACCTGATTTTCATTTGGTCAATGGGAGCTAGATAAATCTTTTTCGTGAATGAGAATATTCTAAAAAAACAACACTATGTATGAGAATTATCAATTGCTTATCTAGACCATGTTGTCCTAAGCACTCATTTTAGCTTACATCTCTGATTAATGGCATCAATCTGTGCAACATAATTATAATCTTCATGCACCTAATTAAGTTTGAGCTTTGGAATACACCGTTATTATCTGATTGCCACGCTACTGAAATATAGTATCAACTACGAGAAAATCTTTCTAATGAGTGAAGATTTCTTGATATAATAATGTAATTTTTCAATTTTTAGCTAAACCAAATGGTCTCGTGTTCAATCGCCATATTATCCTGGTAATAAGTGACGAAATAATATGCTTATTTAGCTTCTTTTTTTTCTTTTTCTTTTTAATCTTACAGGTTTCTGTGGGGAAACGGAGGAGGACCACCAGGACACTCTAAACCTAGTAAAAACTGTTGGCTACGATATGGCATATATGTTTGCTTACAGCATGAGAGAGAAAACCCATGCCCACAGAAACTATGCCGATGATGTTCCTGAAAATGTAAAGCAAAGAAGATTAACAGAACTTATTGAAACTTTCCGTGACAGCACAGGCCAATGTTATGACTCCAAAATCGGCTCAGTCCAACTTGTATTAGTCGAAGGGCCCAATAGAAGGGCACCCGAAACAGAGCTAATCGGAAAGAGTGATAGAGGCCACAGAGTATCGTTTACTAATACTCCAATTCCAGATAGAGACAACAATGATGTTAGACGGAGTCCAAAAGTCGGTGATTTTGTCGAAGTTAATGTACTGAAATCCACTAGGGCATCTCTTCATGGAGAAGCAGTTGCTATCACAAAATTGAGCTCGTTTTATGCTGATATGCATGAAGAAAGTCTTGCTTGTGTTAATACAGCTTAGAACTTATTATGTCAAGAATTTTGGCTACATTTAATTTTTTTTTGTTCTTCGAGAAAGCGCAAGTCCGATTTGCTTGGTTTTATGGGATTTCTTGGCCCGTTTGGTGCATCGTGACATTCATCATGGAAAACCGGAGGTTGGATTTCGCAGGTAATAATTACAATCCAGCTACATATGTTTATTTTGTTTAGCAGTTTATTTGTAACTTAATTAATATTGATATGTTTTGGGCAGCTGAGTCTATATATTATGGACTGTGTAGATATTCCCTACATATATATATATATATATATATATATATATATATATATATATATATATATATATATATATATATATGTGTGTGTGTGTGTGTGTGGAGTTGAATTTAATAAAAGGTAATTTACATGTAGAGAATAAAGTAGATTTGGATTTGATGAGAAATGAAAAAGGTAAGCCTTTTTATAGCTGAAGAAAACAGGGTAAAGTGAGAGACTGAAGAGTCAAATGGGCGCTGTGCGCCCTATTAATAGCCTCATGCTCATTGCTTTTAACCTAACATTTAATTTATTTACATCTCATTAAATATTTTGAATTCACCTTTTTTATATCTAATAATAATAATTAATTACAAAGTATAATATTTTTATTTTATATAATACCCATACATAAAATATTACATGAATACTGGTTCTGGTTAAATACCTTATTCTTTAAAAACTAGATTATCTTTTTTTCTTTATAAATTATGTGCCCACTACACCATACATTAAATATAACATGAATGATTGTTATGATTAATATGTATGTATATATTGTTTACAAGGTAGAATATTCTTTTTTTAAATAATACCCACTACACTAAACATTAAATATAAGATGAGTGTAATGTAATCATGAGTTAAGATAATTAATTAAGTATAGCTCCCATCTTCATATATGCAATGCTAGATGGTGTTTTAATATTGCATTTCATATCTTTGTCTAAAGGGAGAAAGATACCCGTAATTTTTTATTTTTTTTTGTGTATTTTATATGATTATTCGGAAAATATTAGATACATTATTTATTATTATCAATTGTGGATGCAATATTATGTGTATGATTATTATGTATTTGACTAATTAATCTTTACCATATATTTTCTAAAATCAAATCATACCAATATATTTAATAAATTTAACGTTATCATATGAAATAAAGAGACCTTAAATAGATCTGGAATTATAATTGTTGATCACGATGGCACATGACACCACTTGATTACCTCACGTGATTTCATATTAATTAAACTTTTTATTTACAAAATGGAGCTAAAAAGTTTAATTTTATTGACGGTCTGAAAACTTTGGTATAATAGCTTGCAAAGCATACGAGAGATATAAATCACATTAGGTTAACTATGTGTAACAAAATCGACCTAATTTTTGACAATTTGGATTCGAGCCTGTCAATTTTCGCAACAATATTTATTTATATATTATTGTATGTACATGTAATATGTCTGTAATAAAAAAACACACACACATAGTGCAAATATAAATCAGAGGCAGTTCTGAGATGTTGAGTGTTATGAGTGAAAGAAGAAGAAAAGACAAAATTTGATTTAATCGTGTGACAATTGTTGCACCCAATATAGCCCTCAGTTATGACCTGCTTTCCAAACCAATTAAAAGAAAAAAAAAAAAAAAAAAAAAAAGATTTATCGCCAAACATTTAGTTCACATTCGAAAAATAACAATTACCCGGTGCAAGTGCAAATTGGAACGCAAATTCCGAAAATGGTCATTTTCAAAAGAAAATTTCCGATTCGATTTTGGAACAATGTTTTTCATTTGTATCCAAATTTTATTTATGGGATTTGTTGGAGCATAATTGGAACATGTACATGAGATTCTGATTACTAATCCAATTTTAATTTTTGAAACTATACTACTACATTAATAAAATTTATAATTTCTACCGATTCTGATCTGAAAAAAATCCGATTTCCAAACAAAATTCTAACAATCTAATTCCCTAATAAATTTCGATATATTTTCCCCAAAAAACTCAATTAACTCTCCTTCACTCCATCCATTCTCATTTAAGTCTCTTACCAAAGACAAAACGAATGAATCCATCGAATACAATAGTCTCTCTCTCTCTCTCTCCTCTTTCTTTCTTTCTCTCACTAGGATAGAGATAGAGAGAGAGAGGACTGCATATATATTTATATAGAACTGCACGTGTGCAGTGTGTAGGTCTCAGACCCCATCATAGCTAGAGCCACCCCCAGTACTTCTTTTTTTTTTCTTTTTTTAATTTGAATTTAATCTCAAGAAAAGTTTGATCGATCAGAGTGATGGGCTACATCTTACCCCACAAAAAACATATACATATATAGTATCGTTTCTCTCAACTGATATTCAGCCCAGACTTCCCAGAAACAAAAAGAAAATCAAGAATGGGATGGTTGAGTTGTGCAGAGATTTGGGTTTTGATTGTAGTACTGTTGGTGTCGGGTTTGTGTGTGTATAAAAAAATATGGATGATGATGATGATGATGGTTAAAAGGGAAAAAGAAGAGAGAGAAGAGAGAGGAGAGAGAAAGAATGGAGGAGGAGGGGTTTTCAGTGTACCGAAGGGGAGCTGGGGTTGGCCTTTGATTGGTGAAACTTTGGAATTTATTGCTTCTGGTTACACCTCCAAACCTGTTTGCTTCATGGATAAGCGCAAATCTCTGTAAGAAAAATATAAATCAAGATTTCATTTTTTTTTTTTTTGTTTTCTGCAAGTAAGTAAGCACACACCCGTGCGTGTGTGTGTGTTTGTGTGTGAGTGTTTCTTCAGCTTTGAGCAACCATGCGTTTGTGTGTGTGTGTTCATTGTGAAGAGTTCACACACACACACACACGTGCGGGTGTGTGTTTATCTTCTGTGTTTCTGTGTGTATAACCATGTTTATATGTGTGAGTGTTCTTGGTGATGACCGATGAGTTCACACACTGACACACACACACACACATATTTATGTATTTGATATATATATGTATGTATATATCATAAGCTTCTCCATTTTCTTGGGATCATGAATGAAGTCTAGATTTTTTTAATAATAATAATACTTGTAAATTAGTGATGGTTGCCAGGTTTTTACTCAGTTCTTCAACCCCATCTTTATCATTTATTTATTTATTTATGTGATTTTTTGTTCTACTAAACCCATATTTTATGGTAGTTTTTTTTTTATTTTTCTCAAATAAAATTTATTATTTAATGGGAAATAGTTATTAGGGGCAGTATAGGTAGGTACAAGTCACATACATACATACATTTCTTGGCCAACATTGTAAATTTACACATCCCTCAATATCCATTTTAAACTAATTTCTTTAAATAAGAAAATATAATATAAAATTCATGATTTTGCTTACATTAAATCAAGTTACATAATCAGACAATAACATTTGTTAATATTGTTTGATTGTTTTAATGTGTGTGTGTAATAAAGGTATGGAGATGTCTTTCGAACACACATTCTCGGAAAAGCCATCATCGTCTCGACCGATCCCGATGTGAACAAAGTTATTCTACAAAACCACGGCAATGCTTTTATACCGTGTTATCCGAAATCCATCTCCGAATTATTAGGGAAATCCTCAATTTTGCAAATGAATGGTCCTATGCACAAAAAGATGCACACCCTTATCGGAGTTTTCCTCAAATCTCCACAATTTAAAGACCGAATTACCCTTGATATCGAGAAAGTCGTAAGGCTGTCACTATCTACTTGGATGGATAAGGGTTGCCAAGTTTTCGTTCAAGATGAAACCAAAAAGGTCCCTTTTTATTTTATTTATTTATGTTTATTATATTATATGTATATATTGTATTTACTCTATGTGTTAAAAAAACCTCCCGTGTTATAAATATTAGCAAGAACTTCCTACGATGCATTTTTTGAGGGGATAGTTCGGTAACAAAATTGAATCATAGGAGGGAGTTTTGCTAATATTTATACGAATCGAATTTGAGATGATATATATAAATATTATGGCAGATTACATTTGAAATTCTAGTGAGAGTGCTAATGAGCATTGGTCCGGGCGAAGAGATGAACGTACTAAAGAAAGAGTTTGAGGAATTTATCAAAGGCTTAATATGCTTGCCCGTTAAATTTCCCGGTACAAGACTCTACAAATCTTTGAAGGTATTTATTTATCTAATTATACAATTTAATTTGAACAATAAACGTCTTTTTTATAATCAATTTTAATCTTTTTCGATAGGCGAAGGAGAGAATGTTGAAAATGGTGGATAAAATTATATTGGAGAGAAAAATCGGCATGGATAATAACAAAACAGATAGTAAAGAAGAGTTGCCAAATGATGCAATTGATGTCCTATTGCGCGACGCGTCAGCGGAATATTCTGGAGATCAGCAAATGCGGGTCCCGCTCGATTTTGTCGCCGGAAATATAATAGAGATGATGATTCCGGGAGAAGAGACTGTGCCCACAGCCATGACCTTGGCTGTCAAATTTCTAAGTGACAGCCCTGTCGCGTTAGCGCATTTAGTGGTACGAAATGCTTAATCTTTGAATAAATTCCAAATATTTTATAATTATGATTCGTATATGTCATAATTACATAAAATGAGATTATTTCTTCGTAAAAACAAACGTGTTCACGTGGGATATAGCTATGTGTGTTGCCCACATGTTTTTTTTTTTTTTTTTCTGAATAATGGTGTGGTACCATATTTCACATTCATGCATATATCGCGAATATGGAATTCGTAAATTATTATTATTAACTACTCTTAATATTCTTGAATTTATTTTTTACCGAATATTATTAGATTAATCTTTTCTAGCAATCAATCTTAGGAAGAGAACATGGAACTTAGGAACAAGAAGGATCAATCCGGCGAAGAATATTCTTGGACCGATTATATGTCATTGCCATTCACACAAAATGTAAGTCGATCTCTTGCCGATTATCGATTAATCGGAAATAATAATTTAATTATATTCGATTTCTTGTAACGTAATTCTCTTGTGTAGGTTATTAGTGAAACACTTCGACTGGCTAATATCATTAACGCGGTGTGGAGAAAAGCTCTCAAGGATGTCAAAATAAAAGGTTTTCGAATTTTTCCAATTTTTTTTCGATTTTTAACCTTGTATGAATTTTTTGTTGACATTTACTTAATTTTCACTTTATTTTTTTTCAGGTTATTTAATACCGAAAGGATGGTGCGTTTTAGCTTCGTTCAGCTCGGTTCACATGGATGAAACGAATTACGAGAACCCTTATGAATTTGATCCATGGAGATGGAAGGTGAGATAGATCCCTATTCTTGATCTCTTATACTTAATTAATTAATTAATTAGTTAATATTAATATTGGGTGTTGATTAATTAAACCTTATGCACATGAGAGCCAGGGTTTTAAAATCTTTGTCACTCTGAATGAAATTAAAATATGTTAGCTTGTAAGAATACTTTATTTCTTGATGGGACAATTCATATAACAACTTGTTATTTGTCCTAATGTGTAACTACCCATAAATTATCATTTATTTATTTTTTAATTATTTATTTAATATATTTACAGAAAATAGGAGCTGCTGTGAGTAGCAATACTTTCACACCATTTGGTGGTGGACAAAGACTATGCCCCGGACTCGAACTCTCGAGGCTCGAAATCTCGATTTTCCTTCATTTTCTCGTTACAACATATCGGTAATAATAAGTACATTCTCATGGCATTCATTCAAGAATTGACATATGTTCTTATATATTATAAGTGATGAAATAAACGGTAGGTAAAACGAGCTTTCGATTGTCCTTTATTTTTTCTTTCTTTTGCAGATGGAACTCCGATAAAGACGAAATAATATACTTTCCGACGGTGAGAATGAAGAAGAAGCTTCCAATCACAATCATGCCCCTACACACACCAATGAATTAATTGCAAGCTAACAAAAGTTGGTTTCTATCATTAATTAATTTTCCTAGAAACATCCGTGTCGGTTTTCGTTAACAGTTTCGTCGAAATTGTCTCTTTTTTTTTTTTTTTTTTTTTTTTGTATAATATATAATTGAAATATTGATAATATGATATAGAAGAAGTTGAATTATGGAGTTGAGTATTAGTCCCACTGTCACTATCTCAAGTGTCTTCCTCATTGAAGAAGAAGAGGGGTCTTTCCATGGGCCGTGGTACTACATTTTAAATAGTGCAAGTTGAGATAATCATGATTATGGTTTATTTAATGCTACACGTGTATATATTCGATATATATATATGTGTGTGTGTGTGTACACCGACTTGAAAATGAAATCAAGCGATCCAATACTCGATTCGTGAATGTTCGTTGAAAGGTTGTTCGATGTCGGTTTGTTAAGATAATGAACTATTCTTGAACGTATAATACTCATTCGATAAGCTATTGAAGTTCGGCTTAAACTATGTAGCAATTCGAATGTTTACCAAATCAAGGTTCAAATGCAATTTAGAACTAATTTGCATTCGGTTCGAGTCGATTTGTTAATAGCTAGGGGCATGCCACTAGGTTTATTTAGTACATCTTTGCCTAATTTTATTTTAAACAACTAATAAATTATTACATTTGATAAGTTATTGTAAAAGCTGTTAAGTCGCTGCGTAGCTTTAGATTAATTTTTAAAGTATTTTTGGATACTGCTCTTGTACTTAAGCTACTTTTGCTCATTTGATCTTAAATAAGCACTTTAGAAGAGTTTATAAACTCATTTAAACAACTTATACGTTTAGCCAAACATCCTCTTAATATGTGTCGCATCTACAAAGCCATTAAAAGAGTTATTGGTTAATTAATTCATTTTATTCTTTTAACATAAATTTAAATTTGCAGAATTTTAGTTGGATAAGAATTAAAAGAAAAAAACATTATGGGGGGGTGATTGTTAACCACTAGTATATATATATAGGTATACAAGTGTGGTCCACTCCCATGCGGTACGTTTTTATCGCATCCTCGTCAATAATGCCCACACCTTATTTTATTTATTTATCTTTTTTTTATTATTATTATTTATTTATTTATGTTTTTTAAAATTATATCTATGGGTTACAATCTGATCCTGATTTTGTATGCACTCATAATATGTGCAATTGAATAATTTATCGCAGTCCCACTTGAGTAGATGTCACTAATATGTGTAATTAAATCCATTTGGTAGACTTGAATGTTGATTGATTATGAATATATTATTAATTAAGAATTAAATTCAATTTATTTAATAAAATAATCTAGTTTTGAAACTCCACATTGTATTAAAACCTAGTTCCTAATCCAAGAATTTGTTTTACACTAATTTGAAATCAACTCTAATATTCCATATCTCATACAATGGGCTCAGATTCGAGCTCGAGCCCAAAAAACAAAATACTCGAAGAGCTCGAGATCGTCAAAATGGATTCGAGCTCGAGTTTGAGCTCGCCAAAATAGCCAAGTTCGACTCGAGGTCACCTCGTTTACACCTGTACATATATCTCTCCTATCGAACGATGCATTCACATGGCCTATAATTATTATAATTACACCAAATAAAAACACAAACCCCATCCTCAAAACTCAATTTTCTTGTTCAAAGTTTATATTATGCCCTAATATAAACGAGTGTCCAAAAAAATTAATCATGCATGGCAATATTGTACCGTATAAAAGAACAAAAAAAGTGAGCTTGGCATTTTGTCGAACATGTCAGTGGTGGTGGGGGGCATTGATACTGATGCTCAGTATCTGACCAATCAAGACAACACATATAACTGTTGAAGCAATCATTCACTCGCCTATAAAATACCCACATTTTCTTGAAAAATAAAAATAAAAAATCAGAGTCAATTTTCTGTCCTGACAAAAAGGGTTAGTTTGCAAGAAGAATGTACTGTTTTCTTATTTGACTGTCTGAAAAATTGCAACCTTGATTTGAATAATCCAAAAGATCTAACAGTATGGGCCTGGGGAAAATTGAAGAAACGAAATCTTTTAAGAGAAGCCCAATTAGAAAAAAAAACAGTTCGAAAAACAAAACGAAAAATGCAGGTTATTTGAGTAGAATCGAAAAGGGGACAAACAGATAAATCAAGCCATAGTTGCGTTCTTCTTCTCCTCTTCAATCCGTTTCAGCTCGACGAGACGTTCTTGCCAGGCTCTCTCTCTTGCAACTGCAGCCATTTTGCGCTCCACCCTTTTCATTATCTTTTTTCTTTTCGCCTCTTGCAACTGGGCTTTGCGCTTCCTTTTCTCAGACTTTACCGAAAGGATAAAAATATCAGATTTTCATGCGTAAAGAAACGAAACTCTAATGAATAAAAAAAATCAAGGGTATTTAGCGGCTTAAATCATCGTTTCAGATAAGATAAAAATCAGTTAAACATAGGATATCTCAAGAGACTAAAAGTAATAATAAAGTTCTTTAACAATTACAGGCTGAAATGTTGAGAAATGGAAGGTAGTTTGGGCAACGTTATCGAGCAACTAACATAGTATAATCTGTCGGTGGCAAATTAACAATTACTGAAATATATGGATAAGCAATCTGCAGCAAAGCTCAATCAGTCACAAACCAAGGTTCGAGATTTTGCTAGTTTTTGGGAGCCTTCAAAGGGTGTTTTCAAAGCTTTAAATAATATTAGTCCGTTGTAATCATCATAAACCTATTAGAGTTGCCTTAGTTTAAGTTTAGTGAACTTATTCATACTAGCTTATAACTGGTATAGTTTTTATGCTTGTGTTGAGTTCTGGCTTGACCTCGAATGAGGTAAACGTGTGGCTTACAAAGTTTGCTCACAGAATTGGAGCATCTAATTGTTTTTGTGAACTCGAGTTTCAGCTTAGGGGATAATGGTTTTCAGCAGTTAAATCCAATCGACTTGTTTTGAATGCTAGCTTGTATAGAAGGTAGTTATAGGAGTTGTATAATTTTTTTGAAAATAAATAAAAGACATGCAGTCCACAACTTAAATTCATACTTGAATAGTAGAAAATACATAAATCATATTGTCGGACTCGGACCATATCAACATTCAAACTCGAACTCGAAAAAGCTTGAGTGTAGTTTGAGCCTCAGCTGAGCTAGATTCGCGTATGAACTGACTCGTCGTGCAACCATAAGTTTGAAACAGAGTTTGCATCCAGTTCAATGCAATATAACACCAAAATATTTCATGAATGCTTAATCTATATCAGAATGAACCTACTAAAACTTTTGAATATTTCGACAACCAGTAACTTCATGAGCTATCTAGCAAAACAAACGACCAACTGTTTTCCTTCAGTTGGCTGAATTGAACTTCACAAGCAATATTATTATTTTTTGTACAGTCGATTGCCATCAATTCCATGATTAAAAATCATACTCATCACCTAACAAATGCCCACTATCTACTAACGTCGAAAGTGTTTCTCGAGACTCAGCCAACACCCGTATTTTCGTTAAGCTGTACGACCACCTTAGAGATATGCTAAAATTAAATACGATACAATTCATCCAATACCAGTTACTAAACCATATTCTAGAGTATCAGAACTAAGCATCTAGCATCGGAAACACGAAAATTCAGAAAATCCCGCTAACAATATTTCGATCAATGAGGCAAAGCAAATAGTATATATCTTCTGTACAAATGCACCTCAAGAAATTTTCATTTCAATCCCGAAGATTTCGATACTAAAACCACTAGTTCAACTATGACAATTCATATCTGCACTTTTAGGGATTAAAAAATAACATCTCAAGCGCCAATCCAATTCGAAAAAAGTCATCAACAAAACGAATTAGCTCGAATAAACAGAGTTAAAATAGAAATGTACCATTATAAATGCGCGATGCTGTTTAATCCTCTTCTTCTCATTCCTTCTCTTCACACTTCCCTCGTTTGGTTGGTTAGCAGCTATAGGTTCCCCAGGTGTACATTTTACCCACGCATATGGACCTAAATTAATTTTCAAATGATCAATTTCACAAATCGAATTACAATGCAATATAAATTTTAAAATTATTCAGAAATTGTATGTCGAAAAACCCTAACTTTTTCCAAACCTGGGGGTTTTAAGCTGGCTCTTTTGCGGCGGGACCTGTCGCTGGGTCTACGTTTCGGGAGCCTAGTGTCCGTAAGGCTATGGAAGGCGCTGCAGGGAGGAAACCATGGCGGATTGCGGCGGAGTGGGGCGAAGAGGTGGCGGAGCTCCGGCCGAGAGGTGGTTGAGAAGGTTTTTGCTGCTGGAGAGAAATGAGAGGCGGGTATGAGGATTCTGGATACGGGTCGGATCATGGATCTTAGGGCTCCGAAACCCATGGCTTTATACTGATTTTGAATGTGAGCTGAGAACTGAGTTAGAAATGGCGTTTTGACGGCGTATTTTTTATTTTTTGAGAAGCGAACGACAAAGTAGAAGAAGCTCTACTATTTTTTTGGTTAATTTCATTTTGGACCCTAAATAATTTCTATTTCAATTTAAGTGCATTTAACTTTTAAATCGTGCCAATGTAGCCCCTTCAATTCATCCATCCATATGAATTGATCCTTTTGTGTGCAAATCATCCATTTTTTTTTTCACTTTTGTTCATGCAACATTTATGAATGTTACAAAATAGAGGATTATAATTGTCAAACAGTTTGTAATAAAGAAGTTTTATTGTAATGAATATCATATTATACTTACTCTAAATGATCTGTCATCAAGTAAATTGTTTGATTATGTTGCGGGCCAACAATATATATTACGTATCTCTTGTCAGTTGTCACAATACTAAATGAAAATTTGTCATCGGTCAATTACACTAGATATCATATTAAATCATTTCGGTTTGATCCATTATCAGTGAATATCATATAATGAAAACTGTAGTTTTGGTCCTCTACACTGGCTTATTTCAATTTTACATATACTAACTTTACAAATTTAGCATTTTTTGGTCCTATTTTGTTTCAAATTTTAGTTTAACGATTTGATTAATTATGTGGCCAACAAACTCATCGGAATTTACTTATACAAATATTTAAAAATTATAAACGATCCTCTAACGTGACTTATAAACTTGTTGTCTCACGTGATAATATTTATATTAAGACTTAGTTGCATGACGAATTTATAATTTTAAAAGTCCATGTAAGCAAAACCCATGATAAAAATAACAATTCAAGCAAGAAAGGACCAAAATGCTAGATTTGCAAAGTTATCGCATATGAAATTGAAATTGGATAACTTAAAAGGACTAAAACCATAAGTACGCCAACATAGAGGACCAAAATTACAATTTTTCCATTCTCCTTCACCCAAACAAAAAGACATATAACTAGACTTGCACCTAGTTTTACAGCAGGTCATCACAAGCATCAAAGGCAGTATCGAATGTATCCTTATTCTTTGCTCGATCGTGAAAAAATATCCCAGCTTCATTAAACAGAGACAACAAACATAAAAGATCATCATTACCAAGTTTTATCGGCCTCTTGTCCGAAAATCCGCCACATTCCAAAAGCCTCATGATTTCTCCCCTAAATGAGGTCATCGATGATGACGTGTCGTTTTCCAAGAACTTTCCGGAATCAGACAAGTTCATTAGCTCAATCAGTTTCTTCTTCTGCTTAAACGTTGCACCCAACGTTTTATTTTTCTTGCTGAAGCAAGTTCTTGTAAAAGCCCACCACTCGTTTAAATCCACGTTTGGGATCTCACTTTTAGGGTATATTTTGATAACCGATGAATCAACTTTCGGACATGGCACAAAGTCCCTTTTGCTGACATCCATTACAAACTCGACTTCGGCTACAAGCGTTACATTCACAGCTAATCTGTTGAATTCGGAGTCGCCTGGCTTTGCTAATAGCCTTCTTGCAAATTCTTTTTGAAGCAAGAGTGTCGCGCTTCTGAATGGATTTGTTTTCACCCCGTAAACCAATTTAGCCAATAAAGGAGATGATATATTATATGGAATGTTTGCTACGACAAGATTGAATTCTGGAAAATCAGTCTTTAATGCATCGCCACTGATAATCTGCAGAACCCAAGTTATGTGATAGCGTAAATATTCGACGTACAATATGAGAAATCTTGTGACGAACGATGTTGGAAGTTGAAGAGTTGAAAAAGTAAGGCTAAGATGATACTTCTTCAAAAATCTCGGCAAAGCCCATTTAGTCATTGTTTAACAGGCTGTGCAACTTCAAACACAAGGCTTGACATAATTTTCATTTGGGCATTTTGTCGAACAGGTATAGCATACTAATCAGACATAAAGAAAACGCTTGAAACAATTTTCATTTAGGCATTTCGCCGAACACTTAAGCATACTAATCAGGTATTAGAAAAACGCATGATACAAATCACAATTTTCATTTAGGCATTTTGTCGAACAGTTAAGCATATTAAAGAGTCATTAAGAAAAGAAACTCACATTGAGGCGGTCGTTGAATCCTCTCTCGGAGGTGCGTTTACGCAGTATCTCGACCATACGATTATCAATTTCGACGGCCACAACATTCTTGGCAGCTTCAAGGAGCTCGAGAGTGAGATTACCGGTACCAGGTCCGATTTCCAGAACAGTATCATCGGATTTTATATTCGAAGTTCGGACAATGCAATCAAGAATTCTAGGGTTGGTAAGAAGATGCTGGCCTCTGCTCTTGAACAAACGTATATGCTCTTCCTTTTCTTCTTCGTTACTTTCATGTCTTTCGGCCTTGCTTTTCCGGCCAACATCGCCGCCGTAGCCATGGCTGGGCTTGGTCCGTAGGCAGCGGTGGAAAATTTGTCGCCAAATATTGTCCGAAAGAGCTTTTTGCAAATGGAGCATTCAATTTACTTTTTCTGCTTTAATTTCTCTTTTTTATTTTTATTTTATTTCTGGAGAATGACTGAAGGAATGAAGTGAGAATTCGGTTGGGAAAAGGAGGGAAATTTAAGTTGATAACAAAATATTGGGCCTTATAACAAGTCTTAATGTGAAATGGGCCTTATATTTTGCCGGTTCCGATTTGAAAAAAATCCAATTTCGGAACGAGAAATTATGAATTAATTTAATTTTCATTTTTTTTGAAGTTAGGATGAATTTTTGAATTTCCATTTTGCCGAACGAGTGGGACCCATTTTTAATTCACAAAAAAATTGGAAAATTATGAAGATGCTTTTTACGATCTGTTTCGTCCGATTTCCACCCCTAGCTATGGTCGAAATATGCGTTTATTCAAATTAATTGACAAAAGGGGGAAATACATTAATTGAATTGAATTAATTTTCTTAATTTTTTTTTAAAACTGCATCCACCGACGCTAACGGAAATGAGTGATTAAAATTGACGGAGGAGCAACGGCTATAATTCATGAACATTGACGGCGTTAATCAATTATTTGGAGGCAAGTGGCTGGGCCCAAAAAGATCCATTTCATAAGAAGGGTATTGGTCAAATAATTTATTCTAAATTGACCCATTTTTGTCAAGAGATGGCCCGAGCATATTTGCGTTACAGATTTATTTATTTATTTTCTTTTCTGGATCCTTTTTTATATGTTATTTTATTTTATTTATTTAAGTGAACTTAAAAAATAAAAATATTATCATTTTCCAACGGATAGTTAAAGGGATTTGCTTTTTACCGTTTGAAAATTGCTATTTACCGTTCAAAGACTCTCTTTCTCTCTCTCTCTAAAAAAATTCGCTCTCAAGACGATTTCATCACAAATCATACTTATTGGTGTGATATACGAACATAAATGAGTTCATCGGATGAAGATCTGGATAGCGGACACAACGAGGTAAAAATTCCGTCTTTTCGATCGAAAAAAATGGGCTAAACGTTTAAAAGCCCAACTCGGGCGCC
>NW_012193676.1:4064699-4093722 GCF_000504015.1 Erythranthe guttata | reverse complement strand
CCCTCGGGCGCCCGAGTTGGGCTTTTGGCTTTGAAACGTTTTTTTTTTTTTTTTTTTTTTTTTTTTTTATCAATTTTTTTACGCTTTTTTCAGGACGATACGTCTACAATTGAAGTTGATCATACCGATTATTTTACAACAACTCAGTTGTTTGACTCGAAGGATGAGGTAGTGGTTTGGGCGAGGTTCGTTGCAAGAGGTCTTTTTGTGAAAATGCTAAAAAAAAGTTGTTCTAAAAAAAAGATTTTTCTGACTTGTGACCTATACGGGGAGAAACGAGAATGTCCATCAACTAACCCAAACGTGCGCCCGAGAAGGACCGGTAGCAAAAAAAGAAACTGTGGTTTTCAAATTGTCGGAGAGCTACGGTCGGACGATAGATGGGAGGTCAGAGTAGTATACGGGAAGCATAATCATTTTCCAATATATGGGAGGTCAGAGTAGTCTACCAAAGGCGTTGCGGAGTCGACGTGAAGCGTGGGATATTCTAAATAGTGTTTGATTTAGTTTTGTTTTTTTTTTTATTGGAATGAATGTATTACTATTGACATTGTATGTTATTATTATTATGTTATGATGTTATAATGAATGTTAGTATGTTATTATTATTATTATATTATGTTCTAATAATAATAATAATAATAATAATAATAATAATAATAATAAACCGGGCGTCCAAAAACTGTTTACACGCCCAAGTCGGGCGCCGGTCGCCTGAACGGACGCCCACTTTGGGCGTCTGTTCAGGCGGCGGGCGCCCGACTTGGGCGTTCGTCCATTTTTTTCGAAAATTTTAGGGGTTTTAGAGAGATAAACACTTTTTTGTTTTGAACGGTAAATAGCACTTTTTAAACCGTAAAGAGCATTTTCTTAGTTAAATCATAGAAAGTGGTTCCAATTTATTGCTTCTTTTTTACTTTCTCTTTACTAGTGCCAAAAGATTTGGCACTTTTTGCTTTGCACTAATTTACCATTTTCTAGATTGTGTTGAATTAACTTTCTAAGTTTTAACTTAGAGGATGTCATAAATGTCGTTTCACTTTTAATTATAATGTTTCGAGTTTCGACTGGTGACTGATTTTAAACTTGATTTTGACTATTTTTTAGTTTGAGTTTGAATTTAGTAAACTCCACAACACGGTATTTGTAGTTCTTTGAGTTAATTTTCTAATTGAACTTGAATCGGCAAGATTGAATATCGACTAAGAAAGATATGCATGAATCAACGAATACTGCTCATAACTTTCACATCTAAATTCACTCATGCATAATTTTCGTGCGTTATTAAATCAAGCTGATTTGAATTTTGCTAAACTCAAACTAAAAAAACGCTAAAAATCACGTTCAAAATCAAAACGGTATTAGTAAAATTCAAACGGAACGACTTGCGCTGACTTTGACTGACCAAAGAAAAATGACAAACCACATTTAAAAAATGACAGCTAATTAACCAGTCCAATTTAAATAATAGAAAAATTACAGTCACAATTATCATTTGCTAATTTAAAAACAACACTACTCAAACTTCACACCAATCAATATTAAATCTCACTAATGATTAAGTTTCTTTTAATCAACAATATAATATTTAAATCAACATTCATCCGAGCTGTCCTAATCCTTTTTATTTTCTGTTTGTCACTTTCTCTCTCATCTCTCCACATTTCCCTTTTGTCAGTTGTTGAAGCTCACTCAGTGAGTGTGATTCAAAAGCTGTACATACAACAACTGTACACACACACACACACACATTGTACACAATAAAAAAACACATTCTTTGCTCAGATTCTTGATTCTACACTATAATTCTGTATCAGACTATCAGTACAGGGGTGTATCTATAGACTATAGATGCAAGTTTTACATATAGAAAGATGAAAAATAACTCAGTTTCGAAATGGGTTTTTAGTGTGTGCATGGCGGTGGTGGTGTTTCTTGAATGTGGGGTTGTTCAATCCAGAATCACTTATGACAGAAAAGCCCTAATAATTAATGGGCAGAGAAGAATTCTCATCTCTGGTTCAATACATTACCCCAGAAGCACCCCCGAGGTATATTCTATTTTTATTCCACTTGAAAAATATATAATTTTTATTGCATTTTCTTGATTTTGTATTTGTGCGTCTAATAGATGTGGGAAGATCTGATAAACAAGGCTAAAGAAGGAGGTGTTGATGTAATTGAGACTTATGTGTTTTGGAATGTTCATGAGCCTTCTCCTGGCAATGTACCTCTCTCTCTCTCTCTCTCTCTCTCTCTCTCTCTCTCTCTCTCTCTCTCTCTCTCTCTCTCTCTCTCTCTCTCTCTCTCTCATGTGTGTGTGTGTGTGTTTTTCTATAAAATTTTGGTTTTCTGCCACTGAAAGTTTGAATTTTGATGATAATATTTTTGTGGGTTTTTACTTGTTTAGTATAATTTTGAAGGGAGATATGATCTGGTGAGGTTTGTAAAGACAATCAAGAAAGCAGGGCTATATGCGAACCTCCGAATCGGCCCGTATATTTGTGCTGAATGGAATTTTGGGTAATTAAACATTTTTTATATCAGCTATATTTCTTGTAAAAATAACTATTTATCTCTCATTAATCATGTTCTTGTTTTTTTGTTTTTTTTTTTTTTGTGGCTGTAGTGGATTTCCAGTTTGGCTAAAATACGTGCCGGGAATTAGCTTCAGGACAGATAACGAGCCGTTTAAGGTTGTCGATGCTTCACTTTAACCGTGTCATTATCAAGTTAATTACGCCGTTAATTAACTACATTACGATGATGATGATAGTTTCAGTATATGGTGTGTGATGTGACAGATGGCTATGAAGGGATTCACCGAGAAAATCGTCAATATAATGAAGAGCGAAAACTTGTACGAATCTCAGGGTGGTCCCATAATACTCTCTCAGGTTCGACTTTTATTCATTTCGTTTTTTCTTTTCGTAATTATTTCGTCATGCTGAAGTCTTATTACCCTTAACAGATTGAGAATGAGTACGGTCAACAAGCGAAGCAACTAGGTAATCCTGGCCATCAATACGCGAATTGGGCTGCAAATATGGCCGTTGGATTAGATACAGGTGTACCGTGGGTAATGTGCAAAGAAGACGATGCACCTGATCCTGTGGTAATCAATCATTTGATCCTTTAATCAATGCACGTTGTATGGGTTTATTGCATTCAGCACCCTCGTGTTTTCTCTAATTGCTAAAAATCTCACTATTTAGGGGGTTAGCAAACGACCCCCGTAAAAGCTCACTATTTAGGGGGTTGTGTGCAAAAAAATGCATTATAAGGGTTCTTTTGGCTAATTTAATCGCGGGGAGTTTTAGGGGTTGCTAAAAAATGCAATAAGGGGTTTTTTTGGCTAATATTAACTACGCGGGGAGTTTTTTAGCAACTCGATATAACAAAGGGGTACTAAATGCAATAAAATCCACGTTAATTTAACTGCTTACTTGTTTTGGTTGACTTGGAAAAACGAAGTATATATACATTTCGGTTTTGAAGCTATGTCCATCGACCATTTACGACTATTTTCTTATGTTATTGATAGATTAACACATGCAACGGGTTCTATTGCGATGCTTTCTCACCGAATAAACCTTACAAACCCTCGATATGGACCGAGGCTTGGAGTGGATGGTAATTAAGTATTTTTTTTTTTTTTTTGTATTTTTCGGTTATCTTGTTGACTTACTAGAGTGAATATGGTCAATGCATCCACTCTTTACTATATAGTCTTTCTCTTGCATCAATAATTAGGTTTACGGAATTCGGTGGTCCGATTCACCAGAGGCCGGTTGAGGATTTGGCATTTTCCGTCGCTAAATTCGTACGAAACGGAGGCTCGTTTGTCAACTACTACATGGTTTGTTTTCAAAATTTACCGTGCTTTCTATTTTTGTAATTAATTTTATTCCTAAAAATAGAAACTTATGTTTTGCCAAACAGTATCATGGAGGAACGAATTTCGGCCGCTCGGCTGGAGGCCCGTTCATAACAACAAGCTACGACTACGATGCTCCGCTCGATGAATATGGTAAACATAAATCTAATTAATTAATCTCTTTTAAAAAACTACAACTATTCTATAATTAAAGATTATAGTATTTAAGATCTTGCTTTATTACTTTGGACTTAAAAAAGACTTCAACTTTGATAGGTTTGATCAGACAACCTAAATACGGTCATCTGAAAGAGCTACATATAGCCATTAAACAATGCGAGAAAGCTCTCGTTTCATCAGATTCCACCGTCACTTCATTAGGAAGCCTTCAACAGGTTTTTTGCTCATGCAATTATTGTTTTATTGTTTTATATATATATATATATATATATATATATATATATATATATATATATATATATATATATTGTTCGTTGACCATTTGACTTTTGTACTCCAGGCTAGTGTATACTCTTCAGAATCGGGTGATTGTGCCGCATTTCTTTCGAATTACGATACTGCCACTGAAGCGAGAGTGATGTTTAATAACATTCATTACAGCCTTCCTCCTTGGTCTATTAGCATTCTCCCCGATTGCAAGAATGTAGCCTTCAATACAGCCAAAGTACGTAGTAATCTTCGTAATTTGGTTGACTTTATTGCATTCAGCACCCTGTGTTATATTTAATTGCGAAAAACTCCGCCATTTTATTAATATTAGCAAACACCCCCAGCGATAACATTTTTTAGCAATCACCCCGCAAAATATTGAATCATAATGGGTTGTTTGTTAATATTAATAACACGGGGAGATTTTTTAACAATTAAAGTAAATACACGGTGCTAAACGCAATAAACACTAATTTAGTGGCTCTAACTATCAAATGTTATAAAATGCGAGATTTTCTTGATTCCTCTACATATGATATTTCCACAGGTCGGAGTTCAAACATTACGCGAGGAAATGTTACCTAGTAACATTGAAATATTATCGTGGGAAACATATAACGAGGATCTATCGTCTTCGAGTGACGGCACGACATTCTCGACAACCGGTCTCTTAGAACAGATAAATGTCACTAGAGATACTTCCGATTATCTTTGGTACACAACTAGGTGAGACCTAAAACCCGCTCGACTTGGTCGTTTTTACCAATAATCTTGTCTTGGCTAATCTGACTGTGACAACTGACAACCAAACGAGGCCTCATATATATTATTGATTTTTTTTTTTTTTTTATTTGGCAGTGTTGATATTGGTTCGTCGGAGTCATGTCTTAGTGGTGGGAAGCTTCCAACTCTTATTGTTCAGTCGAACGGTCACGCGCTGCATGTTTTTGTGAACGAAGAGCTATCTGGTACGTAAAGATTTATTACATTCTTTTTTTTTTTCAATGCTCTTACATATTACATATAGATCGTCTTGTTTCGTCCTTAATCTAATTTTTAATTGCTACATTAATTACATTTTCAAGGTTCTGCTTTCGGAACACGGGAGAATAGGAGACTTACATTCAAAGAGAAAGTCAAGTTACGCGCTGGATCGAATAAGATCAGTCTCCTCAGTGTGGCTATTGGACTCCCAGTTAGTTCTTAACTCTCCTATTTTCAAAATAAAAAAAATAAAAAAATTATCGAAATATAATAAACCGACGTGGATGGATACATTTCGTTTATTCTAATTTCGATGTTGTTTTTTCGTTTGGCATTATTTTTCAATGGAGAATGTCGGTGGACATTTTGAGACATGGAGTACCGGAGTATTGGGTCCCGTTGCATTGCACGGACTTGACCGTGGAAAAATGGATTTGTCGAGGGCAAAATGGTCATATCAGGTATAATTTCGGAAATCTCGATTTTTTTTTGCCTCAGTCCAATCGAAAACACTCATGAAAATAATAAATAACTTTTAAACAGGTTGGGCTTAAAGGGGAAGCCATGAATTTTGCTTCTCCGAAAAGTGTTTCTTCGGTCGAATGGATAAAGGGTTCACTAATTGCACGTAAGCAACATCCTTTAGCATGGCATAAGGTACAAATTAGTAACAAATTAAGTCCCTTTATTTTTTCGTTTTATTTTTTCTTAAATGGATAATATAAAGATAAATACATTTATATAAAAACAACTTTGGATAGGCTTATTTCAACGCACCCGATGGAGAAGAGCCACTAGCTTTCGACATGAGTAGCATGGGGAAAGGTCAACTATGGGTCAACGGTCAAAGTCTCGGAAGATATTGGACTATATTTGCAGTTGGTAATTGCAGCGATTGTAGTTACACGGGTATTTTCAAGCCTTCGACAAAGTGTCAACTCGGGTGTGGAACACCAACTCAGAGATGGTTAGTCTTCGATTTTTTTTTACACATAGTAACACACACTTACATGTGGATGTGCGTAAAACGGCAGTAAATATAAATATATACTTTTTTTAGGTATCACTTGCCACGGTCTTGGTTAAAGCCCACCGAGAATTTTCTGGTGATTTTCGAGGAACTTGGAGGTGATCCAACGAGAGTTGCTCTCGTGAAGAGATCAATGGTTAGCGTTTGAGGTACTTAATATAAATAAGGAATAGTACATAATATTTTTATTTTCTGACAACATAAAATTGTTTTTTAAAATTTGTTTTAGAAATTAACCATTTTTAAAATTGAAATATGAATCAAGAATGCTTTAATTTTATGTCATATGAATAATGAAAATAAAAATAAAAATAGAGCTGCTTAATCTTCAAAAATTTGATCATTTATTCGGGCAACATGACTCTTTTTCGGAATATTAAATGATAACTCTTTTTTTCGAGGGCTGAATATCAAATCAAGCTACTCGATATTGGTCAGATTCACGAATGCATGAAAATACGTTGAAGAGAATAATCATTAATAGCTCATTTGAGCTCGATTAATTAACATGATGTACTGAATATTAATATGTATTTTCAGTCAAAAAGATACGAAGATAAACTCGAGGTTGATTAGAAGAAAAAAAGAGTGATAAAATAATTCTAAAATCAAGCTAGTCGAGCTCAATTCACTACTCGACTCAATTGCTAATGACATCAATCTCGAAAACAATTTTCAACACAACTCAAATGTGCAAAAGAAATAAAACTTCCAGTCTAATTTAACTAGCCCATCAAATAGCATCATATTTAATAAGTTTTTTCGACTAAAAATAAAATAAAATAAAATAATATCTAAGCAGAAACTGAAGCAGTATTTTGGTGTTTGGCAATAATCTGCTGCAGCTCATCTTTCTTTGCTCCCACAACTCTGTCCAAAATCTTACCTTCTTTGAGGAAGATGAATGTTGGCATTGCCTCGACTGCCCAATCACTAGCAACCGACTGCAAATTCACAAAATCAAAAATTAAAACAGAAATGCTCATTACATCATAAGTATATATTTTCATAGAATTGCTATAAAAAAAAGATTCAATGTGTTTTACACTTGATTAAGTTTACCTTTAATTCGTCGACGTCGACCTTAAGAAAAGTCACATTAGGCAATTTCTTGGCCAACTCTGCGAAGAACGGAGCGATAAAACGACACGGTCCACACCACGAAGCGGTGAAATCTACAACTATCTGCATTCATCGGTAGATTTCAGCATTTATGGCATAGTTTATGATGTCGAATATATCGCTGGATTAACTTTGCGCAAACGAAATTACTTTCATTAAACACAGATTCAAATACATGGCCTCTTAATTTTTTTTTTTATTTTTTTTAAACAATGACAGTGTACGTGAATACATGCAAACTGTGTGAAATATAAAAATCATTACTCATCACAAAAGTTAGATGATTCGAATATCGCTGTTGCATAACCTAATCTCCATCACTGATTTATCGATTATTTCCATTTAAATTTAAAACATGCAGAAATTATTATTTCAAAAAAATAATGCTCCTGAATAAATCTCACGATTTAATTTTTTATTTAAATAAATAAAAAAAAAAAAGCTTTTTCAATCGACAACAAAATCACAAACAGAGAGAGAGATTGTAATTTACATCCGATAAAAGAAAATTAATGATTTAAGCTATTAAAAAAATCAGATCTGGGAAAAAAATAATAAATTAGCCTAAAAAATCCCAAATACAACAGATCTCCCCATTCATGAACAACAGATAATCAAATCCGCCTCAAAAATCCCAAATAAAAATAAAAATTACGCTTAATAATTCACTGAATAAATAGAAAAAAAAAAAAAAAAAAAAAAAGAGAAGAGAAATACCAATTTCTTGTTATCATTTCCCTTCTGAAGCTGCTCGTTCCAGGATTCCATGGGGTGGCAACCGATCACTTGTCCTTCTGATTCCGACGTCGCCATTTTTTCTTCACTTCTCTCTCTTAAACTTAGCACAGAAGAATAACACTCAATTTTGTGCTTATAATGCATTGGCTCCGTATATATATACAAAAATATAATATATGACGTATATATGCCAGGTGGACAACTATGTATGGATGCTGATTTGTTTTCTTTTTTTCTTCGAGAATATATGAGAATATATATGTATTCATTTAGAATATATCACATTAATAATAATGCATGTTAAAATAGGATAATGGTACAATTTATTTTAAGAAATTAACTATTAAATTGTACCATGAATATCGATTATGATGATTAATTTAGCAATTAATAAATGGGGCAATTTGCTATAGGTCCTCCTATAGTAGATTTTATGTCTAAAAGTCCAACTAATAATTTCCTATTATCACTAAATATATTGTTTTTATTGTGCTAAAAATGTCCCTAACATTATATGGAAATTAAATTCCACTCCATATACTCCAAAAGATCCGTAATCAACCCTTCATTTAAATCTCCAAAATTCCAAAAGAATAGCAGTTATTCACAGATATCAAAAGCAACCCAACCCATCCACAAAACGGACTTCAGAAATAAAGAACCCTAGCAAAAAATTGTACCGTGAACGCCATAGTAGGGCCTTCGGATCGTTTACAATCTCCTAAATTTCGTTTGTTGTTTGCTGGTAAGTGTTTGCTCGTTATTTGTTTGCAATCTTGGAGACTATTTGCAAATTTGGAGTATTGGTTCATGTTTGCATTGTTTGGTGTTTGAGGTTTCCACTCCTCCCAGTATTTGCACAATCGCACAGAGAATACACCGTGTACACATCAAAAAAATCTAAAGACGGTTCAAACACGTACAAGTCTCGGTAAGCACCCATTAACTAAAAAATACATAATATTTTTTGAATTTTTCGGGTCTCATTCGAAAACCATTATTTTTCATTGCCAACGAAACTAAATATGACTTCGAATCGCCAAAATCGGATATAACTTTCAAAGCTTGTCTATGTCATAAGTCTAGTTTTGCAGTTTACATTTTTAATTTGTTGTTTGTGTGTGGTTTTATCGATTTAATTTTGCTAGTTTGAGTATCGTTTGTATGAAGTCTGCAGATTTTGGGTATTTTAGATAGTCCATTAAGTTTAGATAGTTTGAAGAATGAAAATTGAGGTTTTTTTTTTAATCAGTCTAAAGACCGAAGGCGAAATAATGAAAATTGTGGTTTAGGTAGTCCGAGAATGAAAATAGGTGAAAGACCGGAGTCTAAAAATATGCTGCTATGATTTTGGTTTGCTATTTGCTATTTTTTGCTAGGGATTGTCGATTTAATTGTTGCTACAATTGTCGATGTAGTTGTTCGTAGGAAATTTGTTTGCTATTTTTTTTTGTTGCATTTTTACATGCTATCACATTTCATAATTAACTGTTTGTATTTGCATTTTATACTTAACAGTTTACAGTTTATACTTCACTGTTTACAGTTTATACTTCACTCTTTATTATTTTTTCGTTTACAGTTTGCCTTAACCGTTTGTATTGCAATTTGGAATTAGTGGTTGTTAATATTTGCAATTATTACATTTGTTGTTTTGTAACGTTCAATCATTATCTCTTTTTATTTTACGTTCAACAGCCACTGCAGAAAAAAAAAAAAAAACAAAAAAAAAAAAAAAAAAAAAGACAAAGCCGTTGTTCAACAACATCGAAGAGAGGAAAATGAATATTAAATACATACGGACATCCACGAAATCAATGTCAATGGTGAAAAAGTTCATGGTGTGAAAGAATATGAGCGATTTTCGTTACATTCTTTTCCCGCTGCATTAGGTAAATATTTATGCTCGCGAGAGCGTTTCAACTCGTATTTGTCCAAAAAAGATAAAAGATGATCCATTTTTTGTTCATGTTGCTAACATGTAAAAGGTCCTCTAGAGCAAAAAAAAAAATGATTGTTTAATGATTCACATTCATTTGTTGTTTCAAATTATTTTTGGTGTTTGATAATACAATTTTCAGTTATAAGTTGCAGTTTGCAGTTTTCTATTTTATGTTGCAATTTATTTTACTGTCCGATTTTTTATTATGTTGTTTCCTGAAGTAAAACTAATGAGAAAATGCAAACAAAAAAAATGCAATACTATCGAGAACATACGAAATAACAATTAAAATCCAACACATATGGTCTCAAGAAAGTTAATAATTAAAGATTGCTATAAAATAATTATGAAAATAGAATTAAAGATTTTTTTTAAAAGAAATGAAGAATTAATTTTTCACATTAGCTAGAGGCTTGAGAGAGAGAAATAAAATCAGGGTGCGAGAGAGAAAGGTGGATGAGAGAAGAGAGAGAGAGAGAGGTGTGTGGGTGAGGGGAGAGAGTTGTAACTTGTAACCGTGTGGAGAGGAGAGAGAGTGAGAGATTTGTAGGATTTGTTTCCTTAATTTTTAAAATTAACTAATTATATAAAAATATTAATTGGGGGTATCTATGTCTATACATAAATAATTTACATTAATTTTAATTGATCAATGACCTACACCTATATTCATCTAATAGAATGAATTTCCACTTATATAAGTTTAGAATAAGGGGTGTCTAGCTAATTTCCCCTTAATAAGTATTCATATAGGTTTCATAACATTATGTTGATACCATCTTATATTTTTATTTTACAAATTTATGAGTACATAATTAATCACATTAATAATTATCTTATAGAAATTATCGTTGATAATGTGCCGGATAAACGTGCTGGATAAACGATATTAATTATTAAGGATTATTATATCAACTTCAAATTAATTATAAAGAGATAGTCGTTTACATATTATTATTTTTCTCATTTTAAAACTAACATCCGTGCAACACACGGGTGAAGAACTAGTTCTAATAATGCATTAATTCATATTTTTTCCCTTAAATTTGCATTCATTATTCAGAAACATTAAATAGAGACTTTTATATATATATATATATATATATATATATATATATATATATATATATATATATATATATATATAATGATATTGGATTCACATTGTTTATATACAAATCCATGCATATTTATCATTTTTTAATACATGTTCATCACCGACGTAAATCGACGAGATGCGCATTCCTAAATATTTTTTATAGGATTTTTAGCAGATTTTTTGTTAAACTTAGAAACTAAATACCTCAATATTCGATTTAATTGTAAATAAGGGGTAAATTACAACTACCTCCCTGAGGTAAAGGTAATTTCAAAAAAAACCCTTATGTTTGAGAAATTACATCCAACCCCCACAGTTTGTAAATTTCTTACATCCACCCCTACAAAGGGTGCTAATGTAAGTAATCTACAAATTGAAGGGGGTGAATGTAATTATAGAAACATTAGGGTTTTTCTCATAAATATATCTTACCTCAGGGGGCAGTTGTAATTTACCCAATAAACAAGGATCTCAATGCAAGAGTGAAGAAGAAGAAAAGGAAGTTCTAATTGATATTCCATTTATACATTTCAACTGGATAAAAGGTAACCTTCAACTTCAAACTATGGATCAATTATATTCTATCTGCTGTTTTTTTTTCATTTCTTTTCGTAAAAAATCGCTCAATCTTATAGAACAACACTTTTAACATCACACTCCAACAATATTATTTATATTTTACACAATTATCATATTTTATTATTTTGAAAATTTTAATTTTTTAATTAATTTCAATAATTATACTTCAAGGACCATATTCCAACAACTATATTGTAAAAACCATTTAAAATAAATATTACAAATAATAATAATAATAATAACTAATAGTTTAATATTATTAATAAAGAAGTATTATATATAAATATTTTCGTCAATATAATTTCAACTTTGAATAATTTAATTAATTGAAAAAAATACATGGAGTTGAACTACCATATTTTGTGGTTGAATGGGATTTAGTATAATTATTTTAAATATTTACACAATTTGTTAACAGTTAACTTTGAACAACAAAATGCAAAAGCTTAGAATATGTAAAAATGTAACTTTGGTTTCTCAAATTTGAGAAACCAAAGTTACATTTTTACATACTCTAAGCTTTTGCATTTTGTTGTTGGAGATGTGGTTTTTGGTTGAAATTGTGCAAAATATGTAAATAGTAGATTTCCATGGCATTGTTGGAGTTGCTCTTACAATTTCATTTTTAAATAATTAAACGTCTCATTGTGAGTTGATATAATTGCCTATTTATTCTCTCTTTCTATTCGGTTTACCTAGAAATCTCTTAGTCTACTGTATCTCTCATAATTTCTCATTTTTTCTCTTTGACATTGTTATTGCTCGTCGCCATCGCCCCCAACTACTGGTGAAGTCGATCTCTCTTTGCGGCCATAATCCACGCGAAAATCTCATTTTTCATCATCCATTTGTTCAAATTTTTATTTTTGTGGTCTTAGATCCTCGATTTTAGATCTGAGTAGAGAGAACTATATTTCCCTTCCGCGTTAGGATTTCTTTGCGGCTGAGTAGTTGCATCCTCACGGTGGTGGTTTAAATAGTTGAAAGTTCTTTGAATGTTACGTAGTTTCTTTGAATGTACGTAGTTTTTTTGTTTGTATATACGTAGTTTCTTTGAATGTATTACACAATCTAGAAACCTCTACTAGTAGATATTTTGTACAAATTATTTAGATTATTCTGGAAAATAACTCGTAACCCGTAGATTGTATTGATCTCCACCATCTATTGGTGAAGTGACAATCTAGAAACCTCTACTAGTACATATTTTGTACGAATTATTTAGATTATTCTGGAAAATAACTCGTAACCCGTAGATTGAATTGATCTCTACCATTTATTGAGAAAGTAACTTAGTATAAATAGAAGTAGGGACTTCATCTATAACCATCCAAGAAAATACAAGCAATTTCAAACATTCTACAAAGTTTACTAGTGTTTCTTTGTTCATTTTCCATCTCTTAGCTTCCGCAACACAATTGAGAGATGTTGACTTGACTATCGTGAGGGACAAAAATTTAAGAGAACAAATACGTGACAACATGCTCATGCACATGTGCATGATTAAACTCCTAACAAAGGTCATTCTCTGCCCACCTAATATATGAATGAAGCTCAGAAAAAATCCACAGCCTTACCACGGTTGTTCTCAATCGTTTATGATGAGTTATTTTAGCAATATATAAAATATCTTTAACATATATTTTTTCCTTAAATTCGCAGTCATTACTTTGAAGTATTAAATAGAGATTAGATATATATTTTTCTTAAATATGAATGATATAGAGATTAGATATATATTTTTCTTAAATATGAATGATATTGGATTCACATTATATATTGTTTATCTACATATATATATTGTTTATCTACAAATTCATGCATATTTATCGTTTTTTAATACATGTTCATCACCGACGTAAATTTACAATTATTTTGAAATTGATGGAACGACAAGATACGCATTCTTAAATATTTCTTATAGGATTTTTAGGAGAATTTTGTTTAACTTAGAAACTAAATACCTCAATAGTCCATTTAATTGTAAACAAAGGGTAAATTACAACTACTTCCCTGAGATAAAGGTAATTCCAAAAGAAACTCTTATGTTTGAGAAATTACATCCAGCCACTACAATTTGTAAGAAACCTACAAACTGAAGGGGGTGAATGTAATTATAGAAACATGAGGGTTTTTTTCATAAATATATCTTACCTCAGGGGCAGTAGCAATTTACCCTATAAACAAAGATCTCAATGCAAGAGTGAAGAAGAAGAAAAGGATGTTCTAATTGGCAATTGCTGTTCCATTTATACATTTCAACTCGATAAAAGGTAACCTTCAACTTCAAACTATGGATCTATTATATTCTATCTGCCGTTTTTTTCTTTTCTTTTCGTGCGCAATCCTCTTAAATTCGCTCAATCCTGTAAAAGAAACGAAAAAATATCAGATTCACGAGCTCGACACTGCAAATCCATTGTTCAAGAGAGTGATAATGAGTCATCAATTTTTTTATTTTTTTTAATTTGAAGGAATATAATAAAGTCGAACCCGCGAATTTGATCAACCAATCTAGGTGACATAAAATCTTTACAGTGTGGGATTCACCCCAAAACTATAAATTGTCATCACATTCATTCTTATCGATTAACTTAAACAATCTCCAATAGATAGAATTTAGACAGTCGAGATTCAAGATGCGCAAAATTACCTCGAAAAAAATAATAATTTCCACTTCTACTGCTTCGGGGTGCGTTTTTCGTCGTTTATGGCACCACACACAGCCTTCCAAATGGGAACTAGCATCGTGACAGGAGGATATAATTCCTAGAGATTGAAATTAAATGAAATTACAAGGTTAATAAAATAAAAGCACTTGACTACAAGAAATATCATTTTCACCGCGTCAACAAACAATGTAGATATTTATTATATACCTTGAACACTAGCAAGAGTTCTTCCTCTCCACGTAGAATTAGAGACAGGCTCCAGTAGCAGGTAACTGGAGTCAGACATTCGTTAAGGACAGGTTTCAAGATCTTGCCCATTGGAACAAACCGACGAACTGTTGTCCCACTGTTTTAGACAGATCAAATAATCACAAGTTATACATACAACCAGAAAGGACTCCTTCACGATATTTAGTTGGTTTATTATAAGTACTTTTTGGGTCCAAACAACTAGATGATATCACAGTCTCTTAAGAAAAATAAATAAATAAAAATAGACCAATTCACAATTTGTGCACTATACTGTTCGTTAACTGCAATCAATCTAGAAAATTAAGTAATTGTACGACCATACCAGTTCCGACAGAAGTTCAAAAAAAAAAAAAAAAAAAAAAAAAAGAGAGACATGTGACTTAGGCAAAAATGCAAATTCACTCCATTATTGGCGAAACCAATTAAAAATCCTCACTATTTTTGTCACCATGTAGAAATACAGAAAACCTCAAATGATGGAGCAACAAAAAAAGCTCGTTACAGAAAAGTAAGAAGCGTTTTTTTAAAGGAATACCTTCTATAACTAGTCTCGAGTTGAATCCCAAAAGCTGGCAAAATTATGACAGTCCCTGTTACACAGAAACGAAGTACAATGAGGCCAAAAGAATGGAAATCCGTGTCTTCCCCAAAAGAAACTATCTACGTTTATACCCCACCATTACCGGTTCAGTGAAAAGATCATAATAATACTAATCTACATTTTAAATTATACCGAAGAGCACGAGAGGAAAAGCATCCAACTTTCGAAACTCAAGATTTTACAAAGGGATCAAAGAACTTATTCACCTAATCGAGCACATGATTCACATTATCTTGGGACACAAAGTCCGTTGTTTCACAGCTGCTCACCTTTCTCAACTTGCTTTCTTAGCAACTGTCTTACGAGTAAACTAGCAAAGGTAAAGCTCCAAAGAACAATAGAAACTGGATTGTCTGGCGTCAATAGTTGGGGGAAACTCATCGTGTTCTGAATCATATACGGAAAATGTTAATGACCTAAACATAAAGCTATATAAACGACTGCGTAAATAAAAACTCAAATATATCACATAACATATTCCCTTTAGGATAATACTTCGACAATAAAATGTCGACAAAACGCGTCTGTACACAGAGATTTTCCAAGATGCAAGGTGAACTTCAATATTAATTCATTTGTTTCGAAATTTTCCAGTTTCGAAATTATGTCGAAATCAACCAGAGTGGTAGAAATTAGGGCGATATACTATTATGAGATAGTACAAAAAAAAAGAAAAAAAAAACCAAGTTACCGGAATTACATTCCGAAATGGCTTACAGCTTCTTTAAATCTAAACTATGAACACTAATAAACAATTAATCAAATGTCAAACTACAAAAAAATCCAGATTTTTTCATCAGAAAGTATACCTGAAATAATAAGAGAGCTACAATGGCAAATAGAAGAGCATATCGGAAGAATGCGAGATACACAGCACCTCTGCTTTCGAAGATGATATGGTGAATATCAATGGCTTCCGGTGGGCCCATCTTCACATCATGTACGTATTTGTATCGTCCTTTTGAAATCATTGAACTCTCCATCTCAGAGAGTATTTAGGGATGTGAATTGGAGGAGTGAATTAATCAAAAGCAGACCGGAGTTAAAGGTGCCGGCGACTCGGTCGGAGAGAGAAGGCGCGGCGAGCCACGGCAGCTGCCTGAGCGTCGCCACCGTCGACCTTCAGTAATCGAATGTAGAATCGCAGGGATTTCTTTTTTCTCTCTCTTTTCGTTTTTTTTTTCATTTATTAAATGTCAAAACTGCCCTTGAGGGAAATGGATCGTCTATTGCTTTATTTTAGGTAAAGGGTAAATTACAAACACCCCTCCCTGAGGTATGGTCAAATTACGAAAACATTCCTCTTGATTTGATAATTACAACCACCCCTCAACTCCTCAAATTTAGTGGAATCTTCGAGATTATATGGAATACTATCACTTTTATACCCGTTTTATCCCACTCGAACTATACATTTTGAAGTAAGATGATCATAATAAGTGTTTTTTGACTTGTATATATCAGATTGTGGTGCATCAGAAACTGTATTTCTATTGATCAAAAAAAAAAAAAAACTGTATTTCTACATAAAAAGAGAACAAACTAGAGCACATTCTACGAAATCTAGATAATTATGTTGAACTTGACACTATAAGGGTGGAGGTGTAAAAAAAAATTATAGTTGAGGGGTAGATGTAATTATCCAAACAAGAGGGGCTTTTTTTTTTGTAAATTGACCATACTTAGGGGGTGTTTGTACGAAACTCCTTTTGAACTTAGGCTAAATTATCCAAAATACCCTCATCTATCTATTTGTAATTACCAAAGTTTCTCTGACTTTTGTTGTTTCTAGGGGTGGTTTTTTTTTTTACCAAATTGCCCTACCGAACCCTACCGATTATCTACCGAAATATTTCTACCGAATTATTACTGTACCCTATCGTTTTGGTAGAGCAACGACACTCAATATTATTAAAATGGTATATTGCCCTATCATACCGAAATATTATTAATAAATAAAATTTTATTTTAATAATTCATTTATCATATATAAAAAATTAATATAGTATCCTAATTAACTACTATTAGTTAAAATTAATTATACTCTTTAGATATGTCAAAACTATTTTAAGTTGCTTTCATTAATAATGATATAATTGATGTTAAAAAAATTTATGTTATAATTTTATCTAAGAAATATTTTATATTGGGTAAATTAAAAACATATATTTAGAATACTTATATTTAGAAAAACTAATTTTGTACATTTTAAACATGTATACCTTGAATTGCTTTGAAAAAATGATATTCAATTTAGATTTAAATAGTAGATATCATAATTGGTAATTATCATTACCATACCCTGCCGTACCAAACTTTTGGTATATCGAACTTTTTGGCAGGGGAATGGTAATGAATTTTATAATACCGAAAGTTCGATAGTGGTAATGATTCAACGGATTTGGTACGGTTGCCCTACCAAAGCCAGCCCTAGTTGTTTCCATGTTACACCAAAACCCAATTGTAAGGGAGCCCAAAATAAAGTCTGACTAGGAAACAAAATTATATTACAAGTCGGTTTTGTGTTTTGTTCTGCCGACTCTCTATATATACACATATATACTTTGTGAAAAAAATACAATCAATCGTTTTTTCCAATTATCCCGGATCTGATCGATAACTTCAACCCGATTTAATCAAGGTAATTAATGATTTATTATATTTATCATGTTTGTTTCTGCGTTGGGATATGTCGTAATTATATTATATGTTCTGATTTATCATGTTTTAATTTTAATATCGTCCGATGATTTGTGGGATATGTCATATGTATGAATGTATGTATGTATGTATATGTTCTGATTTGGATTAATCATGTTTTTCTTTGTTTCTGACTTAGGATGTGTTTGTTTGTGCGTGTAGGTATAAATTATAATAGATGGCTGATCTTTTGGGTAGAGTTGGATTCGAATATAATCATCACTTGTATTTGGACTATGGATTATGTTCAGATGAGCATGGATACAGATTGTACGCTGGAACTTGTAATTTCATCTTTGAAATTAGAACTAATTTCATCCTCAAGAAGAAGAAGACGACGATAATTAGACCACCACAAATACATGGCGAAGACGAGGACGAGATTTTGGACTCAGACGAGGACGATGACGATGACGAGATTTTGGACTCAGAGAAGTTGGGGGTATGCATTACAAATGACGAGAAAGAATCATTGCCTTTGGCTTTTTTCATTTGTTACAGGCTGGGGGACTACTGGATGACAAAAGAAGAAATACTTGCACTAGATAGCGATGCCGTTAGTTTTGCAAGACAGATGAAGGCGGCGGCACATCCACAACTGACCAACCAGCTGGTAATTCCCGTAGTTGTGGGGATTAACGTTTGCACAGTTCAACAAGAGGGTGAGACGATTGAGGCTGCAAGGGGAAGGGCAATTAGGTCAAAACACTTGGTCCCGGTTTATCTGTGGGAACTTGACTGTTTTAGATTCAATCAGTGCAGGCCTGTTAGGCTTATGAGTTTTCTTAGGCAACTGCCCAGAATCAGAGTAGTCAACGTTGACGACGACGAGGAGGATTTTGTCTGCTCGATATGTTCCAAGCGTCCGTGGTTTGGAGTTCAGAAAACGAGCCTTCCTTGCTGCGGAGAAACTTTTCATTCCCACTGTCTTGTTCCATGGCTCGAACACAACCACCTCTGTCCCTCGTGCGCGTCTCCTGCCTATGATCCCGATTACATGCACTTTTTGTAGTTTTTATTTTTTCTGTTCTCTCGCTGGCTAGTAAACAATCATATCATCTATTTATCAAGTCATAAATAAAGACAATAATCTTCGACAGATTTTGATGGCTGTGTTCCTTAAAAGTTTATTGTTTGACCATTATTATTATTATTATTATTATTATTATTATTATTATTATTATTATTATTATTATTATTATTATTATTATTATTATTATTATTATTATTATTATTATTTCGTTTCGTTTACAATAGTACTATATTTTGCACTTTACCAGGGCTAGAGATTCACCAATTTGAGTAGCTAAACTATTTGCTAAGTACCATCAATTTACAGTTTTCCCTGATATACTTATCAACATTTTTTCGCAGTTTAGTCAATGGAATCAAATGAGGATCATAGTTTGACGATCGAAGAACATGAATCAAAGTCAACTGTAATCGATCCGAAAAGACATCGGTTTCCTTGCTGCATTGTGTGGACCCCACTACCCGTGCTATCATATCATGGTTTTTCCCCTGTATTGGCCACATCGGGATATGCAGGGAGGATGGAGTCATCTTGGATTTTGCTGGGCCGAACTTCGTTTGCGTTGATAACTTCACATTCGGTGCACCGTACCGACACGCTACGTTCGACTAAGCAAAGATCAGGTGAATTGACTAATATGACCCTTAATAGTTTTGTTTTCCTCGTAAAAGCACCATCATATACAATTCCTAATACGTCAATAACTTGCATAAACTAGTGTTCTGTAAATTAGCTTCTTTATTGATTTTTTTTTTTTTTTTTTGCAAATTTTATGTGGTCTAAACTTTATCATGGGGCTGCACTTCTTTCACTCCTTCGTTTATCAATCCTATGTACTATTCTGTCTAATTTATGTGGTTTCAATTATGTTATTAATATATACTAGCATGTTTTCCCCGTGCGATGCATGGGATATTATTTCAAAAGTGAAAAAAAAAATTAATTTAACACATCATAAGAAAATATAGTACATTAACATAGTAAAATTTAATAATGTAGTATTACTCATATTTTATATAGCATTAGTATTTTTAAAATTTTACATATTAAAATTTATAATCCAAATAAATAGGTTTAGATTTAACAAATTTTGAATTTCTATCTTTATCTATTAAGATTTGAGATATATTGATGAAAAAATAGGAGATTGATAATTATTGAAAATTAGTACAGAAAAAATATATTAAAAATAAATAATTACAGAAACACCATTAGGGTTTTTTAGGGTTGTCAAACGTTTCTTTATTTTATATACAACTAGTAATTGTACCCGTGCGATCCACGGGACAACAAATTGCATGTTTTGATGTTGTAAGTATATACACAAGCATTTGATGTATTCGTATGATGAAATTTTTTATTACAATCATTCATTAATAATTCATCAGTGGAACATAGTAAACAAAGTCTACTTACTACACAAAACAAAAAATAAAAAATAAGCAAATTTTATTGACAACATATCATCGGAAAAGGCTATCTCTGCATCTTGCATCATAACTAAGCCCTTCTCCTAACCTTCCATATATTTGTGTCAAGATCAACTTCATGCTTCCCCGACATATCGATTGCATCAACGCTTAGAACTGAAACGATACACACATGGTAAAATAAGACGTGGAAAATGTGACTACACTAAGAAGATAAGAGTTTCACGGAAGCACATAAAACCAATGATTGCAGGAACAAAAATGCCATGATTGCAAGTCCAACGATAGAAACTATTATGAAACACAAAAAAGTTTTGAGATGACACAACGGGGTCAATCTGTAATTATTGAAAAAAAACTCCTACTTGACTGAGAAACTTCCGAAAATTGCATTATAGCCACAATCTTTATCTATCTTCACATCCGACAGCCTGCAGCTTAAAATTCTTAATTTTACGAAGCTTCTCACCCTGTTTCATTTATTATTTGTGAATCCACCGATTGAAGCATTATGAAAAGGAAATCGTGTGCTGAATTGGGTATTAAGTCTTTTGATATCGACCTTCCGGAACGTGACTTGATTACCAAAGTCCACGAATTGATAAAAAAGATGAAAGGGTGCAATACAAACACATGAGAAAAATACAGATGCAAATAAAATGTACAGAGGGAGTGAAAAAAAGGTGATAGGGAGAACCCTTACCGTATCGTTTGGTTTCACTTTGCAAAATAGCTAAATATGAATGGGTTGAGAAGTTGAGAGGTCGGATATAAATATGAAGAGAAAACATAAACGTGTTGAAGTGGGAGAGAGAAGTTGAAAGTGTTGGAAGTTTTTGGGAATCCAACAAAAAAGATTGAGATGGAAAATAAATAAAAAATTACAAAAAATATGCTGGAGATAAAATAATATTAAAAATGTGATAAAATTTGAAAACAAATAAAAATTAAAAAAAATATATGCTTAATACAAAAAATATGCTGGAAAAAAAATAAAAACAATTACAAAAAAAAAAAAAAGAGATTTTAATATTTAGAAGATTTAATTAGTTGTGCATTAGAGATTTTAGGGCTGAAAATTAGGAGCGAAAGTTACAAAAACCGAAAAAGAGATTTTAATAATTAGAAGATTTAATTAATTACAAATATGCCATTAGAGTTTTTCTAGGGTTGCCCAGCGTTTCTTTCTTTTATATATAAGATTACAAAAAATATGCTTGAGATAAAATAATATTAAAAATGTAATAAAATTCGAAAACAAATGTAAGTAGGGGACCCTAGACAACCCCTACTTAGGAGGTGTTTGTACGGAACTCCTTTTGAACTTAGGCAAAATTACCCAAAATACCCTCATCTAATCTACTTTTGTTGTTTCCATGTTACACGAAAACCCAATTTGTAAGGGAACCCAAAATAAAGTCTGACTAGGAAACCAAATTATATTACAAGTCGGTTTTGTGTTGTGTTCTGCCGACTCTCTATATATACACATATATCCTTTGTGAAAAACATACAATCAATCGTTTTTTCCAGTTATCCTCGCCGTCATCAAGGTATGAACATGTTCCGATTTATTATGTTTTTCTTTTTGATTTGCTGTTAGATATGTGAATAGGTATATTTGTTCAGATGTTCTGATATATGATCTGCCCTTGTCTCTTTATTTCTGGCTTGGGTATGTCAGTTATAATTGTTCTGATTTATTATGTTCAAAACAATTTGTTAAAATCCGTTTTTTTCCCCCATCCGTTGTTAAAATCTTATATTTATCGTGTTTGTTTCTGCGTTGGGATATGTCGTAATTATATGTTCTGATTTATCATGTTTTAATTTTAATATCGTCCGATGATTTTGTGGGATATGTCATATGTATGTATGTATGTATATGTTCTGATTTGGATTAATCATGTTTCTCTTTGTTTCTTTGTTTCTGATTTAGGATGTGTTTGTTTGTGCGTGTAGGTATAAATTATAATAGATGGCTGATCTTTTGGGTAGAGTTGGATTCGAATATAACCATCACTTGTATTTGGACTATGGATTAACTTCAGATGAGCATGGATACAGATTGTACGCTGGAACTTGTAATTTCATCTTTGAAATTAGAACTAATTTCATCCTCAAGAAGAAGAAGACGACGACGATACATGACGAAGACGAGGACGATGACGAGGACGATGACGAGATTTTGGACTCAGAGAAGTTGGGGGTATGCATTACAAATGACGAGAAAGAATCACTGCCTTTGGCTTTTTTTATTTGTTATAGGCTGGGCGACTACTGGATGACAAAAGAAGAAATACTTGCACTAGATAGCGATGCCGTTAGTTTTGCAAGACAAATGAAGGCGGCCGCACATCCACAACTGACCAACCTGGTAATTCCCGTAGTTGTGGGGATCAACGTTTGCACAGTTCAACAAGAGGGTGAGACGATTGAGGCTGCAAGGGGAAGGGCAATTAGGTCAAAACACTTGGTCCCGGTTTATCTGTGGGAACTTGATTGTTTTAGATTCAATCAGTGCAGACCTATTAGGCTTATGAGTTTTCTTAGGCAACTGCCCAGAATCAGAGTAGTCAACGTTGACGACGACGAGGATGATTTTGTGTGCTCGATATGTTCCAAGCGTCCGTGGTTTGGAGTTCAAAAAACGAGCCTTCCTTGCTGCGGAGAAACTTTTCATTCCCACTGTCTTGTTCCATGGCTCGAACACAACCACCTCTGTCCCTCGTGCTCGTCTCCTGCCTATGATCCGGATTACATGCACTTTTTGTAGTTTTTAACTCTTGTTACTATTTAACCAACTTCTATTGTTTTTTTTTCTTTCTTTCTTTTCCCTCTTAATCTTATTTGTTTTTTTTTTTCTTTTCTCTTGCTGGCTTATCTTAATTATGTGTGCAGTTCAACCCATAATTTCAGCAATTTGAATATTTGATCCTTAAAAAATAAAAATAAAAAAAATCTTATCAATCCCATCAATATTGCCAAACAAGAGTACAAGACCTCATCAAATGCATAATCATATAGTTGAAAATATCAACAAACCAGTCAAGAAGCAAATGAAACTAAGGCTATTACACATAGATCAACTTCCTGAAGCAGTAACTACCAATAATAAACCACCCTACAAGAACAAAAATAAAGAGAGCCAAATAAGTGAGAAATGCCTCTCCTCCAATGAGAAGCCCGAGTGTAAATACCACAACAAAGGGTAAATACGTTTTCACGACAGCTGTTTTGCTGACAAACTTACCCTTGATGAAAATAAGAACAGCCAAACTTACCACGTTCCAATCTCCAGCACGAAACTTCAACCTGTTCAAACAATTGGCCACAAATGAATGGCAGTTGCAGGTTAAGATGTTGTACGACTGGTGTTGGTACTCTTGTGTGCTTTTGCGAAGTGCATCGTCCCACGTCGCAACTTCTTCTCTTCTTTCTCCAGTTTGAATCGATTCTTCTTGAAGGAAATGTGAAGATGAGTCGAGAAAAGAACAGCACTGCAATATTAGCAAAAAATTACAGTGAGTACATGAAGTCAGCATAGAGCCACGGGGGCCATGGCCCCACACTACTTCTCACAATCCCTAGTATATTAAATAGAACTTAATTATTTTTCGAATAGAGTAGTATTGTCGGCCACCTAGAAAAAAATTTAGAGTATATTTGCCCTCCAAGAAAAGAAAAAAAAAAAACAATCCTAGCTCCACCACTAAGCACATTGCAGGAACAATAAATTAGGACAAAATCATAGCATATTGGATTTATAAGCTAATCACAAAGTATTTCGCACATTGGTCAAAACCTATGCAGCCCCGAGATAGAACTTAGACCATATAAAGTTATTTTATAGAACCGATGGGTGATGTGCAGATAAGTCGAAAAAGTGTAGCACTGCAGGTCCACATGACATAATCGGAACCACATAATGTAGCACAAATCAGAGCCTATTGGATCAACAGGCTATTTTATTTAACACGTGTGTGATGTGCAGAGGAGTCGAGAAAAGTGAAATGCATGTCCAGGGGATGTAATTAAAACCAGAATACATAATTAGCCAAAATCATAATACATTGGATCAATAAGCTAGTTTACGGATCACACAATGATAAACGGAGGAGTGAAAGAAGTGCAGCCCCATGATAAAGTTTAGACCACATAAAATTAGCAAAAAAAATTCAATAAAGAAGCTAATTTACAGAACACTAGTTATGCAAGTTATCGACGTATTAGTAAAGAGTTGACGGATCCACAAAAATGAATGGTTCCTTATGTAAATGATGTGAGGAAAACAAAACTATTAAGGGCCATATTGGTCATTTCACCTGATCTTTGGTTAGTTGAATGTAGCGTGTCGGTGCACCGAATGTGAAATTATCAACACAGACGAAGTTCGGCCCAGCGAAATCCAAGATGACTCCATCCTCCCTGCATATCCCGATGTGGCCAATACAGGGGAAAAACCAGGATATCACGGGAAGTGGGGACCACACAATGCAACAAGGAAACCGATGTCTTTTCGGATCGATTAGAGTTGACTTTGATTCATTTTCTTCGATCATCAAACTATGCTCCTCATTTGATTCCATTGACTAAACTGCAAAAGATGTTGATAAAACTACATCAGGGAAAACATAAAAATGTTCTGAATTCGTTCAACGAAATTATAACCGTAAAATGATGGTATTAATCAAAATAGTTTAGCTACTCAAATTGGTAAAATGCAATATCTTAGATAAATACTGAAAAAAAAAATGACAATATACACGCATTAGTCAGTCCTTGATTTCAGATTCTTCAACTCAAAATCATGATTCAGAAGCTTCAAATTCAGATCAAGGAAAATTGTCAAACCCTACTGATGTTTAAAACTGAAGTAACAAGAAATAAGAGAGGAGAGAGAAGCAAACCTTATAGCAGCAGCAGCAGCGGCGGCGGAGGTACTCCAACGTGGCAAGTGGAAGCGGTTATGGCGACCAAATCAAAAAATGTGCGCGTGAGAGAGAGTGGGGGGTGAGAAATTAAAAAAATACCGGCGGCGAAGGTGTCAGCAACTCGATCGGATGGAGGAGAAGCGGCGGAACGCGACAGCCGTCTGAGCGTCGCCACCGTCGAGCTCAGTTATCGGGTGTAAAGCTGAGCCATCGTGTAAAATGGCAGGGATTTGAGTTTTTCCCCAATATTGTTCTTTAAATACCAAAAGTACCCTTGCAGCGAGAGAAAGGGAGAGGGGCAGATTAGTAAGAATTAAGATATTTAAATATGTGATATACTGATATTAAATTTGATTTTATATAACATTCCTAGTTTAACAATGTAATTCTTTGGTGGAGTAATAATATATTAACATCAATACAAATGGCAGTTAGTTTATAGTAATTACTATAATATAAACTAACTGCCATTTGATTTTAATAATTTTTTCGTGCACCTCAAAACCCCGTTTTAAATAATGAATCCCCTCAAAGTTTGTGAGTTAGATCTCTCACTCAACAGTAACTCTCGTAACTTCCCTCTTTTTTTTTTTAATTTGTCCACGTCGTCGCTCGTCCACATTCACTCCCAACTATTGGTGAAATCGATCCCTCTTCGCGGTGGTGGAATTCACGCAGAAATCCCATCTTCTTCATCCCTTCGTTCAAAGTTTTTTTTTTTGTGGGCTTAGTTACTCAATTTTAGATTCGAGTATAGAGAATTACATGCTCCATACGCCTAGGATTTTCTTTGCGGATGGGTTGACTGTTGTTGCTTCCTTGCGTGGGTGACATAGGAACTCACCTTGAGGCCATGTGTGGTGAGGACACTAGCCGTTCTTCATCGCAGTTCTAGTTGAATACTACTCTCTACGAACACTTATGAAGCGTTCATAATTAACTTCAAAATGAACATATGCTGACACATCTTTGGAGGAGTTGGTCAACATGTTGAAGACTTATGAGTCAAATCGGCCCAACCCTTTGCCAATTTCCTTGGATTAGAAAAGTTTGGTCCAAGAAAATAGGTTCAAGACTTATTTATCCCAAGAGAGTTAGTCCCAACTTCAAGTGTAAATAAGTTTGGTAAAAATTCTTACTTTCTAAAACCTTCACTTGTAGATATTTTGTAGAAATTATTTTCTAAAGAACAACTCCTAGTTCTTAGATCGAATTAATCTCCACCCTCGATTGAGGAGGTGACTTTGTTTAAATAGGAGTAGGGACTTTATTTGTAACCATCCAAGAAATCCGAACAACTACAAGCATTATAACAATAAAATTACTTTTTCTACGGACAAAAACATAAAAATGATAAAAGTATAAAAATTGAAAACAGAGAAAAAGAATGGATGGTAATTGACGAGGAGTTGCGGTTGAAGGGGATGAACAATTATGGGCCTTATGACTAACCTTCCGTCACAACACAACATTCATAACCACATATTCTATGAGCATTAAAGTTACTTTTAGAAACGGATGATTTCAGGGTTCGCCGGAACGGCCGTTCCGGAACGGGAACGGTGTTTGCCGTTCCGGAATCCCTAACAAAATCGTTCTCTCCCCTTGATGCGGCGGACCACCGAGACGGGCGAGACGTAGCGGGAAACAGCACCGGAACGGCTCCGGAACGGTCTGAACGGTTCCGGAACGGACCTTGACGGAAAAAAAAAATTAAAAAAAAAAAGAAAGAAAAAAGAAAATTGGGAACGAGCCCTTGATGGAAAATGAGATGTATAAAACCGAAAAGTAATTTTTTAGAGTTAAGAGCTAATTTTTTGGATAATGAGATTCCACTCATCTCTTTAATTCCCTATTAATAGGAGAAAATAACAATAACTAAAACATTACTATAATTTATATAACCGAAAACGAAATTAATAAATAAAATTGAAGACTTTGATTCTTAAAAAATGGAAAATAAATATCAAAATGGAAATAATAAATAAATATAGAAAATTCGAATATATATATATATATATATATATATATATATATATATATATATATATATATATATATATAGGAAATCATGGACGATTTCTTGAAATTTCGTTTTAATTAGTCGTTTACATTTGCATTTAGAATTTATAATTTCTTTATTTAAATCAATTTATTACATTAAATAAAATAATCAAAAAAATCAACAATTAACTCAAGGAAATCTTCAACGGTGTTAAATAAAATATATTTTAGAATTAATTAATAAAAACAATTGTTTTTTTTTCTTTTTTTTAATATATGGCCTTTCCTCGTTGTATTTTGGTTGGATATCACTTTATCCCCTTGTACTCTCAATTGCATCGATTTGCCCCCTTGTACTTTGGTTCGATATCACTTTACCCCTTCTACTCTCAATTCATCGATTTGCCCCATTGTACTTTCGCTCAATATTACACTACCCCTCTACTCCCAGTTGGATCGATTTGCCCCCACATACTTGAAAAATTGTCGCAATGTGACCCTCGTCGTTAGTTTTCGGACCTTTGATCTTAACAACGTTTGATCTAAGTTTGAAAATTACAAAAAACCCACCCTCCCAGTTTAAATAATTATTAATAAAATAAAAAAAAAATTAAAAAATTGTGGCTGACGCGTGGACTATGTTTTCTCATTGTCTTGAATTTTTTATTATTTTAGTTTTTGTTTATTTATTTATTTTTTATTTTTTTAATAATTATTTAAATTGGGAGGGGTTGTTTTTTTGTAATTTTCAGACTTAAATCAAACGGTGTTAAGGTCAAATGTCTGAAAACTAACGGCGACAGCCACACTGAGACAATTTTTCAAGTACATGGGGAAATCAATGCAATTGAGAGTAAAAAGTGGTAAAGTAATATTAAACCAAAGTACAAGAGCCATTTCGATAAATTGATAGTAGAAATGGTAAAGTTATATCGAATCAAAGTACAAAAGATGGGGCAAACCGATGCAATTGAGCAAATTACTTCGAAGAAAAAGAAAGTGAAATTTACCCTTAAATATATAACTTCCCGGGGTAAGATTTAGCAGACCCAAAGAATGCCGCCCAAACACCAGAAGCAAATCCCTGCCACCGCCGATATTGTCGACCTCGACAGCAGCGACGACGAAATCAACAACCCTGTTAACAGTAGACAATTCAATGGCGCGAAATTCCATACCAAACCACCAACTACAACTCAGTCTGCCTCCGTAACTAACAAGGGCGACTCGTCGGCAGCGAATTTCCGGCCACTTGATGATCGAAGTTTCTGGAGAGCCGGAGCTTACGAAATCGGCCCCACTATATCTACTCTGATTCAAGGTCTACAATTTTTTAATTTTTTTTTAATCATAAGGTCTACAATTTTTTAATCTTTCCTTTTTTTTTTATTATAATTTCTGTATTGATACTGTTATTATAACAAAATGGGTTTGGGTGTGTTATGTAAATTCAGGTGATCTGGAGCATGCACGAGTTCACCCCAGGTTCTTGCATTCAAACGCCACCTCTCACAAATGGGCATCCGGAGGTAATATTTCCGATATCGGGTATTCCCGATGTTCGAGTGCCCGGGAA